>JASXTE010000011.1:2075000-2505000 GCA_030280995.1 Hemileia vastatrix
TTAGATATCTCCTTCCCAGGTATCCAAGAATCATATTCAGATGATTTATTCTTGAATCTAAATAAGTATTCTGTACCTTTTTAAGCAGTGACTATTCTGTCATTTAGAATTTTTTCAATTTCTGCTGTTTAAGTGATTTCATTTGGGGTTTTTATTGGTCTTCCCCTCCTTTTTGGAAATAAATCACTATTGGATGTGTAAGGTTTCAAAAGAGATATTGGAAAAACAGGATGTTTTCTGTCATATGGAGAATAAAAAATAACCTCAACTGCAATATCTCCAATCATTCTTCTGACAACAAATGGACCAACAAATGGATCTTTCAATTTTTTATTACCTTGTAAGTTGAAGTGGACTGTAGAAATCAACACTTCATCACCCTTTTTAAAAGTGTATTCTTTATGGGATTTGTCCCATCTCTTCTTCTCATATTCAAATGATTTTTCAATACATTGTTGAGCATGATTTCTGCATAGTTTTTGCATTTGAAGAAAAGACTTTACACCAGGATGTATATCCAATTTAGGTATTTTGTTATTGAGAATCTGGGCAGGAGTATTTGGAACATATCCAAGCCAGAGCTCAAAAGGCTTTCTTTGACTAACAGAATGAACAGTCCTATTATAAGCAAATTCCAACCCAGGAAGTAAGGTAACCCAATCATGAGTGAATCTGTCATAATCTTTATACTCAAGGCCAAAGGCACAATACCTTCTAATCATGTCCTCTAAAGTCTGAATCATTCTTTCAGCTAAACCATCAGTCTGTGGATGGTGGGCAGTAGAAAGTTTCAGATCACAACCACAAACATCCATCAGAGACATCCAAAATTCAGAAGTAAATTTAGGGTCTCTGTCAGAGATTATGGCTTTAGGAAAACCAGCAGTATTAAACATATGAGACCACCATAAGAAAGCTAATTCTTTAGTAGAAACATCCTTGTGGGTAGGGATAAATTTACACATTTTTGTGAATCTGTCCACAATAACCCAACAAGAGTTATAACTGTCTTTACCAGCAATAGGTAATCCTGTTACAAAATCCATGTTTATTATCTGCCATGGTGCATCAGGAGGTTCAATATGTTGCATTAATCCTGCTTTTTTACCAGTTAATCTTTTTGATTTTTGGCAAGAATCACAAGACTCAACATATAATTTTGTGTCTTCAGACATATTAACCCATCAAGCAGTGTTCTTAATTCTGATCATTGTTTTTTCAAGATCAAAATGTCCAGCTAATATGTCATCATGACAAATTTTCAAGATGATTTCTCTCATAGAAGGAGGAATAACAATAACATTACTCAACTTTCTCCTATAATATAGATATCCTTCATCAATTGAAAATTTACCTTTTTCCAAAGCCTTCTGGTACTTTGGTGGAAGGGTTTTAATTAATGCTTGTATTGAAGCATTCTTTAGATCATTTAATATGGTGCATAACTTTTTCAAGTCAGTGTCCTTATCATATGAATCCAGAATAAGCTGTAATAGCTCTTCCTCCATATCAACCACATATATCCCATGTATATGAATAATTTCATCCTCAGGATCATAAGCAGGATTAGAGTCATTATTTGGTAAAGGTAACCTAGATAACATATCCACATTTGAGTGAACAATACCAGCCCTATGAATAATTGTCATTCTCCCTCTGTATTCTTGAACAGCCAACTGCCATCTGAACATATGTCTGTTTGGTGTTTTCAAGTTTAAAAGGGATTTAACTGCACTGCAGTCAGTGACAAGTTCAAATTTCTGGTCATCTAGGTAATAATGAAGCTTTTCTAGAGCCCACACTACAGCTAAACATTCTAATTGAGTAGCACCATATTTCAATTCACTATTTCTCAAGGTTCTTGAAATATAACAAATTACTACTTCTGAAACTTTATCATTTATCACTTGTTTTTGATGGAGGGAAGCACCAAGACCAATGAAACTGGCATCAGTGTACAAAACAAATGGTTGATTAAAGTCAGGTAAAGCAAGAATTGGTGCTGACATCAAACAGTGTTTCATAGTGTCAAAAGCTCTTTGTCTTTCACTATTCCAGACAAAAGCAACATCCTTTCTAGTTAATTGGGTAAGGGGTAAAGCTATGACTTGGTAATTTTTAATATACTGTCTATAGTATCCACAAATTCCCAAAAAACTTTGGAGCTCTCTAACTGTAGTAGGAGCCTTCACCTGTTGTATGGCTGCCACTTTGTTTTGGTCAACACATATCTGTAAGCCTGAAACAACATGACCAAGAACTTTTAAAGAATGGAAACCAAATTTACATTTCTTTAAAGCAAGTGTCATATTTATTTCATCCATTTTCTGGAATACTTTACACAGGTGGTTAAGATGGTCCTCAAATGTTTTTGAGAATATAATGATATCATCAATATAAACCATCAGCCATCCTTCAATTATCTCTTGATGGAATGTGTTATCCATGAATTTCTGGAAAACTGAAGGGGCATTTTTAGGGCCAAATGGCATCCTAATATACTTATAAATACCCATATGAGTAGCAATAATCAGAAAGTTCTGAGAATTTTTCTCAACAGGTACCTGGTGATATCCTTTGTTACCATCCAAACAGCTGATATATTTAGCACCCTGTAAAGTAGCATGTATAGAGCTAATTCTAGGTAAAGGGTAGATATCATCAACAGTATAAGTATTTAGTGCTCTATAATCACCACATAACCTGGCTTTATCTTTCTCATAAGAAATTAGGACAGGTGAGATAACACAATATTTAGGTGTTTCAACTACCTTTTCAATAATATTCATTTTTAAAAGGGTAGAGATATTATCTTCAATATCCTTTCTCTTTGTTGGAGAAGAATAATATGGGTTTTTCTTAAGACTAGGAGGAATATCATTCAAATTACAGGATGAAGTAGTTTTAATTTCATCCTTAAAAATTCCTAAGACATGAGAACCATGAGCAAAAACCATAGGGAGAATGTAATTAAGGCTATTATTGAATCTTTCTGATCAACTGTAAATTGATCACCAAATAAAGCTGTTTTAATCTCAGACAATAATTCATCAATTTCCTCTGTTTGTCTGCCTTTACATTGGATCAAAGAGTGACAAGATTTTAATAAGGATGCAGAATGCTTCTTAGAAGATGAAATTTTAAATTTTCTTTTCCCATTCAAGCCCAAGGTAAAACAATTGTTTACAGGATCCAAATTAATGCCAAAAATGGTTAAAATGTCATTTCCCATGATAAAAAAATTGCTTAAATTGTCTTTTCTCATCAAAACAAATTCACAAATAGCTCTAAAAAAACCACCATTATATTTAAAGAATACAGTGGTTTTGTATTTGCCAATAGGACATAACACAGAACCATAACCTTTCCATTCTTCAGAAGTTATAGGTAATAATTTACTCAAATAATCCTTATCTACTGAAGCTAAAGCTTTCTCAGACACTACACTTCCTCCAGCAACAGAGTCAAGAATAACCTCAACATTTTTACCATTTATGATAACTGGAGCTCTCAAAGGTGATATTAAAATGGAACTGTCAGTAATATCATTAATTACTTTGGCATTTTCTACAGAAGACAAGTCAATATCACAATTATTAGACCAATTATCTAAAAAATGGATATCCTTTTCTAAAACTTGAACTTCCTGAGAAGACTCATGGTCATAAGAGAAATTGCTATTACAGTCACTGGAGAAATCCTCAAGATCAGCTTGAGTATTTTCAGATTCCTCACATTGCTCAAAAAGATTAATTTTCTTGTCACAAATATGTCCTTTCTGCCATGGTTTGTTACATTTAAAACAAGTGTTTGATGCATATTTCTTTGGTGCAACTGGGGAATAAGGTCTACCAGTTTTGCCTGGAAGTTTTGTGGAAGGCTTTTGTTGGTCATGATAAGATTTAACAGGATAATTCCTTGGTTCATATCTATGATTTAGTAGGACTTCATTACAGATATTAATAAAGGAAGAATTATCTCTCACATACTCAGTCCTTGCCACAATCAAATCTCTCAGAGAATTCTGTAATTTGTAGAGAATTTTATCTCTCCAAACATCATAATCCATTTAAGGATCCATGGCTCTAAGAATTTTTGTAATTTTCATAAGGAAAACAATAGGTTTTTCAGGGGAGGAAGATGCATATTTAGCATTCTCATATAATCTCTGCTGGGAAAGCCTGAATTTGGAACCACCAAATTGATTTTCAATCAATGTTTTCCACTCTTTCCAAGTATAATGTTGATTTTCCAGTAAGACAGATTCATACCACATTAAAGCTACATTGGAAAATAAAGAAATTAATTTAGAGACAATTTCTTCATCTGGTAATTTATAAGAGTTTTATAGATTATCAATTCTCTGAACAAAGTGTTGCCAGTCAGATGAAGAGTTACCATAAAAAGTGGGAAATTGATCCAGTTTGGGCCAATTTTTCTAGCTACTGGGATGGTCCATCTTTTGATTTGAATTATTTAAAATTAATAATTCTTGAAGTTTAGCCAGGTGTTCAGAAATTTCATTATTTACAGAAACAGCTGGTTCATGACCATTAAAAGATGTTTTGCTAGTAGAAAAAGATTTTAAAGACTCATTGGTAGTTTGTTTAATGGCTGAAATATGGGAAAGAAAAGAGCTGCTTTGTTCAGGCACTTTTCCTTTATTTTTATGCAGCTGATGGGCAGAATTTTCATCCACACTATAATGATTGATGGTTAAGGCTGAAAATTTTTCCTGTAGGTCAGACAAATAATTTCTTATCCTTGGAATTTCAGACAGCTGGTCATTAATTTTTGCAAGGGATAAAATATTTCTGTCCTCAAAAACTGTGTGTTTGGTACTCAGAGCTTGGAAATCATTTTTCAGCATTTTCAACTAATTATGTAGAGACTTAATTTCACTTTTCAATGAATATTTCTACTCAATAAGGAGTTTTAATTCACTCAAGGTTTTATGCAGATGAATATTTTTATCTGAGATAGCTCTGTGATCACTTATTATTTGTTTTTGTTGGCTGAGAACAATATTCAAAGTTTCTTTGATTTTAAAATAAGCTGTATCTTGTACAGAAGAACTAACTTTACAATGTAAATGAAAATTATTCAATCTATCACTTTCATGTACTAATGCATCTCTCAAATTTTTTTCTTTTACAACATTAAAATCAAGGGTATCTTTCAATATATCCTCAGAAGTTTTCTCAAACAAGGTATAGACTTCAGGGGAAACAGAATCATTTTTAATTGCAAGAGAAGGATTAATTAAAGAAGTAGAAGTTAAATGTAAAGGTTCATCAAATGATAACTTACTAATTACATCATTAGGGCTACTCATCAAAGGAATTTGTCTCTTTATGGGTTTAACTGTTCTTTCACCATGATTCACAATATTACCTGTGGAAGAAGATTTGTTATTATACATACCAACGTGTTTATCAAACAAATTACTTACCATGGAAAGGGAGGAAATTTCTCCTGTGCCTTCTTTCTTCTGCCTCCCTGATAAGGATGGGCCTGAGGAGATGGATGATTGGTTGGTGTCCTGGATGGGCCAGGGTGTTGAGCTGATGGCTGCTGAACATTCTGTTGGTAATGGTTCATCAGGTAACCCCATTTCCACTTTTTCACTTGCAGAGTGCTTTGATTTTGAGTGAAAGAGCTGGGTGCCTGGTGAGCTGAGCTTGAGGCTGAGGCTGGAAAAGGAGGAGGTTGAGCCTGCTTGTGATTTAATAGCTCCTGCATCTGTTTCCAGAGTGTGTCTACTCTTGCCTTGTATTTCATGCTTTCAGCCTTCAGTTCTTTTATGTGGGTGGACAGGTTGTTTATTTGTTGTTTCAGAGCGATCTTTTTTATTCTTATACCCTTTAGAAGATTTTCCTGATTTATCTGAGGTTTTACTTCTTTCAGAGTATTTTGGTGAGGGGGGTTTACCACTTCTCCTGACCTTTCTATGTCCTGAAGGGTATGAAGGTTGTTTTTCAGCTGAAGAGTTCTTGTAAGTTAATTTTGAAGAACCTACAGATTCATTATCAACATCCACTTCAATTTCATACACATGCAGATTATCTATGCTGTTTGCCAAACTAATGGATATTAAAACAGTGAAAAAAAATTAAAATGCTTTTAATGATTAAAATTAGTATTTTCAAAATAAAAAATTAATCAAATGATTTTTTTAAAAAAAATTAAAAATTTAAATTTTATTTAAAAATCAATTAATTAACAAAAAATGTAATTCAAAAAATATGTAATTACAAATTATTTTATTAAGAAATAATAATAATTATTATGGGACCAACCAAAAAGGTATATTAAGTCAACCAAAAAAAATTAATACCGAAAAATATATTGGTAATATTGGGACTAAGCACTGAGTACTATTATGGTCAACCAATAAATCAAAAAAAAATTCTAAAAAATTATATTAATAATTTATTAAAAATTTTTAATGATCCTCTAGGACTAAGAGTATAACTCTATTATGGTCAACTAGGAAAAAATTTTAAAAAAAAGATCACTTACACTCAGTGATTCAGCAATTAAGCCAAAATCACTGTAATTGCAATAAAAATTTAATAATATAATTGAGAGGTGCAAAGGTTTACTTACTATAGTGATTGAGAAGTCACTTTAAAATATATAAAATTTAATCTAATCTAAACCAAAAAGTTTGAACCCAAGTTTGAAACATGGTTGTAGAAAAATTGTCTTTTTCACTTTATGTGGTCTGTGCATTATGTCGTTTGTCAAAAGGTGTTTTAATCATTTGGAAAAGGCCTCCAATTGTCGGCGGGTCTTCTAGAAGAAGGAGAAGAAGAAGAAGAAGAAGAAGAGGAAATGAAGGAGAGGAGAAGTAAGAAATAAAGGAGGAATTACAAAAGGTAATAAGAAAATGAAAAGAGTAGAAACTAATAAAAAATTTAAATTTAGGAAGAGAGATGCAAAGACAAATGATGAAGAATGACACAACAGTGAGGTTTGGCTTAGTAGTAAAGATTTAATTGAATAAGTAAATTCTTCTCTGCACCTCTAACAATATTTATTATTAATAGACTTAGAGCAACCTTTAATTATTTATTGAATATTTATACTAGATTTTATAATACTAATAGAAATAAAAATAATGGTTTGTAAGTATTTAAAATAATTGTAATGTAAGTGATGGCGGCTAAAGGGGGCTTCCAAGGCCTTTTTATAGGCAAGGAGATCTCTGAAGCGCCATAATAGTTTATATACAAAATAATAAAAATGTGAAACAAGAAGACAAGAAAATATAATCAAAACATATAAATTAAGAGAAAAAAATGAAACAATAAACTAAACCCGTGAGTAAGTAACCAATTTTCTCACCATAAGTTCCCAAAACAATTAATTAAATAAATCAGTAACTAAGTAAGTCTGAAACATAAGAACTGTGAGTAAAATAATCAAAAACAGGTATTACAGTGAGATGTGAAGAGTTTAATTAAAACAAATAAAATTATTTTCAGCCAAAAATTCATGTAATCAATTTAATCCAGTATAAAGCAAAATTAATTAATTGTTTTATATATGTAATTCATTCAATAACTAGTTTAAATGAAAAAATAATTAATTTAATGATATTTCTAATTTAAAGTGAGAATTTGAATACCATCTTATAAAATAAGTTTTTTAATTTATTTAATAATTTTGCTGACACAATTAAGGGTCAAAAAAGCGCCCAATATTATTTTTTAATAAGATATGTAAGGCTTTATTTAATATATAAATTTAATTACATTATAAGTTAATTTTACACTTTTAGTCATAATATATGTTTATAATTAATTAATTATTAATTTATTTTTATTAAATACATAAAAATGTGTCATAATTTTTAGAATATAAAATATATCATGCATAATTTAAATGTATAAATAATTTATATAATAATAAAATTAATATAATACTTATTTTTCTTATATTTAATAAGATACTTATATAATTTTAATATGAAATAAAATATTAATTTATATACATAAAATGCATATTTTTATGCCCTCTTTCAGGTCCAATCAATTAAAATAACATTTACTGGGATCCTGGTACAGCCTGGCTGAAAATTAA
This sequence comes from Hemileia vastatrix, assembly GCA_030280995.1. Lineage (NCBI taxonomy): Eukaryota > Fungi > Basidiomycota > Pucciniomycetes > Pucciniales > Zaghouaniaceae > Hemileia > Hemileia vastatrix. The sequence continues at coordinate 2,083,089 of JASXTE010000011.1, forward strand.
AATTAAATAAAATAAAATAAAATAAAATGAAATAAAAATAAAATAAAATAAAATAAAATGAAATAAAAATAAAATAATATAAAATAAAAATAAAAATAAAATAAAATAAAAATAAAATAAATATAAAAATTTAAATAAAAATTCAAATAAAAATAAAAATAAAATAAAAAATAAAATAAAAAAAAATAAATATAAATCAAATTAATAAAAAAAAAAGACTTGAATTTGATTTGATTTGGAAAAGGAGCACTTACCCTGGACTGAAAAAGATGGGAAAGTGGTTATTTGGTCTGATGAATTGTTGTTTGAGGTTGAGAAACCTGCCTTAGACCAATGCTAGGGTGAGTGTAGGAAAATTCAGTGATTTTTAGCTGATTGTATCCAGCCCACTTTCTAGAGTGGCCAGACTTCTTGCATGGTTTGAAGTAGGGGGGCATTTTTTCAACTTTATCAAATGCCCTTTTGTTTCTTACCATTAATGCAATGAACATCCAAGGATTTCATCACCAATGTTTATCTTGGTTTCCTTCTTCCTTGGTTTGAAAAAAAAGACCCCTGACATTCACTTACCTTAATTGAGTACAATACCTGTTGGCAGGTCATCTAGAAGAAGGAATGAAAATACAGAAGAAAAAGAAGAAGAGGAAGACACAAAAAGCTAACCACAAACTAACAGGGAAAATAAGTGATTTAAACACAGATTATTGGATGTGAAGGATTTATTTAAATCAAGTAAGTAATTTTAATTCAATCTACTATAACAAAATAAAATAAAACAATTGAACCACTCTTAAAGAAACCTTGTATATAGTTAATTCTCTCTGTTGGCTAGTACTTTTGGTGAGTATAAAATTTTATATAGTTTTCAGGATAATATAATATTGATAAGGTAGAATAGGTCTTATTTAGAATATTTAAATAGTAATTTTAATAATAAAATATGTCTTTTACTTCTTCATGTTGAACAGTTATAATTTCAAATAAAGGATTTAATTATAAATAAATTATTTGTATAACTACTGTTAGATGTTTATATATAATTTAATAGATTTTAAAATTAAGTAAGAAAGAGATGATCATAAAACAACATAAAATAACCCCTTTAATAGAAAATTGTAATACAACATGAATTTTGTTGAATTCAACTAAATTATTGAAAAATGAAATTAATTTTTAATATAAAATAAATTGAAAGATAAATTAAAAGATAATTTGAAAGATAAAATTAAGTTTTAATAAAATAATTATATAATTTAATAAAAATATGATATTTTAAGTCTCTGTTTAATAAAAGAAACAGTTAAACTATCCCTTAAAGTTCCAAGGAAATACCAAAGCCTCTTTCCTTTCTCTCCCTGGCCCCCCTCTAGCTGAATTCAAGCAAGATTTGACTCCCAGTGATTACATGGACTTAGATCTACAAGTTTTCTGTAGTTTTATTTTAATTTATTTTTATGGTTTTATTGATGTAATTAGATTTTTATAGAAATATATTAATGTATAAAAATGAAATGAAATTTAAATAAATTAAATTAAAATGTTTGCCTAGTTTTAAAAAACTTTAATAACTATTGCAATTATTGAGCTATAGCTTATATTATTTACACAAACTATAACACTTAAGAAATTATAAATATTAATATTATAATATTTTAAAAATTAAGTATTTTAATATTTTAGTAAAGATTTTAATCAGACCAGTTTAACCATGTTCAATAAGTTACAGACTGACACTCTCAATTTATGTATATTAAACACAGTAATGAAATTGATAGAATAATACTGATAGTTGAAACAAAAATGTTATTTGTAAATTGTAAGGCAATGTAAGTGATTCAAACTACAAGATGAGAAACTAAAGCCTTTTTATAGGAAAATTGTCAGCCAGGCTACTAGACTTACCCAGTAAAATAATTAATTATTTACTGGGATGAAGACACACCTTTTTTATTCTTATTTTATTATTAATTATATTTACTTTAAAATTACTTGTAATAAATTAACTAATTACAATAAGTAAATTTAGTAAAGTATTTAAAATTAATATTAAATGTCCCTTATATTTTTATTCCCTAACACCATGCTCAATTTCAGGTTGGTAGAGAAATAAAATTATATTAATACTTAAATTTTAAGAATTCAAATTGTTTCATTTAAAAAGTTAATTTTCTATTAAAAAAAAAATTTAATTCAAATTATTTTTATACTAAGTGTGACATTCAAAGTAAACTCAAAAAATATATCAAATAATTTGATATATATTAAAAATAATTTATTGACACATCTTTATAGTACACTTTTGTTATATGAAATTTCTTATTCTGGAAGGTTTTCCCTCTCGCACCCCTTTATGTAGGCTTCTTAACTCCATGTGCTCACTCTACTTTTTGCCTATAAAAGGCCTTCCATTTTGTGCTGTTTTCTTCATTCCAAACTACTTACATTTTTATTGTATACAACCAATAACAATTTTATTACTATTATAACTGGTTTACTCATTACATTTTTTGTAATTTAAATCCTTTTAAGTAATAATAAAATATTTCCTTACCTTTTACTTGAGTAATTAATCATAAAAGATAAAATCTTACGTAATTGCTTTGAAATCCTTAAGTTATCCACCTTCATCACTGTTTTGAATTTTGTAAAATCTTCTAGACCATTAGGACCCCTTGACAGTTGGGAGCCTTTCCAAATTGTTGTCAACACATCCTTATCTTGACTACAGCAATCAAGGGATCTTTGACTAGGAAGACCAATAAGGACTTGTGGAGGACTGAAAATGACAAACGTCATCAAACATGTGACTTACCTTTTTTTTTGCCACGACTGGGAATTGAACCTTTCTCCAAATCTAAGGTTTATATAGGTGTATTTGTCCTATATATTTGTAGTGAATATACCAGTTACTATCTGTAGGTCTCACTCTTCTTATTTCATCTTTCACATATATTTTTTTACTCAGCACTCTGTAGTGGCATTAATTTGTTCACATTACAGGGGGAGGTGCCTGGTTAATAATTTTTTTTTTCCTTTAATTTTTTTTTTCCTAGTTGTCCAAAATAGAGCAACACTGTTCTTAGTCCTAGAAGTGATAAAATTAATTAATTAATTATATATTTTTTAATTATTTCAGTTGACAATTGTCCTGATAATTAAAATCTTATTTTCTTGTTTCAGCTGACAATTGTCCTGGAAGTGAAATAATAAATATATAAATTACTTGATTTAAATTACTTCAGTTGACATTAAAGTCCTGGCAATAAAAATTTCAGTTGACTCATAGTCCTGATAAATTATATATCAATATAAATATTAGTAATTAATTGAGACTTGTATTAATTATTCCAGTTGACTTTTGTCCTGATAATTAATAATTTATTTTATTATTTCAGTTGATACTGGTAATATAATATAAATATCTTAATTAATTTAATTAATTTAATAATTGTAATAATTATTTCATTTAATTTTTTGTCCTGATAAATATTATATTTTCATTATTCCAGTTGATTAAATAATCCTGATAATTGATTATATACTTGAAATATTTTATTTTTTCTCTTATTTTTCTTTCAACAAAGTTAATTATTAACTGATTAAATTTTAATTTTTCTTTCTCTCAGTTCAGTTATATACAACAATGACTCATCAAAGTGCTTCTTCTGGCTGTGATGAGGAACTAGACTTGATTGATTATGATGAGACTTCTGTAAGTTCTCCTTTGACTACAAAACTTGCTCAAATTAATCAATTATTGGACCAATCAGGATGTGGAAATTCAAGAAATAGAAATAAAAGTGGAAAAGACTGCTCTGGATTAAAAGCCCCCAGTTAACCCCCCAGAAGAGCTTCCATAAGGATTCAAGATAAAAAAGATGCCCTTGCAGCAGCAAGTCAGAAACCTCTCCACTCACATCAAGTAGTTGAGGACAGAGAACCTCAAACAAAAATCAAAAGTAGAAATTCTAGAAGAAAAGGTAAGAAATACAGAATCCTTTCTTAAAGAGAAGAGGAAACCTCCTCCAGCACCAAAATCCCTTGCACAATTAGCTCCTCAACCACAAGAAAATGTGGAAGTTTCAAAAAGGAAATGGGACTGTCTAAACACCCAGTGGGAATACCTTTAGGCCCAACAACAACAGAAAGCACCTCAGACAGGTCCTTCCAGGCCCCATCAGTTCAAACCAACACCTTCTAACCCCTACCAAGGAGGAAGAAAGAGGAAGAGAAATCAAATTAAATTTTTCCAAAACCATGGTAAGCCCCTCTATTAAATCCCAAGCACCCTTTCTTTTTACTGATCCAGTTCCTTCAGGTAATTCTGGAAGAGGAGATGATACCTTGAGACCAGTAGAGGCTGGCTGCAGTAGGCATATTACTCAGTATTCAGATGTAACTAAACCTTTATTATTGATTGCTACTTCAATGATTAATCCTGATATGGCTGTTATTGATGAAACACTTGATCCTGAATTTTATGAGAATCTGGAAAATTACTCTGTTTCCTTATTAAGAAAAACTCCAGATGTAGCTACCATTAATGATGAATATTTGAGAGGTATTATTTCCAAAAAAAATCATATAATGAAAAACATGCAATTGACTCAAAAATTTAATAGTTTGTTAACTGAACAAGGTTACCAATCAGTGAGAAGTGAATTACAGAGAGTTTCTGATAATTTTTATAAGTACAAAGTAACCCATGAGAAGAAAGTTGCTTTGTGGCCAAATATCAAGAATGATTTGTCTAAGTTACAAGACACTGTGTGTATCTGTTTCCAGGAACTATAGGGACATAAGTTGAACTTGAAAAGACTAAATGAAAATTACAAAACTCTGCAAAACAAGAATCAATTATCTTTTGCAACTATCAATGAGACAATATCCAGTATTCCAAGAGTGAAAACTAGGCTAAAAAGCATTGAAGAGAAGTTGAATTCATTTTTACATAAACAAAAACATTCGGCCACTCCTTTGAAAGAACCTAATTCACAAGATACTTTAATGGTTCCTGTGCCTAGTTCATCTAAAGTAAAATTAGTGCCAGGAATGCCTGTAGATATTCCTGAGTTTTGATAAAAAATTGATGATGCACCTTGTTCATCTATAGAAGGGTTAAACAATGAGATTACTTTCCAGTTAGAGAGATTACAGCTTATTCTTACACAGAAACAAGTTTGTAACAAAGAGATTGCCTCAAATCAGAAGAATTGGCTAAAAATTGACCAATACCCAACATTTGATGGTGATTCTTCCTCTGATTGGCAGCAATTTATTTACAGAATTGATAACCTGAAGAATTCTTACAAACTTACAGATAAAGAAATTTTATCTAAATTGATTACTTTACTTTCCAATGTTTCCCTAATGTGGTATGAATCTGTTCTCTAGATAAAAATGAATACTCCTGGGAAGATTGGAAGAAATTAGTTAAAGCACAGTTTGGTGGTTCCAAATTTAGGTTAGCCCAACAAAGGAAGTATGAGAAAGCCAGATATAGCTCCTCTTCTACAGAAAAACCTATTGAGTTCCTAATGAAACTTGTAAAGATCCTGAGGGAAATGGACCTAAAAATAGATTTTAAACTATAGAAGGACAGGATCCTCTATAAATTGCCTATGTCTCTGAGGAACTTAGTAGATGCTAGGACTGAGTTCTCAAGAGAACCTTCTACTTTTATTAATTCTTGTGATTAGATCCTTTCAAATAACAAGTATGATTCTAGAAGGTTCATTCCTAAATCTTCAATGGAGAAAACCTCCAATTACCAACAGAAACCTCCTGAAAAAGTTGGTAAACCTTCTGCCCCTATTGCACCAAGAAAGTATGCAACAAACACTTGCTTTAAATGCAGCAAGCCTTGGCAGAAAGGCCAGGTTTGTGACAAGAAAATAAATCTTGCTGAACAAACAGAGGAACATGCTGATGACACAGTTTCAATGGATGATACTTCAAGGGATTGTGCCAGCAATATTTCTTATGAATCTCACCAGGAAATTTTAATTCTGGAAGAATATATTCATTATTTGAATACCATTGACATTAAGAATGATGATTTATCCACAGTAGAAGATGCTGAGATCATAAGAAATTATGAAGACAACTCAATAATTATTGCTCCTCTCAAGGCACCAGTCTTGATGAATGGAAAGAACATTGAGGTTGTTTTAGATTCTGGAGCTGGAGGAAGTGTAGCATCTGAAAAAGAACTTACTTCAGTGGATTGGGATTATAAATAAAACTATATGCCTATCATTTCTGAAAGATGGAGAGGCTATGGCTCTGTTTTGTCCCCCATTGGTAAATACAAAGCAACGGTATTTTTCAAATATAATCATGGCTTTGTAAGAGCTATGTGTGACTTTTTAGTTATGAAAAATGATGACTTAAGAAGTTGGTTCATTGTGGGAAATGGTATTTTAACCAAAAATATGACATTAAATTGGATCCCTAAAACCAATGCTTCACAATGGGGTTGTATTGGAAGAGAAAATTGAAAATTTCATCCCCAAAGAAATTATTAAAACCATGATTGAACACATGTCATTCTGTAGTTCAATATAAAGAAATATCTACAAAAGAAATACCTGCCCTTCTTTCTGAAATTGACACTTTTTCTTTTGGAGAACAACTTTCTGGTGAGAAAAAAGATTCCATCATTCAATTGATAAAATCTTTTCCTATGGCCTTTGCTCATGAGTCACATGAATTAGGATTGGTAAAAGAAGAAATGAAGCTCTCATTATCTTGCACATTAACTGAAATACCACCTAGTTTAAAGAAGAAGCCTTATCATGCTTCTCCCACAAATAGAAAAGATATTGAAGACAATATCTCTACCCTTTTAAAAATGAATATTATTGAAAAGGTAGTTGAAACACCTAAATATTGTGTTATCTCACCTGTCCTAATTTCCTATGAGAAAGATAAGGCCAGGTTATGTGGTGATTGTATGGCATTAAACACTTATACTGTTTATGATATCTATCCTTTACCCAGAATTAGCTCTATACATGCTACCTTACAAGGTGATAAATATATCAGCTGTTTAAATGGTAATAAAGGATATCACCAGGTACCTGCTGAGAAGAATTCCCAGAATTTTCTGATGATTGCTACTCATATAGGTATTTAAAAGTATGTTAAGATGCCATTTGGCCCCAAAAATGCACCTTCAGTTTCTCAAAAAGTTATGGATAACACATTCCATCAAGAAATAATTGAGGGGTGGCTGATGGTTTACATTGATGATATCATCATATTATCTAAAACATTTGAGGACTATCTTAACTACCTGTGTAAAGTGTTCCATAAGATGGATGAGATAAATATGACACTTGCCTTGAAAAAATGCAAATTTGGTTTTCATTCCTTGAAAGTGCTTGGTCATGTTGTCTCAGGTTTACAGATATGTTTTGACCAGAAAAAAGTAGCAGCCATACAACAGGTGAAAGCTCCTACTACATTTAGAGAGCTCCAGAGTTTTTTGGGAATGTCTTGGTACTATAGACAGTATACTAAAGATTATCAGGTCATAGCATTACCCCTTACCCAATTAACTAGGAAAGATTTTACTTTTGTCTGGAATAGTGAAAGACAAAAAGCTTTTGACACTATGAAAAATTGTTTTATTTCAGCACCAATTCTCGCTTTTCCTGACTTTAATCAACCATTTGTCTTATACACTGATTCCAGTTTTATTGGTCTGCGTTCTGCTCTCCATCAAAAACAAGTTATTAATGATAAAGTATTAGAAGTAGAAATTTTTTATATTTCAAGAACCTTGAGAAATATTGAATTGAAATATGGTGCCACTCAACTGGAGAGTTTAGCAGTAGCGTGGGCTCTAGAGAAGCTAAATTATTATTTGGATGACCAGAAATTTGAAATAGTCACTGAATGCAGTGCAGTTAAATCCCTCTTGAACTTGAAAACACCTAACAGACATATGTTCAGATGGCAGCTAGCTGTTCAAGAATACAGAGGGAGGATGACAATAATTCATAGGGCTGGTATTGTTCACTCAAATGTGGATAAGTTATCAAGGTTACCTTTGTCAAATGATGGCTCTAACGCTTCATATGATCCTGAGGATGAAATAGTTCACATTCATGGTATATATGAGGTTGATATGGAGGAAGAGCTATTAAAGCTTATTCTGGATTCATATGATAAAGACACTGACTTAAAGAAGTTATGTACTATATTAAATGATACAAAGAATGCTTCAATACAAGCATTAATTAAAATGCTCCCACCAAAGTACCAGACTGCTTTGGAAAAAGGTAAATTTTCAATTGATGAAGGCTACCTCTATTATAGAAGAAAGTTTAGTAATGTTATTTTTATTCCTCCTTCAATGAAAGAGACCATCTTGAAGATTTGTCATGATGACATATTGGCTGGACATTTTGATCTTTAAAAAAAAAGATCAGAATTAAAAACACTTCTTGGTAGGTTAATATGTCTGAAGACACCAAACTATATGTTGAATTCTGTGATTCTTGCCAGAAATCAAAAAGATTAAATGGAAAAAGACCTGGATTAATGCAACATATTGAAGCTCATTATGCACCATGGCAAACAATAAACATGGAATTTGTAAAAGGATTCCTCATTTCTGGGAAAGACAGTTATAACTCTTGCTGGGTTATTGTGGAAAGATTCACAAAAATGTGTAAATTTATCCCTACTCACAACAATGTTTCCACTGAAGAATTAGCTTTCTTCTGGTGGTCTCATACGTTTAATACTGCTGATTTTCCAAAGGCCATAATCTATGACAGAGACCCCAAATTTACTTCTGAATTTCGGATGTCTCTGATGGATGTTTGTGGTTGTGATCTGAAGCTTTCTACTGACTGTCACCCCCAAACTGATAGATTAGCTGAAAGAACGATTCAGACCTTAGAGGACATGATAAGAAGGTATTGTGCCTTTGGCCTTGAGTACAAAGAAAATGAAAGATTCACTCATGATTGGGTTACCTTACTTCCTGGTTTGGAATTTACTTATAATAGCACTGTTCATTCTGTTACTAAGAGAAAGCCTTTTGAGCTCTGGCTTGGATATGTTCCAAATACTCCTGCCCAAACTCTCAATAATAAAATACCTAAATTGGATTTACATCCTGCTGTAAAATCTTTTCCTCAAATGCAACAACTATGCAGAAGTCATGCTCAAAAATGTATTGAAAATTTTTTTGAATATGAGAAGAAGAGGTGGGAAAAATCCCATAAAGAATACACTTTTAAAAAGGGTGATGAAGTACTTATTTCAACAGTCCACTTCAATTTACAAGGTAATAAAAAATAAAAAGACCCATTTGTAGGTCCATTTGTTTTCAGAAGAATGGTTGGTGATAATGCAGTTGAAGTTATTCTGTACTCTCCATATGACAGAAAAAATCCTGTTTATCCAATATCTCTTCTGAAACCTTACACATCCAATAGTGATTTATTTACAAAAAGGAGAGGAAGACCAGAGAAGACCCCTATTGAAATCACTGAAACAGCAGAAATTGATAAGATTCTCAATGACAGAATAATTACTGCTGAAAAAGGTACAGAATACCTATTGAGATTCAAGAATAAATCTTCTGAATATGATTCTTGGATACCTAGAAAAGAGATATCTAGTCTTCCTACTCTACTAAAGAAATATAAAAAGAAAAAATCACATAACTTTATATTTTTTTTTAGAGTGAGGGAGTGTCAGCCATGCTACTAGACTTACCCAGTAAAATAAATAATTATTTACTGGAATGAAGCCACACCTTTTTGATTCTTATTTTATTATTCATTATATTTAATTTAAAATTACTTGTAATAAATTAATTAATTACAATAAGTAAGTTTAGTAAATTATTTAAAATTAATATTAAATGTCCCTTATATTTTTATTCCCTAACACAATGCTCAATGTCAGGTTGGAAGAGAAAAAAAATTATATTAATACTAAAACTTTAAGAATTCAAATTCTTTCAATTAAAAAGTTAAAGTTCTATTAAAAAATTTAATTCAAATTATTTTTTTACTAAGTGTGACATTTAAAGTAAACTCTAAAAATATATAAAATAATTTGATATATAGTAAAAATATTTTATTAACCCACCTTTATAGTACACTTCTGTTATTTGAAATTTCTAATTTGGATGGCCTTCCCTTTCACACCCCTGTATGTAGGCTTCTTAACTCTGTGTGCTCACTCTCCTTTTTGCCTATAAAAGGCCTTCCATTTTGTGCTGTTTTCTTCATTCCAAACTACTTACATTTTTATTATATACAACCAACAACAATTCTATTACTATTATAACTGGTTTACTCATTACATTTTTTTTAATTTAAATCCTTTTAATTAATAATAAAATATTCCCTTACCTTTTACTTGAGTAATTAATCATAAAAGATAGAATTTTACGTACTTACTCTGAAATCCTTGAGTTATCTACCTTCACTACCTTTTGGACTTCTGTTAAATATTCTAGACCATTAGGACCCCTTGACACAAATAATTCCCTCTGAGAAACACTAACTGTATATACAAAATAAAAGAAGGAAAACAATTTAAAATTTAGTGTAACAGAGAAAATGAGGTTGCCATGTAACTAATTACTAAAACAGACATAAAAGACCCATTGTATACACCCCTTGAACCCTGTAGCAGTGTAATTTATTATATAAGGATACTAATTTGATATAAAACAGGTAGTTTGTAAGTATATTAATACTAAACAAGTTACATTATTTGTTATTTTATTAAAAATCAGTTTTAGTAAAATATAAAAATTATATTATGTGTAATGTACAAATTTAATATAATTAATTTATATAGTGTAAAACAATATTTATTAAGTAAATTAAAAAAATTATACTAGTATAATTGTTATTGAAGTTAAACAAGTAAGTATTTTAATAAAATCACTGATTTATCAAAATAAAACACTTATATTTAAATAAATTGTTCACTTGTTTAATTTATTTTATTGACCCAATTGTGAGTAAAAAGAGCTCTAATAATTATTTTTTTTAAGTTATAATTTTTATTGTTTAATATATATATTTAATTAATTAATTAATTATTAATTTATAAACATTAAGCTCATAAAAAATGTGCTAATTTTTTATAGAATAGAATATATTTATTATGTTTATTTAAATGTATATACAAATAATAAAAAAATTAATTAACATTTATTTTAATTATATTAAAAATATTTTTACATAATTTAATTTAATATATTATTTAACTTATATTTATAATTTAAATACATTTAGTCTCTTATTTATGTTAAGTTAATTTAACATAATATTTACTGGACTCTTAGCATAGCCTGGCTGACAATACCCCAATTCACCAAGAAAATATTTTAAGTAACTTTTTAAAAATCAGTAAACTTGAGGAAAATTGAAGACTGGCCTCCTTGATTACCAGATATGAATCCAATAGAGAATGTGTGCAAGTCACTCAAAGAAACAATACACAAGCAATGTCAGGCTGAGTTCAAGTAAAAAGACATGAAATAGCTCAAATAGTCAGTTTTCTAGAAGATTTTAATGATCCTGTATGAATACTGTAGTACAAATCCAATAAGTAGTAAAATATAACTCAATATAAGGGTCTCAGTAATTTAAATCTCACTAATTATATATGGATTATAATCTTATAGTTGGCAGAAAAATAAATGTTATAATTCAGATACTATTCAAAGATCTTATAAGTACTATTGATATGTATTGTAATTGTATTGGTTATATATTTTGATTGTAATGATATAGAATGTAGAAAACAAGACCAAAAAACCCCTCCTTTTAAAGCCAATAATTCCTCCATTGAACCCCTTTATTTACCAGATCTATACACGGTGTGGTCTTCCAACATTGGCAGGGGCCTTTGTTGTGTGATTTGGCGCTGTTTGTGCATGTCTTAATTGACATCTGTTAAGGAATTGGGTATTTTTCTGGTTTTATTCCGTGGATATTGGGTCTGTGGGTATGTGGGTACTATCATTGGATAGCCCCAGTTTTTCTCTATATTTTATGTCTTGAAGACATTTTTCATATTCTAAGGTTTAAGGGGTCATTTCCTCATTTTTCATTTATAAAAGATAGCTGTTTAATTTTTTTTTCATGTTTTACGGGCTAACATTAAGCCTTAGGGTTAAGTGCTTAGTACCATTGGATAGAGCTAATTTTTCTCTATATTTCATGTCTCAATGTTGTTATAGTGAAATTCCGTGTTTTAAAGGTTTTAGTAGTTCTAGCTAATTTTTCCAAGTAGATTAGTTGTTTTTATTGGTTTTCTGGCTTCAGGGAGGCCGGGCTGCTTCAGGTGGCACCTCAGATGTCGGGCGGCCCGCCCGCCTCTGTTTTAGAAGGTTGGGGAGCGCTTCTGGAGGGTTTTTATTCAATTTGGCTGGTACAGGCACCAAATTTGTTCGTGTGCATGGGCTCTTAGATAGTGGTCTGTGTGTAAATAGTGAAAAAGAGAGTTTGGGGAAACTTTAATTATCATACAACAATCCGGAGGTGATATCCTTGTTCCTCACTCAGTTTTCACTGTTTTCTGGCCACAGTTTGGCTGTGTTTGTTGCAAGTGAGTTCTTCATTTAACTTAACTTTGGCAACTGTTTTCTCTGTTATAGTCTTGAAAGCTATAGCAAGTATTATTGCTGTCTCTGGTGTGGATTTGCAGCCTACATCAAGTATCTTTGCTGTCTCTTGTGTGGACATTGGTCTACATTTCATTTCTTTGGTCTGGTAGTCTGTCTAGTGACTACTTTCTTGGCTCATCAAGCAGTCAAGTGTGTTGAAAAGGGGCTTTAGCAAACAGGAACCAACTTACTTTAGCAAGTAAATCTCACTCTATTTTTCTAAAAAGACAGGAGATTTTCTCTCTGGTTTTTCTCCAACTCCCTTGGTCAAGGCCTATAGCTAGTACTATAGGATTGTCTACATTTCTGGCGCCCAACATGGGGAAGAACTTGCTAGTTCTTTGGAATATCTGTTTTCTTTGGTTGGCTCTTTTTGGTGTTTTGGACTGGAGGAATGGCTTCTGGTTCCTCTATTCCTGTGGTGACTGTCAGTGGGGGGGATGTTCCTCCTGCTGTGATGGTTGGGGAGTGTGTTAGGATTAAAACTTGGGATGGTACCAAGTTTAATGGGGAAGATGTGAAGTGGTTTCTGGAGAAATATGAAACTGCTGCTGGTGTGGATGGTGCTTCCTACCTGGACATGGTGAAGCAGATTATCTTCTTCATTGGTGATAGGGAAGTGGAGAAGGAGATTGTGGCCATGTCTGGCTACAAGAAGAGGGATTGGAAATTGTTGTGTAGGGAGATGGTGGATAGATGGGGTGTCAGGTTCACTATGGTGGATCTGAACAAGGTTGTCAGTGAATGGAAATCTTATGTTGGTGTTGGTAACTTGCATAGTTACAGGAAGTTTCCGCTACAGTTTGATCCTGTGGTGGAATATTTGGTGGAAGTGGAGGAGCTGGCACATGAAAATGCTGCCAAGGATGTTTTTTGGTCTTCCCTGGCTAGAGATGTCATGATGTATGTGTTGAAGGAGTTGTCAAGAAAGGAATTGATGAAGACTCTTTCTAATGGGGACCAGAAGTTGCCTGCCTTGGATAAGGTGAAGGAGGCTGTTGAGGCCCATTTGAAGTTATTGGCTGTGGACACCTATCAGGAGGGGTGTGCCAAGTATTTCAGAAAAGTCTGTGAGGCTTTGGCTGAAGAGGAATTTAGGGAGAAGAAGGAGGAGATGAATATGGTGAAGGCTTCAAAACAGGAGAGGGACCCAATGGTGGAACAGTTAGCTGACCTGACAAAACAGCTCCACATTTTTGTGCAGGAGGCTAAGAAGGTCAATAAAGCACCTCCTCAGTCTAGAGATTTTGATAGGAGGGCTGGCAGGAGTGATCCTTGGGTCTTCTCTTATTGCAGCAGGAGGGGGCACAGGTCCAATGATTGTTGGGCATTGAACAGGGATGTGTCTGAAGGAAAATTGGAGTTTGATGGCAGGGTTTTTCAAGTTCCCTGATGGTTCTTTTGTGAAGCCCAGTGAGGGGCAGGCTCCTGTTGATTTGGTCAGGAGAAGGGGCGGTCTCAATCAAAGTGTCACACGCCATGTGACACTCGAGGCAAAAGCAGCTCATTAAATCAATAATAAGAGGCTTTAAATCCATACTCGAAGTGCAGAAAGCAATTCTCCATAGCAAATGCAACTTTCCTTTGTGTACTCGCTATTTAACCGCGCTAGTCTAAACTCTAAATCTAAATTAGTCAATCTCTCAATAGTGTGTCTTAGTATTTTTCTCAATAAGCGACGCACAGCCCAATAGTCAATGTAATAGTACATTAAAAGGTTTATGAAATGTCTGTGGATTATTAAGGGGTAGTGAGAATGGACGGAATGGTTAGTGGAGGATTAAGGGGTTAACAGATGTTAGTGAGGAGGGTCCAGGTGTAACGGATGTATTTTAATGGTCTGTGGTGTGTGGAATAGTAGATGGGTATGAGGTCAATGCAAGGAGGAGTAAAGGATATAAAAGGGGTTGGGTTTTTGGTTTGATACTCTTTAGAATTAAATTATAAAACGTATTTATAGTTAATAGTGGTAAAAGTTTTAAGTTAAATCATTATTATCGTATCTTTCCTTATCTTATCAGTAATCATTCCTAAATCCTAAAACCTTTGATTATTGAGTTTCCAACCCTTTGTGAGATCTTAAGAATTTTAACATTACCTTTAAATCATATTAAAATTCTTCTCGAACATAATTCAAAGCTTTAGTTATTCCTTTGAGTCATCTTCGAATCACTTCCTTGAATCATTCCTCTGTGCTTCGAAGAAGTCTCTATCCTCCTGATCTTACTTACAGGAACATCCTTGACCTTGTGCTTAGGTTGTCCGGTGACAGTATAATTTAATTCTCCGTAGTTCTCATTCTTTGCACTACTACGTCCTTTTCAGGTGTTTTTTAAATTCTTAAAATGGCACCTGTTCAACGCACTCCTCCTACAGGTGCTACTACTAGAGCTTGCCCCAGAGGCAGGCCAACAGCCACACAGCCTGTTTCCCGCACTCACTCCCTGGAACCTCTTGACCTTAGGGAACGGCAACATTCAGTCCAATCTGTAGAAGACATCCCACAAGATTTTGATGATTCTAGTGATGATGAAGAAGGTGAGGATACAATGCACAATGCACCATCTGCCCCTGCTACACACCCTTCTGGTCAACCTTCAGAACTGGGACCATCTAATTCTAATTCTCTGGAAGACTTCATGAGACTTTTCATGAAGACCCTTTCAAATCCAAAGTCTTTGGAGGGATCAAAATTCAAAACTCCTTCCATGAAATCTCCTGATAAATTTGATGGAGAACATCCAGACAGATTGCGACCCTTCTTGCAAAAATGCAAGCTGCTGTTCCATAATGACCCTCAAACCTTTAATAACGACCGATTGAAGGTTGTTAATGCTTCTTCATTCCTAGCCAGAAAGGCAGCAAGGTGGTTCGAACCTTATCTTCTCATGCTCTCTTCGACAGAGACCCACTTACTCATCAATAATTGGGAAAAATTGGAAGACCAACTTTTTATGTTGTTTGGCAACCCTAATGAAACTGACTGCGCGGAAATTGAACTGGACTTCCTTTGCATGAGTGATAATGGTAAAGCCTCTGAATACATCTCAAATTTCAGAGCACTTCTACTATAGGATTGTCTACATTTCTGGCGCCCAACGTGGGGAGGAACTTGCTAGTTCTTTGGAATCTCTGTTTTCTTTCGTTGGCTCTTTTTGGTGTTTTGGTCTGGAGGAATGGCTTCTGGTTCCTCTATTCCTGTGGTGACTGTCAGTGGGGGAGATGGTCCTCCTTCTGTGATGGTTAGGGAGTGTGTAAGGATTAAAACTTGGGATGGTACCAAGTTTAATGGGGAGGATGTCAAGTGGTTTCTAGAGAAGTATGAAGCTGCTTCTGGTGTGGATGGTGCTTCCTACCTGGACATGGTGAATTAGATTATCTTCTTCATTGGTGATAGGGCAGTGGAGAAGGAGATTGTGGCCATGTCTGGCTACAAGAAGAGGGATTGGAAATTGTTGTGTAGGGAGATGGTGGATAGATGGGGTGTCAGGTTCACTATGGTGGATCTGAACAAGGTTGTCAGTGAATGGAAATCTTATGGTGGTGTTGGTAACTTGCATAGTTACAGGAAGTTTCTTCTACAGTTTGATCCTGTGGTGGAATATTTGGTGGAAGTGGAGGAGCTGGCACATGAAAATGCTGCCAAGGATGTTTTTTGGTCTGCCCTGGCTAGAGATGTCAGGATGGATGTGTTGAAGGAGTTGTCAAGAAAGAAATTGATGAAGACTCTTTCTAATGGGGACCAGAAGTTGCCTGCCTTGGATAAGGTGAAGGAGGCTGTTGGGGCCCATTTGAAGTTATTGGCTGTGGACACCTATCAGGAGGGTTGTGCCAAGTATGTCAGCAAAGTCAGTGAGGCTTTGGCTGAAGAGGAAGTTAGGGAGAAGAAGGAGGAGAAGAATTAGGTACAGGTTCCCAAAAAGGAGAGGGACCCAATGGTGGAGCAGTTGGCTGATCTTACAAAGCAGCTGCATATTTTTGTTCAGGAGGCTAAGAAGGTCAATAAGGCACCTTCTCAGCCTAGAGATTTTGATAGGAGGGCTGGTAGGAGTGATCCTTGGGTCTGCTCTTATTTCAGAAAGAGTGGGAACAGGTCCAATGATTGTTGGGAATTGAACAGGGATGTTTCTGAAGGAAAGGTGGAATTTGATGGAAGGGTTTTCAAGTTCCCTGATGGTTCTTTTGTTAAGCCCAGTGAGGGGCAGGCTCCTGTTAATTTGGTCAGGAGAAGGGGAGGTCTGAATCAAAGGAGGCCAAGGTTTGAGGAGATTTCTGATCAAGGGAGGTCTTCTGGTAAGGAGGATGAGGATAGCAAGGGAAAGGGGAAGGAGGTCAATGAGGTCTCTTTTTCTACTTCTATTGATGGTTTGGAGTTGTATTCTTGTGGTGGGCAGTCAAGTGGAGAATGCTTGGCTGGTGTTTATGATGTGGAAGCAGGGAAGGTGGGAAGGCCTAAGAGCAGTTCTCAGGCCCAAGCAATGCCAAATGCTTCAAAGGTGGAACCTAAGCTGAGTGCAGCTTGGAAAAGGTACAGCAAAGAGGAGCTGTACAAGATGCAGAAGGGTATGGCTGACATGGGCCCCCCTAGTTTTGGTGCATTGGACATGAATGGTGAGCCAATGCCAATGGAGGTGGATTCTGACTCTGAGGAGGATGTCCCTTTGGCTTCATTGCCAAAGCCTGCTGGAGTTAGAGGTTCTGGTGAGGGATCTGGTTTGGTTCCTGTTAATGGTAAACCTGTTGGTGGTGCTGATCCTCAAGAAGCTTCTAGGACCAAGGTAGTGAAGCCAAGGGCCCACTTTGAGAGGCCAGTGGTTTCTGGTCAATCTAATGTTATGGACTCTGTTCTTGAAAGGATGAATCAGGGTCAGGTTTCCCTTTATTATGGGGAATCGTATGCTATCAGTCCAGGGTTGGCTGATAGACAGAAAAAGTTGTTGACCAGGAGAAGAGTTTCTTCTGGGGAGGTGGAATACATTTGTGATTCTGCTGAAAAGTTTGGTGAGGGGTTGGAAACTCATTTTTCTGCTCCTCTGGGTTATGTCAATGTCACTCTGAATGGCAGGGAGGAAAGGGCATTGGTGAATTCAGGTTCTCAGATAAACCTGATTTTTTTGTTTGAGGCTACTCATTTGGGCATCCCAATCAAAACTGGTATTGGTGGGAATTTGAGAGGGATTGGTGGCCATGTCACTGAATTGGTTGGAACTTCTGAGTTTGTGAAGTTAGATGTTGGTGGAGCCTCAGGGAAGGTTTATTTTTATATTGCTAAGGGAACAGTTAAAGCTGTTTTGGGTGGGCCATTCTTGATGGATTTTCAGGCAAGAATTGGTTATCAATTTGGAGTTGACTGGTGAAGATGAAAGGAGGCTTCACATGAGGTTATCATCCCCTAGTGAGGATGGTTGGGAGACCAGGCCTGGTTTATCTTCAATGTGCCAGTGAAGTGACTGCTGCAGGAAAAGGAAGGAAGTGGGTGCTGCCTCTGGTTTTTTGGAGTGTGGCTCAGGCTCTATTGAGAGTCTGTCTTTTTTAGAGTAATGAGGGCTGATCACCCTAGTGCTACAACCTCTCCCCAAGATGTGGAAATCCCAGGTTGTAGTAGGTCAGCTCCCTTGGAGATATACCAAGTGGATTTTCAACTTTCTCTTTTTAATTTTTCTCTTCTCTGCAAGTATTCATCAAGTTTTTTATCAAGTCTCTGTTCTCTCTCAAGATTCTTAATTATTTTTAACTCAAGTTCAAGGAAGAAGATTGGTTATATATCTTTATTGAAAGATATGGGGAAAAGTTCTGGAGTGGTGAGATTGGGGCCTAAAAGTAAGTCCTCCCAATTGTGCACCGCTAGGGTTTCTTCTAAACCTTTCAAAAACATTACCTGGGCAACACCTATGAGCATTGGCAAAACCCCTGGTTATTTTTGTAGGTAAGAAGGAAACTCAAGAAAAGAAGATAAAAATTTGAAGATAATTCAAGAAAATCAAGAAAAAAATCTGAAGATAATGAAGAAAAAAAATTCAAAATATTTTTGTGAAGATTGTCAAGATCAATTTTTGGGCCTCCAGCATGAGGTTAAACTGCAAAATTTTAAAAGAGTTGATTCTGAAGATGAATCAATATTTGAAGATTTGGAAGTTGGAAGTGAGGATGAAGACGTGGAATTGCGGAAAAGTTTTGGAGTGGTGAGATTGGGGTGTAAAAGTGAGTCCTCCCAATTGTGCACTGCTAGGGTTTCTTCTACACCTTTCAAAAACATTACCTTGGCCACACGTGTGAGCAATGGGGAAACCCTTGGTTTTTGTTCCAGGTCTGGTGATGAAGATTTCTTGAAGATCCCTCAAGTTGAAGGTGGAGCGGAAAAGTATAAGAAGGTAGAGCAGAAGATTAGGCTTGTCAATGAGCCTATGCCGGTGGGTTTGAATCCGCCCTTGAAGAGACCTCCTTTGTCAAGAGATCCGTACTGTACTCCTTTGGTGAAGAATCCTCCAGAATTTGTAGAGACGGCTAGGGTGACTGTGGAAAGATTGAAAGTTGTTAATTTTGGTCCTGATGGGTGGTTGTCTGAAGAAGAAAAGAATTTGTTGTTGCAAATTATTGTGCTAAGGGAAAAGGCTGTGGCATTTGTTGAGGAGGAAAGGGGTGTATTGAAGCACTCCTATGGGGAACCTTACTTGATCCCGGTGGTTTGTCATGAGCCTTGGCAAATAAAACCTATTCCAATTCCAGCCGCTATTAGAGAGGATTTTGTGGAGATTGTTAGGGAAAGAGTCAGGACTGGGTTATACAAACAATCAACATCCAGCTACTCAAGTCCGGTTTTCTGTGTAAAGAAGCAGAATGGGAAGTTGAGGGTGGTTCATGATCTTAGAGCCTTGAATAGAGTCACTATCAAGGATGCTGGTATGCCACCAAGTGCAGAGGATTTTGTTGAAGCTTTTGCTGGAAGGGTGTGTTATGGTTTGGGTGATATTATGGGTGGTTATGATGAGAGGGAACTCCATACAGATTCAAGGCCTCTCACAACTTTTGAGACTCCTTTGGGAAGATTTCAGCTCACTAGGTTGCCTCAGGGAGCAACTAATTCAGTGGCGGTATATCAAGCACAGATGGCTTGGATTTTGCAGGATGAGGTTCCTACTCATTCTGGTATTTTTATTGATGATGGTGGAATTATAGGACCATCCACTGATTATGGTAATGAGGTGTTAGCGGAGAACCCTGGCATAAGGAGTTTTGTGTGGGAATATGCAATAACTCTAGAGAGAGTGTTGTTTAGGATTGAAGAGGCTGGTTTGACCATTTCAGGGTCAACATTCTGTTGTTGTGTTTGTGCTTTGGAAATTCTGGGTCATGTGGTATGTAAAGAGGGAAGGATTATGGCGAAGAAGAAGATTAACAAAATTCAGTCATGGCTAAGGCCTAAAAATACTACTGAAGTCAGGGGATTTTTGGGTGTATGTGTATATTTCAGGATTTTTATTAAGGATTTTTCTTTGTTGGCTTCACCTTTAAAGAGGTTGACCAGAAAAGATGCAGATTGGGAATGGACTGAAGAGTGTGAAGAGGCTTTTCAGAAGTTGAAAAAGGTTGTTGGTGAAGATATTGTTCTTCACAAGTTGGATTATGGTGTTGGTGCTGGAAAAATTTATCTGGAAGTGGACTCAAGTTATATTGCTGCTGGTGCTGTTTTGTCTCAGGAAGATAAAACTGGGAGGGTAAGGCCAGTAAGATATGAGTCTGTGGTTTTTAATGAGGTGGAATCTAGATATTCTCAACCTAAGTTGGAATTTTGTGGTGTAGCAAAAATTTTAAAGAAGCTACAGACGGTTTTGTGGGGGCAGCATTTTGAGCTTCAGGTGGATGCAAAATATTTGGTTCAGATGATCAATACGCCTAGTCTTCCAAATGCTCCAATGAATAGGTGGGTGGCATTTATTCAACATTTTTCTTTTAACCTGGTACACAAACCAGGTAAAACTTTTACTATGCCTGATGGATTATCAAGGAGGCCACCTACAGATGAAGATTCTGAGGCTGAAGAGTTTGATGAAGATGTTCCAGTGGTTAGGGCCAGCACAAAGGGTGCTGAAGATTTTTCTAACCTCCCCCAAGAGGCTAAACTGGCTGGATCTGATCTTGATTCTGGTGATCAGGACTTTTTTGTTGATGAAGATGGAGTTGTTGTTTGGGAAAGCTCAAATTTGGGAAAGGGTGTTTTTGTTAGTGAACTGGATTCTCAAAAGGTTCAGTGGAAAGAGAAGGACGTGCCAAAATTTAAGGATTGGTGTCCTGGTTGGGATGCTCAATTGGCTCATGTTCACACTGGTGATTTTGATGACAGAATTGTACCCTTGGATGTTGTTTTGTTGGATTTTGAAGATGAGACCTGGGGTCAGTCTGGGTTTTATTTTATTATGGTGGAAAGTCTGTTGACCTTGGAGAGGCCAGATGGTTGTGATGATGATACTTGGTTGGCAATCAAGAAGAAGAGTCCTGGATTTTATGTGTCAGGAAGGCGGTTGATGAGGAGGAGACATCCAAATCCTCAAGTTGTGGTGACTCAGAATAAGGGCCAAGAATTGGTTTTGAAGTCTTTGCATGAAGACCTTGGTCATAGAGGCTTTGGAGAGACTTATAGAAGAGTAGCTGACAGATTTTGGTGGCCAGGTATGAAGTTGGCTGTGCAGGGTTGGGTTCAATCTTGTGAAGAATGTCAAAGAAGAAGTCATTTGAAACCCAAAGAGGTGGGCCGTGCTACTGGCAAATCAACTTTTTTTGGAAGGGTCAGGCTGGATGCTGTCCATATTAAAGAGGGCAGGTATAAATACTTGATTGTTGCTGGGGATGATTTGTCTGGTTGGGTTGAGGCAGTGCCTCTGGTTAATTTGACTGCCAAGAATGTGGCAGAGTTTTTGAAGAAGGAGTGGATTTATAGGTATGGGTTGATGAAGTTGGTGACTGTTGATGGCAGGCCAGAAATTGGTGCCGAATTTAAAGAAGCTGTGGCTAGTGTTGGCTCTAAAGTAAGAGTGGCTACACCTTATTATCCTGAAGCTGAAGGCATGGTTGAAAGAGGCCATCAAGTTATCAAGAACGCTTTGGTGAAGATGTGCGGAGATAGTGCTGAAAAGTGGAGGCATTATTTACCCTTGGTGTTATTTGCTGATAGGGTCACTATGAAGAGGACAACTGGCTATTCTCCTTATGAGTTAATGTTTGGTCAGAAAGCTGTTCTACCAGTGGACTTGGAATCTGTCTCTTATCTTGGAATTGATTGGGATGGCGTGCACTCAACAGAAGATTTGCTCTGTGCCAGGATGCAACAGTTGGAATGTAGAGAGGAATGTCAAGAGAAGGCATACTCTAGAATGATGAAGATTAGGAATCAATCAGTCAGGTACTGGGACAAGAAGTTGGCTCATAGACTCAGGAATCCCTTGAAACCTGGTTGTTTGGTTTTGGTGTATAATAGAAGTTTGGAGAGTCAGTGGGGAGAAATGTTTGCTGACAGATGGAATGGACCTTACAGAGTCAGATCTCAGGTGTCTGGAGGTTCTTATGTTTTGGAAGAGTTGGATGGTGCAGTCTTAAAGAAGAGAGTGGCTGCAGACCAGGTCAAGAGGTTCTATCCCAGAGGCACTAGGCATGTAGAAGATTAACTCCGCAATGAGGATAAACTATGGAACGTTCTTTATGTTTTGGAATTTCTTTTTGGTGTTGCAGAGCGAATTTTGTGTTGGAAACTTTCTGTTAGAAGGTACCCATGGGTGGGGCTTCTAGATTAGATCTTGGCAAGTGTAGGGGTAACTGATGGGCTGTCTGCTCTATTAACAGTTACCCCAGATTGTATGTTTCCAACCCTTTCTCATAGTTTGGTTGAACCCTAGTATTGGTTTCTTTTCACAGGTTTTAGTCCTCTATGACTATAAACTGGAATTTCCTCTGGTTTTAATGTGCTGCTCTCTTCACTTTTATTGGTTTTGGTTTTTTTGTGTTGGATGTTGTGTTTTTGTTAGAAGGTACCCAGGGGGGGCTTCTAGATTTTATTTTGGCAAGTGTGGGGGTAACTTATGAGCTCGCTGCTCTGTAGAACAGTTACCCCAGAATGTCTGTCTCAAGTCTTTTGTTTTTCCTAGTTGAATTCTAGTTCTGTTGTTTATTATTCAGGTTTTAAGTCCACTATGACTTTAAACTGGTTTGGTACTGGCTTCTTTATCTTTTGTTCTTTCAGATTGGTGGTGGATCACTGGTGGTCTTCCATCATTTTTACTTATTGGAGGGAGCCCACCCAGTGATCATTTCTATGGACCGGACTTTCTCTTATTGGACCATCTATGGAGCTGGTGTCAGTATATTCTAGTATATAAGTATGATATAATAGTGTTTATTTATGGTCCTACTACTTATTGATAAATGATTTAGTGATTAAACCTCAGGGGAAAAGTAAATATTATTTTAATTTTATTATAAGATAATTTAAAAGCATTTAATTATATTCCATAACAAAGGGCACATTGTTTATTTAATAATTATAAATTAATTAATTAAAAAATTATAAGATAATTATATTCAAGTGTTTATCTTATATTGTAATTACTTTAATTAATTAAATTTAATTATTAAAATATACTTTTTCATATACTATTATCCATAATTATTGCCGCTGTTTTTTGGAACCTTAATTGTGTCAATAAAAAATTGAATAAATTACAATACTTATTTTATAAAATAGTATTAAAATTCTCAACTTAATTCAGTAATAAATTAATTACTTGTTTCATTCAAATTAATTATTTAATTACATGGTTGGAACAGTTAATTAATTTCTTTATACTAAATTAAAATTGATTACATATTTTGTTGCATCAAAATATTTTTACTTGTTTCACTTTAAAACCCTTAAAGCATACTGTAACATCTGTTTTGAATTATTTTTTCTCATAGTTCCTATGTCTCAGGCTTGTTTAGTACCTCACTATTTCTACTTACTGATTTGGGAATTAGTTGTGGGGAAATTTGGTTCTTATTTGCAGTTTTAATTATTTGTTTCATATTTTTCTCTAAATTTTTATGTTTCACTTATTCTTTTATTTTCTTGTTTCATCTTATTATGACTCTTGTATTAACAAATTTAGTGGCGCTTCAGAGGACCCATTGCCTGTAAAAAGGCCTTGGATAATCCCCTGTAGCCTCATCACTTACTATACAAACAAAATCTGAAAAAACTGTCAATATAATACGTTTTATTATTATTTTTATTAGTATTAAATTTCTAATTTAAATTCTATATAACTATTTACAGGTTTCTTTAAGTCTGATAGTAATTATAGTGTTTTCCGTGCAGAACCCTTACTTTAAATAATATTGTCATTTAATAAGACCTCATTTTTGTGTCATCCCTCAAG
This sequence comes from Hemileia vastatrix, assembly GCA_030280995.1. Classification (NCBI taxonomy): domain Eukaryota; kingdom Fungi; phylum Basidiomycota; class Pucciniomycetes; order Pucciniales; family Zaghouaniaceae; genus Hemileia; species Hemileia vastatrix. Next base: position 2,107,149 of record JASXTE010000011.1, read on the forward strand.
TAACTTGTCGTTGCCTCTCCTTAAATAAATCCAATAATTTTATTACTTTATTGTTTCTAATTTCTATAAACCCTTTTTCCCTATTTTTCTTTCCTCCTCTTTTTCTTCCCCTTTTCTTTCCTTCTTATAGACAACTGGCCAACAGTATTGGTGGCCATGTCACTAAATTGATTGAATCAGCTGAATTTTTGAAGCTGGATGTTGGTGGAGCCTCAGGGAAGGTTCCTTTTTACATTGTCAAAGGCACTGTAAAAGCTGTTTTGGGTGGGCCATTCTTGATGGATTTTCAAGCAAGAATTGGTTAACAGTTTGATGTGGGAATCAGTTTGGAGTTTAGTGGTAAAGATGAAAGGAGGCTTCACATGAGTTTTTCATCTCCTGGAGAAGATGGTTGGGAGACCAGGCCTTGTTTGTCTTTGATGTGCCAGTGGATGAATTTTTGTAGGAGGAGAAGAAAAGTTGGTTCCACCTCTGGTTTTTTGGAGTGTGGCTCAGGCTCTAGTGAGAGTCTGTTTTTTTAGAGGGATGAGGGCTGATCACCCAGGTTCTACAACCTCTCCCTAAGATGAGGAAATCCCAGGTTGTAGTAGGTCAGCTCCCTTGGAGATATACCAAGTGGATTTTCAACTTTCTCTTTTTAATTTTTCTCTTCTCTGCAAGTATTCTTCAAGTTTTTTATCAAGTATCTGTTCTCTCTCAAAATTTTCAATTATTTTTAATTCAAGTACAAAAAAAAAGATTGGTTATATATATTTGTTGAAAGATATGTGGAAAAGCTGTGGAGTGGTAAGATTGGGGTCTTTAAGTAAGTCCTCCCAATTGTGCACCACTAGGGTTTCTTATACACCTTTCAAAAATATTACCTTGGCCGCGTCTCTGAGCATTGGGTAAACCCCTGGTTATTTTTGTAGGATAGAAGAAGACTCAAGAAAAGAAGAAAATAATTTCAAGATAACCAAAGAAAATCTAGAAAAAAATCTGAAGATAATCAAGAAAGAATAAAAGAATTATTTTTGTAAAGATCATCAAGATCAATTTTTGGGCCTCCAGCATGAAGTTAAACTGCACAAATTTTTGAAAAAAGAAGATCAGAAAGATACATTTTTGGGCCTCCAGCATGAGGATAAACTGCACAATGTTAGAAGATGTGATTCAGAAGATGAATCAAGATTTGAAGATTTAAAAGATGGAAGTGAGGATGAAGATTTGGAATTGTGGAAATTTTTTGGAGTGGTGAGATTGGGGTCTAAAAGTAAGTCCTCCCAATTTTGCGCAGCTAGGGTTTCTTCTACACCTTTCAAAAATATTACCTTGGCCACACATGTGAGCAATGGGAAAACCCTTGGTTTTTGCTCCAGGTCTGGTGGTGAAGATGTCCTGAAGATCCCTCAAGTGGAAGGTTGAGCTGCAAAGTATAAGTCATGATCCAATGATTCACAGTTTTGATCTCCAATTTTTTTTGAAATTGGATTCTGAGCTCCCCAAGACTAGAAAATTTTCCCTTAAAATACCTATAGCATGTTCAATTCATACTCTTGATTGGTCAAGGTGATAATTAAATTTAGTTTTGGGGTCATTTTCTAGGGTTGCACCATGGAAAGCAGGTATAATGTACTTCCCACTTGCATATGCTGAATCTGCAAGGAGGTACTGAGATATGTCAAAGTATGAGTCTGGGGTTTGAGAAATCCTCATTCTTTGGAAGACAGAAGAGTCATGACATGATCCAGGGCAGCCACTGTGTAAAGCAATAAGTTTTTTATTGACATCACATATAAGTTGAACGGCAATAGAGTATCTAGAAGGAAGATAAAAAGTTAGTTCATGAATGATGAAAAATTGGAGAATATTTTTAATAAAACTTTTTTTGCAATCAAAAAAATGGTTCCCATCATGATCAGGCTTTTGCGTCAAAGGTGTAGTTGTGCCATCAACAAATCCTACACAGCCAGGGAAACCTTCGGCTTGCATTACTTGAGAAGATTCAAGTTGATGTTCTGGAGTTGGCCAAGCAAGTGTTTGAGACTTGAGGGAAAGGATAGCAATCATACAGCGTTTGGTGTATAATATCACCATACCATTTCCTATGTTAAATAGATTATCCAAATGTCTTACAGCAACACCATTTCCATTTGAGCCAAAGAGACATAGTGCAACAGCAAGTTGAATGGCAGGATTACACTGTTTTTTATGGGAATTGTTATGAAAGATAGGATGTTCAGAGATGAGTTGATAAAGTTTGAGGAAAGAATTGGGTGAAATTCTAAATAGTTGATTGAAGTTTAGTTGAGGAATGTTGAGAATGGAGCGGAGATTATATCAGGGATCATGATAAAGATTTGGCCCACTGGAAATGAGGTAACACTTTTTGGAAAGAAAACAAATATAGGCTAAAGCATCTTCCAAATCAGAGTCAGATTTATAGTAGAGAACTAAAAGTAAAGTTATAGCATTCATAGTGGAGTGAAGTTGCCGTCTAGTAGAGAGGTGCTTCATTCTTGTCAGTAGTATAGGTGTCAGTAGAAGGTTTAGGTGATGAGTGGGAAATGGGAATTCACCACCAAATGTGTAGTTGGGGTGTGTAGATAGAAAAAAAACTTAAGTTTTTTCTACCAAAATTAAGTAGCATAGAGTGAGGAGAGACTTAAGGATGGCATCAGCAATTATAAGTCATGTGACTTTCTTAAAAATACATCATGGATGTAATGAGTTTGGGATCAAGAAGTAGGAACAGAAAATGGGGTATAAGAGGCAGGATAATGCATTATGATGGATTACTTATCCAATAGCCCCAGGGCTAGTGGATAAGAATCTTCCACAATTAATATTGTCTGATCCCTGGAAAAAAAATTTCTGATCACTAATTGCGGATACCTAAAAATTGATACACCCTATTACCTGTATACCCTTCACCAACATCCACCTCTCTGCCTAGCAAACCTTCAGGCCAGAATCCTTTGTAAGTAATTATTGTGTACTTTTTTTCCCCACTTTTCACTCATCATCTGCTTCTTTACCCTTTATGCTTTACCCCTCCAGCTCCTCAGTTACTCCTGCAATCATATGTTTTCATTAGGGGGTATCAATTTTCAGGGATCCACAATTAGAGATCAGAAAATTTTTTTCCTGGGAATAGACATTATTAATTGCAGATAATCCTTATCCACTAGTCCCAAGGCTAGTGGATAAGGAATCTGAAATAATGAATTGTCCTGCCTCTTATACCCCAATTTCCATTCCTAATTACTGATCCCATTCTCATCACATCCATGATGAATTTTTAAGAAAGTCACATGACTTCTAATTTCTGATTCCATCCTTAAGTCTTTCCTCACTCTATGCTACTTAATTTTTATAGAAAACAATTGACATTTTTTTCTATCTACACACACCACCTGCTCATTTGGTGTAGAATTCCCACTTCCCACTCATCACCTAAACCTTCTACCAACAACCTTCTCTACCAACAATAATGAAGCACCTCTCTACTAGGAAGCAACTTCACTCAGCTATGAATGCTATCATTTATTTTTAGCCGCTGACTCTGACTCTGACTCTGGGTTGGAAGACACCTTAGCTTATATGTCTTTTCTTTACAAAAAGTGTTTTGTCATCCCAAGGGGTCCAAATCTGTATCATGATCCCAGATATGATCTTTGCTCTATTCTCAACATTCCTCAACTAAACTTCACTCAACTATATAGAGCTTCTCCCAATTCTTTCTTCAAACTTTCTCAACTCATCTCCAATCATTCTATCTTCCATAATAATTTCAATAACAAAAAGCGTGATCCTGCCTTTCAACTTGCTGTGGCACTATTTTGCTTTGGTTCAAATGGAAATGGTGCTTCTGTAAGAAGTTTAGATAATCTCTTTACCATAGGATATGGTACCATCATATTATACACCAAGCACTGCATGATTTCTATCCTTTCTCTCAAGTCTCAAACACTTTCTTGGCCAACTCCACAACAGCAACTTGAATCCTCTCAAGTATTGAAAGCCAAAGGATTCCTTGGATGTGTAGGTCTTTTTGATGGTACAGCTACACCTTTGAGTAAAAAGCCTGCTCATGATGGCAACCATTATTTTGATTTCAAAAAAAGGTTTCTTCAAAATGTTCTCCAATTTCGCATCTTTCATAAACTAACTTTTAAGCTTCTTTATAGATACTCTATTGCCATTCAACTTGTCTATGACATCAACAAAAAGTTTATTGCTTTTCATAGTGGCTGCCCTGGATCATGTCATGACTCTTCTGTCTTCCAAAGAATGAGGATTTCTCAAACTCCTGACTCATACTTTGATAAATCTCAGTAATTTCTTTCAGACTCAGCATATGCAAGTGGAAAGTAAATTATACCTGCTTTCCGTGGGGAAACTATAGAAAATGACCCCAAAATCTCCTTTAATTATCACCTTTCCCAATCAAGAGTATGGATTGAACATGCTATTGGAATTTTAAAGGGGAGATTTTCTAGTCTCCTGGAACTCAGAATCTAAATTCAAAAAAAATGGAAATAAAAACTACAAATTATTGTATAATAACTTGCATTATACTCCACAATATCCTAGCTGATTAAAAGGATGAGTGGAATGATCTTTATGAAAAAGAGAATCCTGAACCAGTGTGGGCTCTCCCCTCCCTTGAATTGCAAAACATTCATTCAACCGGCATGTGCTCTGTCATTATTCCAATCACCCTCCACCATTTTGACACACAAACCTTTTAATTTATTATTTTCATACTCTCCAAATGTCCAATTTGTATACTTTATTCACTTGGATTGGTATTTTTGTTTTTTGCATATTAATTTTTTTTGAATTTATGGTGAATATCTCTTTTTTGGATGGCTCATTGGTTTTCTTTCACCAGCTCAACATAAAATCACATATTTTTTCAGTGTCTCTTTTTTTATTCTTCACTCATATCCTTTTCTTCCTCTCCTCAAACATCCCTCAAATATTTTGGTTGCATTTTATAAATCATCTCACCAGGTAAGTCATTTTTTTCATTTTTATTGAATTTTTATTTATTAAAATCATGACTTTTTTTTTGTTGTTTTTGTTTTTTTTAAGTGCTTCATTTATTTTTTTTGTTTTTTCTCTCCCTCTTTTCTCTCATTTCATGCTCTTTTCCCCTCCTTTCCTGCCTTCTTGACTGTGTCAATCCCCCTTTCCCACCTTGTTCTCTTCCTCTCCTTCCCCCCCTTTACACCACAGAAAAAATGAGGGGGTATTGCTAGCAATACCCCTTTTTTGAACTCCGTTGAGCCACAAATCTATGCCTGAATTATGCACACATCATCACCATGTAGGAAATTTTTTGGCCTTACATTTAGTCAGAGATTTGTCACAAATTGAGCTCAAGATGAACCTACATTTATCACCATTTGATCTTGCAAAATCCTAATTTGATCATGAGTTGAACTCCCTTTGATCTCACTTTGGTCTAACATAAGCTTTTGCATATCCAATATGTCAACTATTCACTTTCAAAAAGATTCGTAATGAATTTCACATGGAATATTAGAACCGAAACCAGTAATTTTGAGTAAATGGCTCATCAAAATGATTAATTTAAAATAAAATAACATCAAAATTCAATCTGATTACTGAAAACTTTTGGTAAAATGACTAGTAGATATTTAAATTGGAAAATAATATTCCATTTCTCAATTTCAAATTCAAAATATAAATCCTCATTTCAAATGTGAATTTTGTAGATTCCTTGCCTTCCTATATTATGAGTAATATTTGAGGCATTGTACACCTTTGTATATATGGTGTTGTGCTGATAGAAATTATCTCTGTTTCAATTCAACTTTATTGAAGCTTGATTCCAGAATGATACATATTTTATAACTATTTTGAGAAAAAAGTAACTAGTAATGAATTTAGCCTTTTATCTGTCCTTTATTAAACCTCACTTAATCCTACATAAATCCAAATTGACCCACAAAAACCTTATTCGGGATATTTTTTAGCCCAGGATGATTCAAGATTGGAAAAAAATATTATTTTACATATCCAATATGCCTATTGATTAAATTTCTTCAAGCTTACTTAAAATTCACATTAACATTAACTTTCACAGGAAATATTAAACACAAATCTTGAGAATATAGTATTTAAAATCAAAATTAATATAATATAATATGCTTACAACAAATTTTTTTTCTGGATTAATTGAAACAAAAAATTGTTCATTTGTGAAAATAGAAAAAATACTATACATCCTGAATTTAGAATTCATTTTTAAAAATTTAATGCCCCCTCACTTTCAAGTTTATCATGTATTTCAAAAATTATATTTTTAATAACTTTGTCAATAGTACACCTTAGATATAAACTTGGGGATATCAAAAACTAAAACATCAGCAAATTGAAATGTTTTTCATTGTTATGAATGGAAATAATGATTGAAAAACACCATTAGAGCAAGTTTGATTTTGAATAATAGGCATACTTTCTCATGTAAATTTCAATAAAAATAATTTTTATTCTTACATAAGTTGAAGTGGATACATTTGAGCTCAAAAAGAATTAAAATTGACAAAATAAGACTTCTATAATTCATATTCAAAAATGAAAACACCCTTCATTATCTACCTGTAAACTATTTTAAATTAAATAATTTCAAAGTCAGTATATACTGATGTTATTTTTTCTTCTAAAAAATTTATTATGTAGATTAATAGTCATAAACAGTTGACATAGATTTTAACTTTATATAAGCAATCTTTAATGCATAAAATGATAGAACTATCTTTTTTGTAAAAAGTGATGAAGGAAAAAAATATTATTAAATTTTTGATGCACTATCAATAAAATTGAAGATAGAGCATATCAAAAGTTTAAACTTAATTTCAATTTTGATATCATCATTTTATTTTATTTTACTTGAGTAGAAAACAGATTTTAAATCTCAATATAATTTTAAATCCCATTGGTTTGTAGATTTCAACATTTGAAACTATGAAATAAATATTTATGAAAGAATTTTACAATATTTGCCCTTCTAAAAACTCATAAATCCAACTTCAAATCTTCTAACCTTCACAAGTAACCACAGTGCATTCTGAAAATACTCTATATTTAAATAATTAATGGTAAATAAAATTATGTTTTTATTCTTTATTTCAATTTTTGATAAATAATATATATATATATATATATAATTGCTTAAAAAGTCTAAGAGGGAGCTTAATAGTGGTTTTGGCATTAGATATATAGATTCAAGTTTCAAATAAATTTGTTTGGAATTAATTACAAAGACAAAAAGGATATATTTTGATGAAAGAATACTGATTTAGGTTCTCTTAAAATTTTATTAACCAATTTTATGGAATATCAATCCATGGTTATCATTCTTTATGATATTATCATAGAGTTTTTCCCTTTTTTAATATAATGATTTTCTATTGTGTGGTATGTAGGTTAAGATAAGTTTAAAAGATTTATTGAAGATATATATACCAGACACAGTATAATCTGTAGATTTATAATTATAACTTACTTTTCTGATGTTTTACATCATTGATAAGTAGCTCATGTATTACACAAGTAAATAATTATAGTCTCTGGAAATAAGTCCTTGTGAATTTCAAATTTTATGTTATTCTCAAAATCATTACTCAAATAAACTAAAAATTTCTTCAAATATTGATTGAAAGAAGGAGTTTCAAAATCTTATTTTGTAGTTATAAAATTTTGAGTTAATTTTCATATTATCAAGTATAATGAACATTTGTAAATTTTAATTTGAAAACTAGTGATCATAGCAAAGTAATACTGGAAGAATCAGATAAAAAGGGTGGAATAAAGTCATAGCACAACAGGAAATGATACAAAATTGTTGATTTTTGGCTCACAAAATTCAACATATTTTTGAGATATTTTTCCACCTTTAGATAATGTTTAGTGGATTTTAAAATTATTATAACAAGCAAACTTAACAATGTTTTTGATTTTTTTAACAAAAATAAATATTGTTAGATCATTTTTTTTTAAAAATATGACTTATTTTTATGCTTTATCTACAATAGTTAGTAGTTTTTTTTGCATAAATTACCTGTTTTAATATTCTATTTTTGAATTTTTTAAGAGAGTTCATTGCATTAAAGTTTTGTATAAATTTTTCATTAAAGCATCATATTTTAAATCTAGAGATTTGGTTTTGAAATAATATATATTTTCATGTTAATTGACTCATTATTTTTGGATTTATAAATTATTTTAAAATTGGGATTGCTTATTTCTAGTGAGTGTACATCATAGTTGGTTTTCAAATCAAAGATTAATAAATGATGAAATTTTGTAAAATTTTAAATATCTTTTAAACCTTTTTGATTTAAATAATGTTTAATGTTATGTAATCATTCTATAAGTAGAACACCGTTAAAATCTGATAATGGTACATTGCTTTCAATTTCTAATACTAAAATTCTATTTTACTTGAAACAATGTAAACTAAAGCTTGGTATCTCATAAGAAACTCACAATTTTCAAAAATCAAATTTCCAACTTTTTAAACATGATGCACATTAAAATATATTTTTAGAATAATTTCCTAATTAGTTTCAAATACTAGAAAATAATGACCTCAATTTATTTTAATACTTAAACCATTCTGATGAGTGAATTACACAATCCTCTAAGTAACATATGGTTACCATTTATACACATATGCATGATTTCTCCTTTTGTTTAATTTTAGCTGAATGTAAAAAGGAAAATCACATTTTGAATATCATCTATAGATAAACTTCTTATATTAGAAGCTAATATTTCATATGAGAAATTTTTTATTGAGTTTGGGAAAGATTAATAAGTGTTGGGAATTATAATTGAGCCATTTATTCAAGTAAATAAAAAAGGATGACTTACTAAATATTTCATATATATATATATAATAAAAATTAATTATATAGTAGCATTTAACCATGGTTTTATACTAATGTCATATAAAAAAAGGGATTGAAATAAAAATTTTAGTAAAGAAAATAAAAATAAGATAAGTTAATATTCTTGTTTATATTTTCATATTTTTGAAATGTCTTACTTAAGGGAGAAAATTATTTGGTTTTAGAGTACAAAAATTTCTAGATAAAAATCTTCACAATATAGTTTGACCCTCTCAAAAGGAAAATTCTAAAAATTTTACTATCACATTTTATATATTTGTTAAGTAATAGAAAATGGAGTTGTGTCTTTGAAAATGAAGATTTAGAAAATGAAATAAATGATTTAACTTTATAATATAATTTTTTAAACAATAAATCATGTATTCAAAAAAAATTATATATCTTACAATCAAGATAACAGTAATAATTAAGAAACTCTAACAACTTTGGAAAGAAAACAAGAAAAAAATATCTAGTAAAATGCATAATTTATTTTTAGAATTTAAGGAAACTTAATAGCTCTACCTGTAAACTAGCCCTAAAGCAGGTTTAAATTTAACATGTGGAAATTCATACATAGTAACCTTCCATTATTAGAGAAGAAAAAAATTTATGAAGCTTTATTTTATTAATTTATAATAGTATTTTTATTTTTGGCTTTTTCATTAGTATAACTATATATTTTTTAACTTTTTTGTTTTTCATAACATAAGTTCAAAGCTGCCCATCACTACTTCAAGATGAAACTCCATATAGTGTAATAAATGAATGATATATTATAATGAATTTTACTAGAGACTTTTCAAAAATGGTGATTAAGAATACTTATTATAATTTTTTTAAATTTTTATTATTATTCTATCTCTTGAAAGAAGATGGCCATATCTCAATTTAATTAGTTTTTCCTCAGTAAAATTTATTCTTGATCTAAATAAAATTGCATCACTATTAACTAGATGTTATTATACAATTTTACCAATTTTTTTATCTGAACATAGTTGAAAGTATGTATAAATTAAAGTGTTTCCACATAGTCTTACTATTATCCCACCATTATTTTCACATTTAGATTTCATTATAACTGTAAAATAAGTTTTTCAATAATTTTAATAATACCTTAATATTTAATAATTTAGTTACATAGTAGATTTTTTATCCTTTTTTTTATATGAGGCTTATTATATAAACACCACTTTTATATTTTTTCCATTTTGAAATCTGATAATTTAAATTTTCATTTAACTACCCAAATTATATCAAAAGAAATTCAAAAGTATATTTTTTTAATGTACTCTTTTTGATAAACTTATTATTTCTTATAGGTTATTCTTCAACTATTTATTGTAATTAATTACCCACTCATTTATGGTCTGTTATTGTTGTTAATTACATACAGACAAAATAAGGATACTCTCATATTATATTGGAGTTTTAAATTAAAAAGTAAATACTAGTGGCTGGTATTAAATATGAAGTTGTTATAACCAAGTTGAACAATAATTAATGATTAAATGGCATTGTATATTACAAATTTTATTGAATGTATATAAAAATAACAATCAAGAAATATATATAAGATATACATATAACCATTGTATATCAAAAATGAAGTACTTATCAACATGGTCTATTTTAATGATTTTCAAATTTACTTAAAGAGACATTAATATTACCAATTCAAATTTTATATCAAATATATAAATATTATTATTTAAATTTTAATTATTTTACAAAAAATTTGAGTTACAAAGCAATTAAATTCAGTATTTAATGAATGTTTTTGAAAAATATTTACAAAAATAGAAATAACCCCTCACAAAAAAAATAATTTTTTTTACTTACAATTTGCACCATATTTCTACCCTTAAAATATTGGTATTCTTCTAACAAAAATATTTTTTAAATAAATTTAGAATTTTTTCCATTATTCAATTACAAAATAACAAATTTATAATTATTTTTACCTTACTAAAAAATTTAGTTGAAAATTTAATTTTGTATTTCCAAAAAATCAACTTAAAAGTCAAAAATTAAAAAAACAAAATTATAAATATAATTATGAGAAAGAGGTAAATTAAATTTATAATATTCATATACAAAAATTTCATATATTTCATGGTGTTTGAATTTTAAATTTAATGTATTAAAAAATAATTATTAAATAACCAAGCCAAATGAAATCGGCTTGGGTTTTCGGTATCATTAGCACTTATTTTTTTTCTTATACTCACATTTTAATTTTTTTTTAAATTTTTTTTTCTAGCTTTCTCATTTTTTTTATGATTTTTAATGTTTTTAAGACTGAAGTTGCTTTCAAACAACTTCAGTCTAACTTGTCTCTCACTTTCCCACCAGTTTGCACCTGGTAGGGAAAGTCGCTTCCATTTTAGAGACCAAAGTCCCTTGCAGGGACTTTGGTTACTCTGTGTGCATTGCACAGCCAGAAAAAAACTGGCTGTGCAATGCACTGCATGCAGCACATGCAACACGCATCACTGCTGCAAGTAATGCATGTTGCATGCAGCCTGAATTGCTGCTGCATGCAGCATGCAGCCTGAATTGCTGCAGCATGCAGCATGCAGCCTGAATTGCTGCTGCATGCAGCATGCATTGCATGTGCTGCCCATATCTCATGCAGCTGACTTGATATCAGCTGCATGAGATATGGAAGCAATTGTGCAACGTGCGTTACTTGCAGAAGCAACGCGCGTTGCACACAGCTTTGGCCACCTCCCAGCCTAGTAAATTGGCTTGGAGGGTGGCAAATGTTACAGCAAGCAATCAAAGTTGCTTTTAGCGACTTTGATTGCCTGAAAGAGGCACTTCCAGCCAAGGGAAACCTGGCTGGAAGTACTAAATTGCAATGTAAGGGACCCAAGCCAATTTCAAAGGCTTGGGTCATAAATTAAGCTTTCCAAAAAGCAGCCAGTATAAATCTGGCGGCATTAAAAAGTAAATTATCTAATTAAAATACATAAATAAATAAAAATTTGTTCAAAAAGATATACAACGCTCTGCAGCCGGTTATAAACGGCCTTCCATTGATACACATAGAGACAAAATCAAATGTTGCTTTCAGAAACATTGGCCATGTTTTGATATTTTGAGCCAAGTAAGATCAGGAAAAAGGCCAAGGCATAAAAATTGCACAATTAAAAATCTACCAATTTAATATGGTGGGAAGGTTCATATTTTAGAAATAGGTGGTGCACATTATAGTTCCCTTTAAAAAAATTCGAAAATGAATTAATTTTGACGCAATGTAAATTTAAATGTGATGAGTGTATGTTTTTTAGCTATGTGAAACATGGTAGCTAGAATTATGTGGCGTCAATTTTTTTTAGATGTGAAATTTAGCGTTCCACAAACGTTCATCTGTACAACATGCAGCCAAGTAAATTCTAGCTGGAATTAGTATATGCATAGAAAAAACTGATCATGCTGTGTACAGTGCCTTGGCAACATTATTCTTGGAATTTAGATGAAGTTTATCATATGACTTGGAGAGCTGCTTTTTTTTGAAAATGAGATCAGTGAAAATTCATGATATCTACATCTGTTTTCCACCCAATTTATTTTTTCTTTCTCTTTCTCACTTACCTTTTTCAAAAACTATCAATCATATTTTTGCTTTATCATTTTGAATTATTGGTACTATTTTCTTGACCTTATCTGATTAATGGTAAGCAAATTTTTCTTTCTATTGCATTTCATATCATTTTGGTTTGTTACTCTTTTTTACACTTTTGACAAGTTAATCTAATGATTCTAATTCTGAATTTATTTTTATGGTATCTTTTACTGTACCCTTTCGATTCATTATAGAAAAATTATTTTTCAGATAACTTAAAGTTTTTTATTTGTTTGTCAATTTACTTTTCTTTATTCCTTATCAAAAATGTTCAATTTATTTATCTAACCATTTATTTTTTAAAACAGTAATTATAAAATAAACTTTATAATTAATTTTGATCAATCAGCTACAAATGGAAGAAGATTTTATAGACACGTAAGTTCATGTTTTGCTTATCATTTTTCTATATTTCTTTAATACTTTCTCAACCATTATATTATTAATATGAAAAGTAAAACATCATCTCGTACTTGCTGAAAGCATACAGGATAATGTTTTGCTTTTCATAATAATAATTAGATTGTTTGTACTTTAACTTTAATTTACTTTTTTTAATTTAAATACTGAATTTTTGAATGCTTTTACTTGCAGATGAATACACGGATAAGATTGTACGCACGGATGAATATGAAAAACAAATGAAGAGGATTGCAATGTACTTTGAATATTTTTTTAAAAAAATATCATATGTAAAGTACAATGAGGCAACTAATCTTCGTGAAAACTTGGTATTTCTGGATTTTCAAAAGTTTATAGTGAAGAAGAGGGTGTACGGTTTGCTAGTAATTTAACTTGGACATCTGGAGCAAATGGTAATGGGTTCTCCAATGAGGTTCATCGTGATAAGGATGCAAGTGAGTATACTTTAGGAATATTTTTTCCTAAAGATACATAAAACAATACCATTCATATGAAGTACGATAAGACCCAACCACGACAAACAGGTGGAGAACTTATGTTTCCCAAAATTCAAAGTAAAATTAACTTTGAAGCAACTAATGGAATAACAGTGACGTTATGGCCTGCCAATCAACTGAGGCATTTTACCTCAAGATGTCACAAAATTCATGGCTTCACAAGGATAGGTTCTTCTATTCAAATAAACACTAGAATTTTTCATGCTATAGAAAAGCTTAATGTTTTTGATATTGATATTTCAGAGTACTTGGAAATTAAAGTAGTAAAAGATAGGTATAAATATTTGATTAGTGCTTTGAGAGTTTTTTTGAAAAGAAATGACTTAATAGAGGAAGAAATAAATTCAGCAAAGTATTATTTATCTAATGTTAAGACAAATCTAAATAATTTTGATAATTAAATATTGAAAATTTATATCATATTTATACAACTTAATGTGAAATTAAACATGATAAATACTGGAAGTAGCTGTAACATTTTCAGTTGTGATGACTAAAGTATTATCTATTTTTTTTATTTGTGAAATAGAATAATTTTTTTTTCATAATATTATAAGAAAATTTGATTTACTTTTGAGGAAATATATAAGTCGTGAAATCTTTAAATGTCATTTTTATTAAATTGGTAGCAAAGGTTCTAAAATACAAAAACTATAATTATGAATTTGAAATATATTAGGCATAAAAATGTGCTTTTAATGCTACCAAATTATCTGTATAGTATTTTAGGTCAAACAAGCTTATTAATAAAAAAGTTAATAATAAAGAGTTGATGAAAGAATTTTGAATCAAAAATAGATTAAATTGTATTTTTTTAAGAATACACACATTTAATTATTTAAGTTGTTCTACTTCTGATTAAAAATGTTACAATCAATGAAAAAATTTGTAATAATTAATAGATTATTTAATATTAAAGGTAAAGTAACAAAACTAGAGCAGTTATCATATTTTTATATAAACAATAAAATATTTAAGAATTTAATACAAGTATTTGAAATCATATGAGTAGATTTTAAAATCTTTGTTATTGCTGGACTTACAATAATTTTTTTTAATAATTAATTTAGAAAATCATGTCAAAGGTTTCTTAATAAATTTCAAAGATGGTCACATGTTTGATGTATTTGAAGGAAAATAACTTGAGTTATACAAGATAAATCATATACACAGAACTTTATCTATTTACATGTTGGAATATTAATTTATTGAAAGGCTATGTTTAGCAAAAAAAGGTGATACTGGCTGAATGGAGCTCCAGTGATTAAGAAAATCTGCAGAAATAGCCCTAGCAATCCCTGGAGGACTTGGGGTATCAAATTTTTAAGGAAATGGATCACACTTGCCTATAAAAGGTTTTATTAATGTTAAAATATAGTTATTTAAATTTTTCCAAATTATTTCTTCCATAAAATGATTTTTTTTTCATGTAAATTAAGAAACTTAATTTCTGATATTACCTCCAAGCAATCAGCTGCTGAAGCCAATCTATGATCTTGAGAGCTCATAAATAAACCACAGACACCATCAATTATATAGAATGTGAAAGATTGATATCGGTGGTGGGAGTATTCAGAATTTATCTTGTTTAGTGCAGCCTTTTGTTTCTGTCTCATTATAGTCAGTTCAGTATTTTCGTTTTTCTGACTTGATTGTTGAGCTTTGCTAGTCTTGCCACTTGATATTGTTGAAGCACAATATTTTGATTTAAGAATGATAATTGACTTAATTATATCAATGATAATATTTCTGATTTGAAGAAGAGTTGACATTGATATATCACGGGTTTGAAGTGCAGTGGGACCAACTTCTAAGCCATCAGGAATCGGACTCTTCAGATTTGAAAGGTGAGCTAGAAGCTGAAGAACACACTCAATTGGAAAATCTGAGTTAATGTTTTGATGTGATGGAAGCTGTCTGAATTCATGTGCGGTCAGATAAAGTGAAGATGATATAAGAGATACCCATGAAGAACGGCAGTGGTCACTTGGGATCATTAATCTCATGAGCATTTGGATAAGATTGGATTCAGGGTGATCCGTTTTCTTTGTTGAGGAAAGAATTTCAGTATTTAAACCATCAGGATCACATAAATCTTCCATTTTTTTGAAATCAATATTATCAAGTACCCATAGCTGTGAGCTATCAATCTCTAAAAAAATATTTGCTACAAAAGGAAAAAAAAATAAGTAAAAGAACAAAGTCAAGACTAAAAGTTAAGGTAACTTACATAACTCAGTAAGTTTTGAAAGCCAATCTTCTCCACAAGATTTTTCCCAATGAAAAGTTAACATTGGAATATTTAAAATGGGTTCTTGGGAAGAAGTAGAAGAGCGTAATTCGAGGAGAGTAACAATTTCCAACCACGACCTGAAGACCTTTGCCGTGCTGACTCTACCTTTATAAAAATTATGAATTTTACAGAATTCCTCCTGCAAATCAGAGTCTTTTAGAACTGAGGGTGAATAAGTTAGAGGTTTTTTTGATATCTTGATTGGAGTTGATTTCATTGGTAGAGAAGCTTTCAAAGTGGACAAAGAAGGTAATTTAGGAGGTGATGGGTATTGCTTCTTAGAAATGAAGGAATTCGGTGATGAGTTGTTTGAATCATCATCTTTATCAAACATATCGTCATGTCTTGAAGAAGATTTTAAAGTTTGCTTGTTTTGATGAGCAAGCATAGCTTCATATTCTGACAGTTCATCATCACTATTTTCATCGCTATTTTCATCATCTTCACCAGGGAGAGGGCGTTTATGGATGGAACAATCTACAGTAGGTGAGTTTCTGGTACAAAATATCAAAAGAAAGATAAAAAGTACAATATGTAAGTAATAAAAGAGTTATATGATAGAATTTTAAAGATAAAAGAATAACAATAAAAAAAAGGAAACAAAAATATACTCATTATCAAGGCCTTTGCTTTTTTTTTAGATTTATTATTTTATACATCAGAAAATTCATTAGCAGAAGCCGGTTTAATACGTCGAACAAAAGAGGAGCCTTGGGATAATTTCTTTTTCTTGAAGCGGATAACAGGTGTTTCAAGATTTTCCTTAGAAGTTGGAGCATGAGTTGAAGCTGATGGTTCATCTGTCTCATCATCATTCCTAATGACAATGATTTCATCAGAAGGAATCATACCCTCCTCGTAAGCTACAAATAT
Organism: Hemileia vastatrix; assembly: GCA_030280995.1. Lineage (NCBI taxonomy): Eukaryota > Fungi > Basidiomycota > Pucciniomycetes > Pucciniales > Zaghouaniaceae > Hemileia > Hemileia vastatrix. The sequence continues at coordinate 2,123,772 of JASXTE010000011.1, forward strand.
ATATGAAGAAAAAAAAATATTAATAATATTATCTACTAATTTAAAAGGAGACAAAAAAAGTGAAGAACATACATTTTTCAAGGCTTTTCACATATTGGAGTAAGTCATTACAAGGGTTAGATAAATATGAAGGAGAAGGATTATTGTTAAGGATCTTGAAAAGTTCTTCTGTTTTATCTCTAGCCAATTCAAGTAAATTGCGATACTGAACTCTCGTTATTTCCTGCCTCTCATTGCTAAGTACAGGAGGGTTAGGTGCCATGCCATGTGGCAGACATGGTGCAAGCTCAAAAACTTCAAAGCGAGTATCAATCAGAGAGTGGGATGAAACACATTCAGGCGCTGGAAAATCAATTTTTTGAAAAAAGAGATATAGAACATAAGTGAAATATATAAATTAAGAGAGAGGAGCATGATATACATACAAAGTGGAGGTGTAGGATTTTGAATACTAGACATATTGATTAATGAATATTAAAAAAAAGTATTTGATATCAAAAAATTATGATGTAATATGATGAATAATTATAAGAAACTCTATTCTAGAAAATTGAAGTTGATAATTTAATAGGATAAAAAATTGAATAAGATTAAAATTAAAGTGAGTATGAAAGAAACAGAAAACATAAAGAGGGGGATTTTATATTATTTGAGCTTTTTTTAACATGTATTATTCATAGTGGGGTAAACTGAGTAACATGCTAAATCACAATCTGTTTATATTGAAGCAAAATTTGATGTAGCTAGCATAAAATACTAGGAATTCTTTGGGGACTTTTAGTGTGAAAAAAAATAATAACAAATGTATATCCCATATGAAAATTGCCATGGGTAAATACAAAATTTTTTAAATTAGAATTTACTCCTAAACAATGGAGATACACTTAATTAGTATATTATATGAAAAAAAGGATAATGCTTTATAAATATTTGTTAAATTTACTTTCAGATGACAATTCGAGATTCACAAATATACTGATATGCCTCATCAAACAAGAAATGAATTATAAATATAAAATTGGTAACATTAGAATTTAAGATAAGAATTTGTTTTTTAAGTGACAGGAGGAGTGTCAGGCTAGGGTGTGGGCACCGTGACCAAGCCATTGATAAACTTGGATACAACTAAGGGAAAAAAAATTGAATAGTTTTATTTAACAATATATCTTAGTCTGCACAAGATATTGCATTGTTGTCCCTAACTATACCAATATTGTTACTTTTCAAAAGTTATAGGACTACTAAGTTGATAAAATATTATTATGAATCACCCAATGAAATACCTTAAGCAACATTAAAAATTATTAAAATATTAAAATTCGATTTGAGATTTGGATTAGCTAATTTTTCACAACTTACCACAGTTTTGATTAATATAATAAAACTTGAAAAAAATTGTTGAGATAACATAGAAATGGGTGCAAGAAAATGATGAAACATATGACTTGAAACTTAACTCATACACTATTGATAAACTTCATGGATCCTGATTAATTTCTATTGAAATTAATTTTGAGACTGGCATATTGAATTTTAGCTATGACCAAGTACTGTAAGTGCCATGGTTTGTATTCAATATATTGGTGTTGAAATTAATTTTGATAGGAATTAACAAGTATCATATGGCACCATGCATGAAACCCTGACAGAAACCACCAAATTTATGAGGCAATGAACCTCATAATTTCTATCGAAATAAATGTAGACCCCTGCATATTGAATACAAGCCATTTCACATGGACTACACAGACATAGATAAAATTCAACATGCATGGCTTAAAATTAATTTTGATCAAAATTAACCAAGGCATTAAAACATCAATTTTTATATGGTGTACTTGATCAAACCAGTTAATCTAACTACTTAGCTTACCAATAATTATTGGAATTTTATGCATAGTCCATGTCCATATTAATTTCGATCAAAATTAATGTTGACTAATACATAATGAATACATGCTATGCCACTTACACTTGCCAGGAATAGCTACCATTAAATATGCCAGTATCAAAAATTAATTTCGATCGAAATTAATGAGCATGATAATCATGAATTTCTGGAGTCAACTGCTTATTTTTATGCATGGTGCCTTGCCAACATTAATTTCGATTGAAATTACTTTTGATACTGGCATATTGCATGTAGCTATGCCTGGAAAGTGTAAGTGGCATAGTGTGTATTCATTATGTATTTCTCAACATTAATTTTAATTGACTTTAATATTGACATTTGCATATTGAACCCAAGCCAGCAAACAACCCAAAAGATTCTTCATAAAACTGCCCATTAATTTTGATCGAAATTAAGGCTGACCATATACATATTGAATGGTAGTTATATCTGGTCTGAGTAAGCAGAGATTACTTATATTCAATATGTATTGGTCAACATTAATTTTGATTAAAATTAATGAGCATTTTGATCATGAACTTTTTTAGTCTGTTAGTTGTTTCAATGCATAATGGCATGCCAACATTAATTTTGATCAAAATTAATGTTGAAATGATATAATGCTTTTTTGCATGACATGTAAAGGACAGCAAGTATTTTTAAGTATTGAAATTTACTATACATGTTGAGGGTAAATATAAAATTTACATATACATATTAATTTCTATAAAAATCAATGTTGACCAATACATAATAAATAGTAAATATGCCTTGTTAGTGTAAGTGGAATAGCTTTTTTTCAATCTGCACTTGGCAACATTAATTTTGATCAAAATTAAGGTTCATGATTATCATCAATTTATGCAGTCAGTTGATTACTGTTATGAATGGTAACATGTCAACATTAATTTTAATAAAAATTGAATTTGACATTCCACCAAGCATTTTTCTGTAAGATGAAAAGTAGGGCCCTCTATTCTTAAGTAAACACATTACAATGCATATTGAGCATGTATATATCATCTACACATTAATATTAATTTCAATCAAAATTAATTTTGACCAGTACACATTGAACACAAGCTTTACAACTTACACACACCAGATATAACTACCATTCAATATGTATATGGTCAAACCTAATTTCAATCGAAATTAATGAGCAGTTTTATGAAGAATTTTTCGGGTTGTTTGCTGGTTTGGGTTCAATATGCAAATGTCAATATTAAATTCTATTGAAATTAATGTTGACCAATACATAATAAATACACACTATGCCACTTACACTTTCCAAGAATAGACACCATGCAATATGCCAATATCAAAATAAATTTCGATCGAAATTAATGTTGGAAGGGCACAATGCATTAAAATATGCAGTTGACTCCTGTAATTCATGATGAAAATGCTCATTGATTTTGATCAAAAATAATTTTGATACTGGCATATTTAATGGTAGCTATGCCTGGAAAGTGTAAGTGGCATAGCGTGTATTCACTATGTATTGGTCAACATTAAATTCAATTGAAATTAATATGGATACATAAATGTGACATAAAGAGGTATGGACCATCAATTTGTTGAAAATACATTTTTATATCTCATACATTTTTTTTTTTCTTAAAAAAATGTTACTCTCTCTCAATATCACCATATAACATTTACCAAGCTGCTTTTAAAAAAACAGAATACATAAAATTCAATATAAGATAGCTATATTACACAGAAGATCACCGTTATACCTAAGTTATGATGATGTTGATGCTCTATTAATTGCTTCCCGAATCTTTACCAGATCAATATCAGCTCCAACCCCAAGTGACTCACGTTCATTCACAGATAATCCTTGCAAAAATGTTTCTGAATAGCAATTCTTGGGGAGGTATTTAAGAACATTGAATACACCATTTTGTGCAACTGTCCTTTCTGATGACCGTGAATATGTTTTTAATGCTGATTTTCTTTGAGCTGGTGTATGGGCTAAGTCCTTTGTCATCTTATCCATTTTTTTAAACAAATCATTGAGTTCAGGATTTTGCCATCCACGAATAGCTCGGATAGGTGCAGTTGGGGCTGGTGCTGGGCCTTCCTTTATATCAGAGATGCACCTAGTATCATGAAAAAGCACAACAAAACCTGGCACATCACTGCAGAGATTTCTTGCTAACTTGTAGCGTGCATTAGAAACCTGAATTCCAACTAAATCAGCTTCATAATAACAAAAAGCAAAGAAAAATAAAAAACTTACCTTGGTCCAATAACGTTTTACTTGTGCCCTTGCCCTCTTTTTGATCTTTTCTCTTGCTACCCTTTCCTCTTCTTGCCCAAATAACCTTATCATCTCCTTCCCCTTATTAACTACCCATTTCTCAATAACACATTGAGTGAACTGAAGCTTTGACTGATCGATTGTATTCAAGGTGGTGAGCCATCTGGTACAGTGGTCGCATACTATGCTTCCCATGACTTGATTCCAAGTTGATTCCGAAAAATCATGGCAAGTCCAATCAAAGGCAAATTTCCGAAAACCTTTTTCTTGAAATTCACGCTCTAAGTTTCTTTTTACAGAAAGTGGGATCGGTGCTCCTCCTTTTAGTCCTCGAGGCTCAGGTGCTGGAAAAAATTCGGGTAGTCGAATTTTTGATTGCAAGAAGGCTATAGAATTGGTTATCAGAAATTGTGGATCAGCTGCAGAATTGGCACAGTTAGAAGATTGGACTTGGGTTAGGACAGTTTGAGTGGTTTTCAGTTTGAATTGGTTCCAAGCTTTCCAATTTTCAATCTCCAAAGGTGTTGGGCTCGCAGGATATTTTGTTATTTGTGTTGGTCCCCCAAGACAATACTTCAGAAAGTGGTAAATATTTCTATTTAGACTGTCTGAGCTCCTGGGAACATCATTCTTTCTAACTAAGCCTCTTACAGCCCTTAACCCCCGTTCTTGTTCATGAGACTCTGCTGAATTGAGTCTGTGGTAATCACTGATACCCATAATGATTGACAGATTCACTAACAATTCAAATAAGTTAATTAAATTGGTTATTTTTCAATAAAAGAATACACTAAAAATTTGACTTACCAGCTCCACTTGTGCTTGCTCCTTGGTTAGGCTGAGCAGATGATGATTGGTGTCCAAAAAATTCCCTCAATACTTCACTAGCCCAATCTCTTCCTAGCTGATCTGCATGCTGATCAGCACTTTCAGGAGCAGAAGGATGATTGGGATTAAAATTTCTCGGTTCTGCATGAGACTCTTGGCCTGGATTGGGATTAGGTGGTGGGTTAGGATTAGGCGGTACAGATTGAGATGCATCTGGAGGTGGATCAGCAGCGGGTGGTGGTGGAGTATTTCCAGTATTAGTATGTTGAGGTGGAAAAAAATCGGAATAAGTTGGGTCAACAGACATCCCTTCAAAATTATAATCCATAGTGAAGTGTAATAAAAGAAAAGAAAAGAAAAATAATCAGTCTTTAAAATTTATACCTATCAAATTTAAAGTAAAAAAAGATACTATGTTTATAGTCTTGTTAATGTGTATGTTATCTTGGGGAAAAATAAAGTGAATAATATATAGCTATCAGCTAAAGTGGGAAGGTCAAACTATTTATAGTAGACAATGAGCAAGAAGATTATTCATTAAGTAAAAATTTTATCATATTTCTCATTATCATGACTTTCTTTCTTTCATTCTTACATTTAAGATAAAAATGACTCATTGAAAGCATGGGTTCTCTCACAATAAAAGCAACCAAAGTAATTTTTCACTGATTTATGATAAGGTAAGTTGGATGCATTGCATTTTTTAATCAAGCATTGAACTATTTCTTTCACCATTTACAAACATCACCAATCCTACAAATTTACCGAATCCCAAATTAACACAAAGATGTTAGTCAACAGAAAATAAATTTGATTAATTTTTTCACTCACTACTGTCTGCAGTCCGATGGCAGTGACAACCTCGTCTTTGATTCCAAACATTCCTTTTTTGTGCTCAACAGTAGCTGCATGTCCAATTATTGCATCTTTCTAAATCACAATTTAAGTTTCTTTGGCTACTCTTACTTGCACTTGTGGGAAAAGCTCATAGGGATCCTTTGATGTTTCTTCTGGACGGAGCTCCTTGAAAGGACTTACTATTAAATATATTTGATCATTCTCTTCCTTTGACCTGAAAAGATCATCAATTTGCCCAAACTGGCTATCTTTTCCATAGTAGAATTCAATTGTTGAATTAGCAATGTGTCGATGGTAGCTAGTAAACCTCTTTCCATGTATCAATATGCTTGCTACATTTTCAACTACCCGATCCCCACTTTTCTGATGGCGTCAAAGCCTGTCTTGAGGTTTCTTTTCCCATTTGTGCCCTTACCCATTTAGTAAATAATGCCATACTTTGATGGATCCATTTGTTTTGTTTATCGAGATCAATATGGATTTTTATAGTCTCACATTGATCATTATCTTCAGCTTCACTAAGATCTAATACCCTAGACTTCCGATACCAATGTTTGAGAATTGTTAGCGGTATCTCTCCTGTGGTAAATATTAATAAATTAGCACAGCTGAGTTTTAAATCATTTCTTACAAACATTACATACGTGGATGGTGATTGTTTGGAATTTCAGATAATATATGATTCACCCGCTCTCCAGACCAAGTAGCTGTACCTGATGGTGGACCAAGACGCTTTATCATTTCAGGATAATGTTGAGTGATATATAGATTTGGCTTTGCATTAATATTCTTCCAACCCTCTTCCAGGCACTCACGATACTCTAACAGAAATTGATCTAGATCTTTAAGCTCATTAGTCTGTATATTTTTTAATGTCAAAAAATTGGTGATCAAGCATAATGTTACAAGTGACTTGAGAAGATAATATTCTCTTGGTTTTTCAGCTGAGGAAGCTGAAGATTCAGATTCTTTAAATTTTTCAAACCAAAGGGGTATAAGTGACAAAGGGAAGTAGAGAGTATACAGCATGTGCCATTCTGCTGCCTTGAGGGATTCTGCCTTTTTAGATCCTACTGATTTTGGAACTCGTGTTGTAGACAATCCTATAGTACTAGCTATAGGCCTTGACCAAGGGAGTTGGAGAAAAACCAGAGAGAAAATCCCCTGTCCCTTTGAAAAATAGAGTGAGATTTACTTGCTAAAGTAAGTTGGTTCCTGTTTTGCTAAAGCTCCTTTTCAACACACTTGACTGCTTGATGAGCCAAGAAAGTAGTCACCAGATAGACTACCAGACCAAAGAACTGAAATTTGGAACAAAGTCCACACCAGAGACAGCAAAGATACTTGATGTAGGCTGCAAATCCACACCAGAGACAGCAATAATACTTGCTATAGCTTGCAAGACTATAACAGAGAAAACAGTTGCCAAAGTTAAGTTAAATGAAGAACTCACTTGCAACAAACACAGCCAATTGTGGCCAGAAAACAGTGAAAACTGAGTGAGGAACAATGATATCACCTCCGGATGGTTGTATGATGATTAAGGTTGCCCCAAACTGTCTTATTCACTATGTACACACAGACCACTAACTAAGAGCCCATGCGCACCCACCAATCTGGCGCCTGTACCCGCCAAATTGCATAAAAAACCCTCCTGGAGCGCTCCCCAACCTCCTAAAACAGAGGCGGGTGGGCCGCCTGATGTCGGAGATGCCGCCTGAAGCGGCCCGGCCTCCCTGAAGCCAGAAAACCAACAAAAACCACTAATCTACTTAGAAAAATTAGCTACAACTACTAAAACCTTTAAAACACGGAATTTCACTATAACAACATTGTGACATGAAATATAGAGAAAAATTAGCTCTATCAAATGGTACTAAGCACTTAACCCTAAGACTTAAGGTTAGCCCGTAAAACACGAAAAACAAAATTAAACAGCAATATTTTATAAATGAAAAATGAGGAAATGACCCCTTAAAACTCAGAATATGAAAAATGTCTTCAAGACATAAAATATAGAGAAAAACCAGGGCTATCCAATGATAGTACCCACATACCCGCAGACCCAATATCCACGGAATAAAACCAGAAAAATACCCAATTTCTTAACAGATGTCAATTAAGACATGCACAAACAGCGCCAAATCACACAACAAAGGCCCCTGCCAATGTTGGAAGATCACATCCTCCCTCCAATTGAGAATGTCTGCATTCTTTCTTCATCCAACCACCATGTTTAACCTTCTTCCCAAATCTGCCTCTGAAATAGGCCCCTGCCAATACTGCATTGACAATAATTTAATCTGCGCCATGACACCACCTGTCCATCCATACAGAACGTCCTGCAATGTCTGCCGATCCAGAAAGAAGACCTGCCACAGACCTGGTCCACTTTCTTCCACAACAGATTCACCTCCACCTCAACCTGGTCCTTCTTCTTCCAGCACCAAAAGATCTAGGCCATCCATCCTGATACCCAGATTAATCAAAAAGCTCCACCCTTCCCAGAAGAGTGCCACAACCCATAAAACAACTAGTTCCCCCATCCCTGGTCCATCTGATGGTAAAGAACATTAATTTCTTCCTTCAACTTTAAAACTGATAACTTCTCAGTTCCTCCCTCTTCTGATAGTGATGATAACAATGTAGGATCCATTGCACCACCAACACCAACACACTTGCCCACTATCAAGGCCAAGTTCCAACAACACACATCTCAACAGAAACAACTTCTGCTTCACTACTTCCAATCCACTCCTGCTAGAGATCCACAGGACATTGAGAACAGAAGACACCTCATTCAACAGTTCAAGGCTAAATCTGAACACTTCATTTCATCTCTTGATCCCCTCTGTAATTCCACTAGTACTTGAGTTTGATTCAGAAAAGAAAAATTGACCACACCCTCTATAGGATGTAACCACAAACAACCCTCAGTTTTAAGTCTTGGGGGACCATCCTCATTTTATAGTCTTGGGGGACTTAAAAACCCTCAGTTTAAAGTCTTGGGGGACTCAAAAACCTAAATTATAAACCCAGAACCAGAGATCAACCACATTAAGACACAGAGAAAAAACTAACATTCTGGGGTAATTGTAAATAGAGCAGCCAGCCCATCAATTACCCCCAAACTTGCCTTTGCTAAATTCGGAGGCTCCCCCTGTGGATACCCTCCACCAATCTTTCGAAACCAACTCCAACAACAATAACTTTTCCCTCAGTTTATAGTCTTGGGGGACTCCAAAAATCCTCAGTTTAAAGTCTTGGGGGACTAACACAGTGTTCAGTTTAAAGTCTTGACGGACTAGTCTTGATAAAATACTGAAACCAGCCAGTTTAAAGTCTTGGAGGACTAACAGAAACCAGATTTCAGTTTAAAGTCTTGATGGACTGCCTTGATACCATAGATTTTTCAGTTTAGAGTCTTGATGGACTGTCTTGATAACATGGATTTTTCAGTTTAGAGTCTTGATGGACTGACGGAATTTTGCATAAAATAGATGCAGCCAATTTAATGCAGCACACCTCTACAGCCAACCTGCTGAGCTTCCACCTTCACTTCATCATCTACCCATCACTGACAAAAATCTCCTCCTATCCCTTTTCATCATCTTTTCTCACCACAGGTCATGGCTGGATCTCCTGATGTTAACCCTTCTACTCTCCCTTGCTTCACTGCTCCCAAGGACTATGCCTGCAAACAGTGCATCCACATGTACAGACCTTGCACATTCACTCTTCCAAATCCTGAATCCAAATTCTACAACAGGGCTTGTGATTCTTGCTATTCCAAAAAGAAAATATGTGACAGAGACGCCAACTACCCTATTCCTCCGCCTTCTCCTTCTCACAAATACATCTCCAGATCCCCTACCAGATCCCCAGAGCTTGGTCCTTCCTCTTCCTCTCTATCTTCTGCTCCTTCCAGAAGATCCAGAAGCTCAGCTTCCCGCACTCTTCCCAAAAGACCAGCCTTAGCTTCCCAAGAAACTGCTTTTATCTCCGCCAAATTAGCTCCAAAAGCTTCAAGATGAACTCCCAGGCTTCTAGACCACGTCTAGGCGGCCTGCCCGCCTCACCAAACAGTGAAAATCAGGGCCAAAACCTCCAAAAACGGCCAGAAAACAGCCAAATTCATTCAGAAAACAACAACAACTCAACTCAACTACCTCCTACTGCTCCCAGAGCAATGCAATCCACCCTTCCAAAGTCCAAAAGCACCAAAATTTCCCAGATTTCTAAGAGACCTGCCAGAGAATCCCAAGAAGAAACCAGAACACCACACACTGCTCCACAACAACAACTTCGTCCCCAACTAAGACAAAGAAACTACACCTCTCCTCTGTCAGCCAAACACTCTTCTGACAGTTCCATCTCTTCAAAATCTCCATCCAGAAGAGAGCAGTCTGCTTCCAAATCCCCCTCTCCTGCTCCATCCTTTAACAACCCTGGTACCTCATCACCAGCACCTCCTCCAGCTGAATTCAACAGAAATAACAACCACAACAACAACAACAATCTCACTGCTCCAACTAAGCCCCAGGAACATCAGCATCCCAGTTCACCTTCTCAGGATCCTTCAGAGGAAGACCATGAGAATCCATATCCTTCCCTGGTTGATCCACCCACTATGACCATTACAAAATTGTCAGAGATCCAAATCCCAGCTGCTTACAGATTTGATGAACTTCCAATCTGTAAGTACCAAATTAATTATTCCATTTCTTCAACAAAAATAATTACTGATCCAATTCTTCTTGTCTAGTTGGCACCCCTCCTCCTGAATCTATTATTGGAGTTGGCAAACCTCTTGAAACTTCTTTGACCCTGGATTATGGAGACATGAAGAGACACCTAAGCACCATGTGTTCCAACATGCTAAAAGACTTTAACCTCCATGGACCTTTGAATGACTTTGAAAAATCCCTGAGAAAGCGCCTACTGGATGACCACTGGAAAATTTCTAGGATCATTAAACACAACCTCCAGCACTCCATTCCTACCTCTTCTTCTTCCTTCTCTGAACTTCCCTCTAATCCAATTCCTGACCATTACAATCCCTATCATCTCTCCAGCAGGATGCACTTCAAAGAACACAGTGCTTCCCACAATCCCAACAAAAAACAAAAACGTCATCACAATCCAGACCAGCCTCCAGAAGCTTCATCATCCAGACAATGAGCTCCTGCAAAAAGATTAGAAACATAATAATAATATAAAACAATTAATAAAAATAATTTCAGAATTTTTTTTTTTAAACGTACTAATATATTAATTAAAAATTTATAAATTAAATGAAATAAAATAAAATATAAAAAATAATACAAATGGTATCCCACAGCCAATTGATGAGCTGATCCCCTGATACCTTACCCACATCCAAGTGCACCTTGATGTGGATACACAATTAATTCTTTTAAATGGTTAACAGAAAACAAAATTCAAAAAATTTAGAAATTCAGAAGATAATAAAAATAATGAAACAAAGAAACACATGAAATAAATAATAAATAAAATAAAAAAAGAAAATAGAATTGCCCGGCCAATTGATGAGCCTTTCCCCACCAATGCTTGCCCACATCCAGGTGACCCTGATGTGGTAACACCCTATATTTTTGATTTTATAATTTTTAAACAACCCCCATAAAAAAATTAAAAGAAAAAAAGAGAAAAAAGAAAATAATCTAAAACTGCTATCTAGCAAAAACATAACTGCAAAATCAAAGACAGTCCAGCTCCATAGATCACCACGCAATATTTGGGGGGGACTTGCTAGCAAGTCCTCAACTTGAATTCAGATGGAATTCAGACTGAACTCAGACTGAACTCAGACTGAACTTTACTTTGAACTCATCTTGGGCTCTTAACCAAACATGGATGAGTCTGTGCTTGAGTAATAGTGAAAGTTTAATAAATAATTTATAGAAATAATAACAAGGGAAGATTAATAATCTGATCCATTCACAGAATTTTTTTCACAAAACTCATTTTCATTTTCATTTTGAATTTCACCTGATCACTTAAAAGACTGAAAATTATACTATCTATTTCAAAAACATCACTTTTAACCTCTGTAATTATTTTATTCTATTTTTTTTGAAAAAATATAAAATAATATCAGTGGTTCTCTTTAATGATAACTCCTTTTAACCAAGAATTTGAAGCTTTTATTTTTTAATTTAAACCATATTACCTGATATTTTTTTTTGTATTTTTATTATTTCTTATTATGCAATATAATTATTTTAAACTCAATGGAATTATTTAATAAAAATATTGAACCATAAAAATTCTCAAGTTTCTATTCTAGAATACTGTGAAAAGACTCATAATTAAGAAAAATAAAAGATAGAAATATGTTTTCATAATTTCTGTTTCAATGAAGTTCTCTAATATCTTCTTTACACTTAGCACTAATAATTGATAAATTGTTTAATTATATGTCTAGAAAGAAGTATAATTCTTATACAAGTGAATTTTAATCCAGTTTTTTCCATTTTTGTATGCAAGAAGATGATTAAAATTAAAAGGAAATATCTTTTTGCTCTTTTTTTTTCTATCGAATATTCAACTACTAAGAATTTTCACAATATTAATTTATTCAATGTAATACACATATGATTTTCTGGAACTCTTCATGATGTATTTCATCAAAATTCAATGTAAATATGGTTATTTGGTAGAGTAATCTCATGAGTTGAAATAATTAATCACTACTTAGTGAATTTTTCATATGAAAGACTGAAATTCAAGCTAGATGTAAAAATTTAAAGATAATTAAAACAAAGTAGTATAAATTTATTTAAACTTTAATTTTAGTACTTGATTTTGCTTCAATGCTGTATTGTGGGATAATTTCAGTGTCAACCTGGGAATAAGCACCATATAATTTGAAAAGTGTTCTCATGTTAAAAAATGTGCTTCAGGTAGATATTTTGATTGTATTATTGTTCAAGAACTGAATTAAATAGGTAAAAGTGGTAATTTTTCATAATTCTATCAGTTTCAAATTAAAAAACTATTATATGATATTCATTTTGTAAAAAAGACACAATAGGTAATTTAGATTATACCCATGTAGAAAAGCAGCTGTAAAGGCAATCATCTTTTTATTAAAAATAATATTATTCCATGTTTTAAATGAAAAGAAAAAATATTTCAATTCTATGGTTTTGAAAAATAAATTAAATAAAACATTTCAGGTACGCTTTTTTAGTCATTAGAATCAAAGTTTTGATAGGAGTAATTCACAACTGAACACTTACACGCAATTGTAAAATTATATATATGGGTTCAAGATTTATCAATGATTTATTGGAATTATGATATTTATGCTGATTGGTAGATCTTATATGATGTTTCTATTCAGTTTCTAAGTGTATGAAAAACAATCCCTTTGATATTTTATTTAAACAGAAGAATTTAAAGATTTTCTTGAAATTGGCCTTATCACAAAGCAATACTGGAATGGTTATATTGTTATAAAAATTAATTTAAATAGCAATATTTCAAATCTTCATAACTGATTTTAAACTAAACATAAATATTAAAATTTGACTTTTTATAAAAATATATATTGATTTAAAAGATATTTACTTATTTTTTTTTTTACAAAATGACCAATTTTATCCTGTGAGGCTTCCATTCAACTTAAATGTGTAAGTCTAAAAAATTAATATGATGCTCTGAATACTCTATATAATGTGTACCTAAGGCAAAAATAATGTTTTTTTGAAGTACTTTAAATCTAAGCAGAAGAGCTGATATCTTTTTTATGTAATATAGTTGTATAAAATTGATTTTTAGGTAGTTTCGTAATACGTAATATGGAAAGAAATCATATCATAATAATATATAATCAACTTAAAGCTTTTTTTAATATAATATTATCTAAAAATAATTCTTAATATGTACTTATTTTTAGAACTTCAAAGTGTTTAATAAAAATATTTTGATATAAAAATATAATTATTTTTATATTTAAAAGTAATTAATAAAACTTCTAAAAAAGTATAAATTTTTTCATGGCTTAAATTATTATGAAACACACTTGGAAACAAGATTGCATTGAGAGTTCAATCTAAGTTCCACCAAAAACATGATAAATAATTTTTTTGAAAATGTATATAGTCATTGAAATGAAAAAAAATTAGTAGAAGAAAGGACTCAGATATTTTATTCTGTTACTGAATAGATTATCATAAATATATGGAGGTAGATAACTTATTGAAGTTTTTTAAATTTGCAGTTATTACAGTCAATTATCCAGTTATATATAGCAATCACAAAACAAGAAATAAGCCTAAATGGTTATATATGTGGATAAATCTTTTCCTCAACCTTTACCCTAATTATTTAATTTAATTCAAAGCTATTTTTAATCTAACCAACATATTTTACTATTACATTTAAAAATAAATACAATAAACTCAAAAAATACATAAGTTCAATAGTTTAAAATTTCTTTAAATGTTTTATTCTAGTTTTTAACTTTTTGCTACAATTTTCCTATTATATTATTTATTTATATCATGTATAGTTATCAAAAGAATTCTGTGAATTATTGTGTAAAAAAGCAAAATAGTATTTCATTATCAATTATTTTACTATATTACTTTCTTAGTCTTAAAGTGCATTGTAAATCAAAAATATAAAATAAAGACGTATAAACTATAGGTTTAAGTTCAAAAATATCAATAAAAAATAATTATCAATCATTTTCCATATCGGCAGAATAGAGCTGTAGATTGAGGGGGTGGACTCTGATGTTCGCCCGAAGAACAAAGTTCACACTCCATTTTTCACTACCTCAATGGACAACCTCTCAATCTCTCCACACAAATTTTTCTGCCTTTTCATTTCTGTTAATTCTATTACCACTCACCACCCTTTTATTGCCCTCCTGATACATTTGCTACACCCTTTAAGCTTCAAAATCTATGTTTAAGCCCTCCTCACTACTCCCCTCCACTCTATTTTCACTTTTAACACAACTACACCCCTTTTGCAACCTCTCGCTCACCTCCCATTCCCCTCACTCACCCCACTCACCTCCATTAGCCCTCACCAGCCTTTCTCTCACATTCTAAAACTATTACTCACCTCCCCAGTTTATTGTCCACATCCCCCAGCTCTCGCTTACCTCCCCTAGCCCTTTCTCACCTTCCCAATCTTTCCAGCCCTTCACTCACCTCTTCCAGCCTCCCCCAGTCCCTTACTTTGCCTGGAGATGTGAGCGAGGTGCTGTAAAGACTAAGGAAGGCTGGGAGAAGTGAGTGAGAGGCTTTTATTACCTCCCACAGACTTTCAAAGCCCCTCGCTCACCTCCCCCAGCTTCCCAAGTCCCTTAATTTGGCTGGAGATGTGAACGAGGTGCTGTAAAGACTAAGTAGGGCTGTGAGTAGTAGGTGAGAGGCTTTTATCAACTCTCCTAGCCCTTTAAGGACCCTTGCTCACCTTTTCCAGCCTTCCCGAAGTGGGTTAGGGGATTTTATAACCTCTCCCAGCCCTGTAAGGCTCCTCTCTCACCTTCCCCAGCCTTCCCCAGTTCCTTTATTTTTCTGGGGGAGGTGAGCGATGAGATTGAAGAGGTGAAAAAAGTGTTGGGGAGGCATGCAAGGGCTTGGGAAGTAGCCAACTTTTTATAAACTTGAGAATAATTAATATGTATAAATTAGAAATAACAAGGAATAAAATTTTGAGGAATTATAACCCATTCCAAGTGGTAAATAATGTAACTAAATACATATTTCAGAATTTGAGTTGCTTGTGTTTACTAAAAAAATGTGGCCAATCGTTGAGAAAGGAAGATTTTTGTAGGGAAGAAACATGAAAAATGAAAAAAATACAAAGTAAAATAAAACTAAATAATGACAGTGGGCTGGGAAAGGTGAGTGAGGGTCTGGGGGAGGTGTGAGAAATGAAGAGAAGAGAAGGGAGAGGGGGGAGAGGAGAGGAGAGTTGTTTTCTCACTGTGAAGGAAAGGAATAGGGAAAATGGGTAAGTAGATGGCAAGTTTAGAAATGAGATAAGGGGGTAGGATAGGAAGTCAGATTGAAGATAAGGGAGAATTAGGGGAGGGAGGCATCAGATGGAAATCCCACTTGTAATTCTACCAGGAATCAATTCAGGAAGCAAAAAAAAGCACTAGACATCTAGTGCACACTTTTTTCCTGCTGTGAATATTTTTTGAACTATTAATCAACTGTGGTTCAATGAAGGTTCAAATCAGTTTCAAGGTGTTTTCAAAGTAAATTCAATATTTCTTCATGATTGTTTCATCACCACCTCAATGTGTGCTGAAAAAGATATGAATTAGGGTTCAAGGTTGCAGACTTGCTAGCAAGTCCGCCCCCCCATATTGCGTGGTGGATGGTCCAATAAGGGAAAGTCCGATACATAGAAATGATCACTGGGTGGGCTCCCTCCAATAAGTAAAAATGATGGAAGACCACCAGTGATCCACCACCAATCTGAAAGAACCAAAGATAACGAAGCCAGTCCCAAGCCAGTTTAAAGTCATAGTGGACTTGAAACCTGAATAATAAACAACAGAACTAGAATTCAAATAGGAGAAACAAAGACTTGAAACAGACATTCTGGGGTAACTGTTCTACAGAGCAGCCAGCTCATCAGTTACCCCCACACTTTCCAAAATAAAATCTAGAAGCCCCCCTGGGTACCTTCTAACAAAAACACAACATCCAACACAAAAAAAAACCAAAACCAATAAGAGTGAAGAGACTAGCACATGAAAACCAGAGGAAATTCCAGTTTAAAGTCATAGAGGACTAAAACCTGTGAAAAGAAACCAATACTAGGGTTCAACCAAATTAAGAAAAAGGGTTGGAAACAGACAATCTGGGGTAACTTTTGATAGAGCAGCCAACCCATCAGTCACCCCTACACTTGACAAGACAAAATCTAGAGGCCCCACCCATGGGTACCCTCTAACAAAAGTTTCCAACAAAAGTTGCTCTGCAACACCACAAAAATTCCAAAACAAAAAAAAGAATGTTCCATAGTTTATCCTCATTGCAGAGTCAATCTTCTTCATGCCTAGTGCCTCTGGGATAAAACCTCTTCACTTGGTCTGCAGCCACCCTCTTTTTCAAGACTGCACCATCCAACTCTTCCAAAACATAAGAACCTCCAGACTCCTGAGATCTGACTCTGTAAGGTCCATTCCATCTGTCAGCAAACATTTTCCCCCACTGACTCTCCAAACTTCTATTATACACCAAAACCAAACAACCAGGTTTCAAGGGATTCCTGAGTCTATGAGCCAACTTCTTGTCCCAGTACCTGACTGATTGATTCCTAATCTTCATCATTCTAGAGTATGCCTTCTCTTGACATTCCTCTCTACATTCCAACTGTTGCATCCTGGCACAGAGCAAATCTTCTGTTGAGCGCACGCCATCCCAATCAATTCCAAGATAAGAGACAGCTTCCAAGTCCACTGGTAGAATGGCTTTCTGACCAAACATTAACTCATAAGGAGAATAGCCAGTTGTCCTCTTCACAGTGACCCTATCAGCAAATAACACCAAGGGTAAATAATGCCTCCACTTTTCAGCACTATCTCCACACATCTTCACCAAAGAATTCTTGATAACTTGATGGCCTCTTTCAACCATGCCTTCAGCTTCAGGATAATATGGTGTAGCCACTCTAACCCTAGAACCAACACTAGCCACAGCTTCTTTAAATTCGGCACCAAACTCTGGCCCACCATCAACAGTGACCAACTTCATCAACCCATACCTATAAATCCACTCCTTCTTCAGAAACTCTGCCACATTCTTGGCAGTCAAATTAACCAGAGGCACTGCCTCAACCCAACCAGACAAATCATCCCTAGCAACAATCAAGTATTTATACCTGCCCTCTTTAATATGGACAGCATCCAGACTGACCCTTCCGAAAACAGTTGATTCACCAGTAGCACGGCCCACCTCTTTAGGTTTTAAGTGACATCTTCTTTGACATTCTTCACAAGATTGAACCCATCCCTGCACAGCCAACTTCATACCCGGCCACTAAAGCCTGTCTACTACTCTTCTATAAGTCTCCCCAAAGACTCTATGACCAAGGTCTTCATGAAAAGACTTCAAAACCAAGTCTTGACCCTTCTTCCGAGTCACCACCACTTGAGGATTTATATGTCTCCTTCTCATCAACGGCCTTCCTGACACATACAATCCAGGACTTTTCTTCTTGATTTCCAACCAAGTATCATCATCACAACTATCTGGGCTCTCCAAGGTCAACAGATATTCAACCAAAATAAAATAAAACCCAGACTGACCCCAGGTCTCATCTTCAAAATCCAACAAAACAACATCCAAGGGTACAATTCTGTCACCAAAATCACCAGTATGAACATGAGCTAATTGAGCAGCCCAACCAGGACACCAATCCTTAAATTTTGGCATGTCCTTATCTTTCCATTGAACCTTGTGAGAATCCAGTTCACTAACAAAAACACCCTTTTCCAATTTTGAGCTGTCCCAAACAACAACTCCATCTTCATCAACAAAAACATCCTGATCACCAGAATCAAGATCAGATCCAGCCAGTTTATCCTCTTGGGGGAGGTCAGAACAATCATCCAGTTTAGCCTCATGGGGGAGGAAAGAAAAATCCTCAGCACCCTTTGTGCTGGCCCTAATCACTGGAACATCTTTGTCAAACTCTTCGGAATCAGAATCCTCATCTGAAGGTGGCCTCCTTGATAATCCATCAGGCATAGTAAAAGTTTTACCTGGTTTGTGTACCAGGACAAAAGAAAAATGTTGAATAAATGCCACCTACCTAGTCATTGGAGCATTTGGAAGACTAGGTGTATTGATCATCTGAACCAAAGATTTTGCATCCACCTGCAGCTCAAAATGCTGCCCCCACAAAACCGTCTGTAGTTTCTTTAAAATTTTAGCTACGCCACACAATTCCAACTTAGGTTGAGAATACCTAGATTCCACAACATTAAACACCACAGACTCATACCTTACTGGCCTGAACCTCCCAGTCTTATCCTCCTGAGACAAAACAGCACCAGCAGCAATATAACTTGAGTCCACTGCCAGATAAATCTTTCCAGCGCCAACACCATAATCCAACTTGTGAAGAATTATATCTTCACATCTTTTCTGGTCAACCTCCTTAAAGGTGAAGCCAACAAAGAAAAATCCTTAATGAAAATCCTGACATATACACATACACCCAAAAATCCCCTGACTTCAGTAGTATTTTTAGGCCTTGGCCATGACTGGATTTTATTAATCTTCTTCTTTGCCATAATCCTTCCCTTTTTACATACCACGTGACCCAGAATTTCCAAAGCAGGAACACAACAACAGAATTTTGACCCTGAAATGGTAAAACCAGCCTCTTCAATCCTGAACAACACCCTCTCTAGAGTTATTGCATATTCCCACACAAACCTCCTTATGCCAGGGTTCTCCGCTAACATCTCATTACCATAATCAGTGGATGGTCCTTTAATTCCACCATCATCAATAAAAATACCAGCATGAGTAGGAATCTCATCCTGCAAGATCCAAGCCATCTGTGCTTGATAAACTTCCACTTAATTAGTTGCTCCTTGAGGCAACCTAGTGAGCTGAAATCTTCCCAAAGGAGTCTCAAAAGTTGTGAGAGGCCTTGAATCCATATGGAGTTCCCTCTCATCATAACCACCCATAATATCACCCAAACCATAACACACCCTTCCAGCAAAAGCTTCAACAAAATCCTCTGCACTTGGTGGCATACCAGCATCCTTGATAGTGACTCTATTCAAGGCTCTAAGATCATCAACCACCCGCAACTTTCCATTCTGCTTCTTTACACAAAACACCGGACTTGAGTAACTGGAAGTCAATTGTTCGTATAACCCAGTCCTGACTCTTTCCCTAACAATCTCTACAAAATCCTCTCTAATAGCGGCTGGAATTGAAATAGGTTTGATTTGCCAAGGTTCATGGCAAACCACAGAAATCAAGTAAGGTTCCCCATAAGAGTGCTTCAATACACCCCTTTCCTCCTCAACAAACGCCACAGCTTTTTCCCTTAGCACAATAACGTGCAACAACAACTTCTTTTCTTCTTCAGACAACCACCCATCAGGACCAAAATTAACAACTTTCAATCTTTCCACAGTCACCCTAGCCGTCTCTACAAATTCTGAAGGATTCTTCACCAAAGGAAAACAGTACGGATCTCTCAACAAAGGAGGTCTCTTCAAGGGCGTATTCAAACCCACAGGCATAGGCTCATTGACAGGCCTAATCTTCTGCGCAACCTTCTTATACTTTGCCGCTCCACCTTCAACTTGAGGGATCTTCAGAAATTCTTCATCACCAGACCTGGAACAAAAACCAAGGGTTTCCCCGTTGTTCACATGTGTGGCCAAGGTAATGTTTTTGAAAGGTGTAGAGGAAACCCTAGCGGTTCACAATTGGGAGGACTTACTTTTACACCCCAATCTCACCACTCCAAAACTTTTCCGCAATTCCACGTCTTCATCCTCACTTCCAACTTCCAAATCTTCAAATATTGATTCATCTTCTGAATCACATCTTCTAAAATTGTGCAGTTTATCCTCATGCTGGAGGCCCAAAAATCGATCTTGATGATCTTCTCTTTTCAAAATTTTCTGCAGTTTAACCTCATGCTGGAGGCCCAAAAATAGATCTTGACAATCTTCACAAAAATATTTTGCATCTTCTTTCTTCATTATCTTCAGATTTTTTTCTTGATTTTCTTGAATTATCTTGAAATTTTTATCTTCTTTTCTTGAGTTTTCTTCTGACCTACAAAAATAACCAGGGGTTTCCCCAATGCTCACAGGTGTGGCCCAGGTAGTGTTTTTGAAAGGTGTAGAAGAAACCCTAGCGGTGCACAATTGGGAGGACTTACTTTTAGACCCCAATCTCACCGCCCCAAAGCTTTTCCGTATATCTTTCAATAAAGATATATAACCAATCTTCTTCCTTGAACTTGAATTAAAAATAATTAAGAATCTTGAGAGAGAACAGAGACTTTATAAAAAACTTGATGAATACTTGCAAAGAAGAGAAAGTTGAAAATCCACTTGGTATATCTCCAAGGGAGCTGACCTACTACAACCTGGGATTTCCTCATCTTGGGGAGAGGTTGTAGCACTAGGGTGATCAGCCCTCATTACTCTAAAAAAGACAGACTCTCAATAGAGCCTGAGCCGCACTCCAAAAAACCAGAGGCAGCACCCACTTCCTTCCTTCTCCTGCAGCAGTCTATGCACTGGCACATTGAAGATAAACCAGGCCTAGTCTCCCAACCATCCTCTCCAGGGGATGACAACCTCATGTGAAGCCTCCTTTCGTCTTCACCAGTCAACTCCAAACTGATTCCCAAATCAAATTGATAACCAATTCTTGCCTGAAAATCCATCAAGAATGGCCAACCCAAAACTGCTTCTACATTACCTTTAGCAATGTAAAAATTAACCTTCCCTGAGGCTCCGCCAACATTTAGCTTCAGAAACTCTGAAGTTCCAACCAATTCAGTGACATGGCCCCCGATCCCTCTCAAATTCCCACCAATACCAGTTTTGATGGGGAGGCCCATATGAGTTGCCTCAAACAAAGAAATCAGGTTTATCTGAGAACCTGAATCCACTAATGCCCTTGCCTCCCTGCCATTCAGAGTGACATTGACATATTTCAGAGTAGCAGAAAAATGAGTTTCCAACCCCTCACCAAACTTTTTAGCAGAATCACAGATGTATTCCACCTCCCCAGAAGAAACTCTTCTCCTGGTCAACAACTTTTTCTGTCTATCAGCCAACACTGGGCTGATAGCATACAATTCCCCATAAGATAGGGAAACCTGACCCTGATTCATCCTTTCCTTGACAGAGTCCATAACATTAACTTGACCAGACACTACTGGCCTCTCAAAGTGAGCTCTTTGCTTCACCACCTTCGTACTAGAAGCTTCTTGAGGACCAGCACCACCAACAGATTTACCATTAACAGGAACCAAACCGGATCCCTCACCAGAACCTCTGACTCCAACAGGCTTTGGCAATGAAGCCAAAGGGACATCCTCCTCAGAGTCAGAATCCACCTCCATTGGCATTGGATCACCATTCATATCCAATGCTCCAAAACTAGGGGGGCCCATATCAGCCATACCCTTCTGCATCTTGTACAGCTCCTCTTTGCTGTACTTACTCCTAGCTGCACCCAGCTTAGGATCCACCTTTGAAGAATTTGGCTTTGGTCGGGCCTGAGAACTGCTCTTAGGCCTTCCCACCTTCCCTGCTTCCACATCATAAACACCAGCCAAGAATTCACCACTTGACTGTCCACCACAAGAATACAACTCCAAACCACCAAAGGAAGTAGAAAAAGAGACCTTATTGACCTCCTTCCCCTTTCCCTTGACTTTTTCATCTACCTTAACAGAAGACTTCCCCTGATCAGTAATCTCCTCAAGCCTTGGCCTCCTTTGATTGAGACCACCCCTTCTCCTGACCAAATCAACAGGAGCCTGCCCCTCACTGGGCTTCACAAAAGAACCATCAGGGAACTCAAAAACCCTGCCATCAAACTCCACTTTTCCTTCAGACACATCTCTGTTCAGTGCCCAACAATCATTGGACCTGTGCCCCCTCCTACTGCAATAAGAGCAAACCCAAGGATCACTCCTACCAGCCCTCTTTTCAAAATCTTTAGGCTGAGAAGGTACCTTATTAACCTTCTTGGCCTCCTGAACAAAAATGTGCAGCTGTTTTGTAAGATCAGCCAACTGCTCCACCATTGGGAACCTGCACCAAATTCTTCTCCTCCTTCTTCTCTCAAACTTCCTCTTCAGCCAAATCCTCACGGACTTTGCTGACATACTTTGCACACCCCTCCTGATAGGTGTCCACAGCCAATAACTTCAAATGGGCCTCAACAGCCTCCTTCACCTTATCCAAGGCAGGCAACTTCTGGTCCCCATTAGAAAGAGTCTTCATCAATTCCTTTCTTGACAACTCCTTCAACACATCCATCCTGACATCTCTAGCCAGGGCAGACCAAAAAACATCTTTGGCAGCATTTTCATGTGCCAGCTCCTCCACTTCCACCAAATATTCCACCACAGGATCAAACTGTAGCAGAAACTTCCTGTATCTATGTAAGTTACCAACACCACCATAAGATTGCCATTCACTGACAACCTTGTTCATATCCACCATAGTGAACCTGACACCCCATCTATCCACCATCTCCCTACACAACAATTTCCAATCCCTCTTCTTGTAGCCAGACATGGCCACAATCTCCTTCTCCACTGACCTATCACCAATGAAGAAAATAATCTGCTTCACCATGTCCAGGTAGGAAGCACCATCCACTCCAGCAGCAGTTTCATACTTCTCTAGAAACCACTTGACATCCTCCCCATTAAACTTAGTACCATCCCAAGTTTTAAACCTCACACACTCCCTAACCATCACAGAAGGAGGACCATCCCCCCCACTGAAAGTCACCACAGGAATAGCAGAGCCAGAAGCCATTCCTCCTGACCAAAACACCAAAAAGAGCCAACCAAAGAAAACAGAGATTCCAAAGAACTAGCAAGTTCTCCCCCATGTTGGGCGCCAGAAATGTAGACAATCCTATAGTACTAGCTATAGGCCTTGACCAAGGGAGTTGGAGAAAAACCAGAGAGAAAATCTCCTGTCTTTTTAGAAAAATAGAGTGAGATTTACTTGCTAAAGTAAGTTGGTTCCTGTTTTGCTAAAGCTCCTTTTCAACACACTTGACTGCTTGATGAGCCAAGAAAGTAGTCACCAGATAGACTACCAGACCAAAGAACTGAAATGTAGAACAAAGTCCACACCAGAGACAGCAAAGATACTTGATGTAGGCTGCAAATCCACACCAGAGACAGCAATAATACTTGCTATAGCTTGTAAGACTATAACAGAGAAAACAGTTGCCAAAGTTAAGTTAAATGAAGAACTCACTTGCAACAAACACAGCCAATTGTGGCCAGAAAACAGTGAAAACTGAGTGAGGAACAATGATATCACCTCCGGATGGTTGTATGATGATTAAGGTTGCCCCAAACTGTCTTATTCACTATGTACACACAGACCACTAACTAAGAGCCCATGCGCACCCACCAATCTGGCGCCTGTACCCGCCAAATTGCATAAAAAACCCTCCTGGAGCGCTCCCCAACCTCCTAAAACAGAGGCGGGTGGGCCGCCTGACGTCGGAGATGCCGCCTGAAGCGGCCCGGCCTCCCTGAAGCCAGAAAACCAACAAAAACCACTAATCTACTTAGAAAAATTAGCTACAACTACTAAAACCTTTAAAACACAGAATTTCACTATAACAACATTGTGACATGAAATATAGAGAAAAATTAGCTCTATCAAATGGTACTAAGCACTTAACCCTAAGACTTAAGGTTAGCCCGTAAAACACGAAAAACAAAATTAAACAGCAATATTTTATAAATGAAAAATGAGGAAATGACCCCTTAAAACTCAGAATATGAAAAATGTCTTCAAGACATAAAATATAGAGAAAAGCCAGGGCTATCCAATGATAGTACCCACATACCCGCAGACCCAATATCCACGGAATAAAACCAGAAAAATACCCAATTCCTTAACAGATGTCAATTAAGACATGCACAAACAGCGCCAAATCACACACCAAAGGCCCCTGCCAATGTTGGAAGACCACAGTGTTAGCCAGGAAGGTCTTCTTACTTGATCAATAATCTTCCATACAACCTGTAGCTCTGCTGCGGTGATTTGTGGATTACTACTACCTTCATTTTCTTTCTCCTTACCTTTTCTTTTTTTTTCTTCATCTCTAGCTGTCTCATTTGATGAGTGAGATCCTTCACTCTGTGATATTCTAATGCTCCTTTGCCTTAAGTTATACAATGAATTCCTACTGTCACTGCTGTGAGACTGTATTGAGGCCAAATCACTATATGGAGGATTAAATTTGGAGCTGGATGACCTACTCTGGCTTCTTGATCAATTTTTTCCCAATCCTTCATTATCTAGTCCATGATGACTTGATGACTGTCTTGAACTTGTAAGTCTTTGCCGCTTGTGCTGTCTTGTGTGTCCTGTATCATCATCATCATTATTCGTGGTGCTTAAGCTACTTCTACCTTTTTTCGAATGTTTGTGCAGTAAAGTATCAGAAAAGAAATCGTCATCTTCTTCTCTTACATGCCAATTTTTATCCTTTTCCAGCTTTCTTTCTAGATCTTTTGCTGCATTTTGGATTTGAAAATAGCTTAGACTGTGATCTTTTAGGTTGCCAAGCATATGTGAATGCATAACATCAATTGAGCAATATTCAGTTGGACGCCAATATTCAAGGTTCTTCAGCTCACTCCGTCGTACCCCATGATTCTGAACAATTGATACATGCTCCCAATGTGACTTAGAATTTTTCCACTTTGTTGCCCAGCACATATGATCCTCATGATTCCGTAATGAAAAATTTCCCACATTCTTTTCACTAATTTCATCTTTAGAGATATTACAGAAAGAGAAGAACATTCTTGCAGAGTGACTCGAAAAGCCAGCCAATTTTTGTATTGCAGGAATGTCACCTATCAAAGAGAACAATGCAACTCTTAATTTCCAGCCTTGTGGATAAAGATGCGTCTTTTCAATCAATATACCATCCCATAGAGTTTTTAGATCATTAACCAGTGGTTTTAGAAGGTGATTAAGCTGTTCACTTGTGGGCTCTGTTGGTCCAGGTATAATAGCATACAAAAAAAGATTTTCCATTTTGTATCTATCTTCTTGAGGTAGGTTCATACACACCATCATAATATTTCCTACAGACTTCTGATGACCTCCAATCCTATTGCCACCAGGCCTAAACCAGTCCACATATAAAATAAACATTAAGTTGCCTGAAGTTATTGTATATTCATCATCATTGCTATCCAGAGCTGGAGTGGTAATGGGAAAGTTTTTCCAAATTGAACCATCGCAAACATCCTTCATCAAATCACACTATACATGTTCTGCCACAGGGGTTTTCTTCTCAATCAGAAGCTCAAATTTTAACACTTTGATCTTTTCCTTAAGCCAGTCGATAAAAGAATGGTGATGAAATATTTTAAGAGATAAGTATTTTACATATTCTTGATGTTCCTCCATCAAATACAGCCTTTCATCACATTTAACTGCAATTTGACCTGCTCCAAACATTTTTAAATAGCGCTTTGATGATGAAAGAAACAGTTGATTGCAACATAGTATAGATGGTTGAGATTCAGATTTATACTCATAAAGAGCAAAGCATTTAGGACAGCATGTTTTAGTGAAAAATGCTTGATTGAGCTTTAATCAACTAAAAACTGTATCTATCGAGCGTGGGATCAGGAGGACAATGCTATCAGAATCCAGTATTCCACTATCACCTAGAAGTTTGAGCTTCTAAATTTCTTCATCCAAAAATTGAGTACAACCTTCTTTGCTCAAATTATGAATCAGAGAAAGCTTTTCTGCATGCCACATAATTATTTGGCTATACCGTTCCCCAAGATTTGAGTTTCTAGAGACTGTTGAAGATACTTCTGCCCCCAATAGCAACTGCCCCTATGTAATAAATCATTGAAACATCATAAAGACTTTTATTCTCACATTTAACTATAGATATACAGCTTACTGTTTCTGTGGAGCTGGAACTTCCAATTTTAAGTGGATTGTTGGAAGAAATAACCATCTGGGCCTTCCTATTTCTTTCCTCTTGATGTTTTGCATAAGAATTAGAGCTTTTGAAAGCCATACCAACTTCAAAGGACCCAGAAGAAGTTTGATACTTTTTATTGACACATCCAAGATCTTCACATTGACATACATGAAAAAATGGATGCATTGTAATTGTGATAATTGTAGGAATAAGTTAGCTATTGGAAGTTACCGATTGAAGGTATTCCTTTTTTTGAAAGGCACTAGCTAATATAAGCTACATTTTTTTATCAAAAGAATATGATGGAATATGTGTTGAAATTAATTAATTTTAAATGTTTAATTTTTAATCAGATAAATTATATGTTAATTAAAAGTTATGCAGTCTACTTTATTTGTATTCTGTATACTCTCTGTATTTGTACAACAATGCATGCATGTTTATCAGAATATTTTCTATCATAGAAAAAATTCTATTGTATGCACAAGCATCTTAATTATTTTTCTATCAAATGCCTTCCAAGTTATATCTAACTACCCTATAATTATTTGATTTTGATAAATATTCTTAGTTATGGACTATAAGAAAATTAATACATATTTTTAACATAATTATTTTAAAAATTACCCCAAAAATCAAAGTTAAACCCAAAAATAAGGTTAATATTTTGTAAAAAAAATCACAAACATATTTCTTTCACTTTGAAAATTGGTCTGTACTAGGTAGAATCTTCCATAAAGAAAAAATCAAAAATACTCAAATAATAGATGCTACAAAAGTGTAAACCTTAAAGAATTACATAAAAGCTGAAACCTTGTATAAATTTTTATACATTAATTTGATGAAGTGACACTCTAGTCTATTTATTCAGGTTGAACAAAAATTACTCAATGGAATATGTATTACTATCATATTGGACCAAAAATAATTTTTTGGTAATCAAAAAATGAACATAGCCTCACATTTATCAAATTATTTTTGTGGAAGAATTTTTTGAAAAGAAAAAAAAATCCGTTTCTCAAATGAGTCTGCTTTTATCACATAATCATTTTCTTAATTTTATACCATTCCTTTTGAGTTCAAATTGCATATAAAAATATAATTTATGCTTATTATAATGCCATAAAGTTGAAATATTTCTTATTCTTAATCACTACGCAATATAGGGGGTGGACTTGCTAGCAAGTCCTCAACCTGAACTGAGATGGAACTCAGATGGAACTCAGACTGAACTCATACTGAACCCAAACTGAACTCTACTTGAACACCCACCTAAAACTGTTCTGCTGAGTGGTGTTCATTCCTGATTGTATGGTTCCTTTATCAATAGCTCAATGTGTGTTCAATCTGTTGTGAGTTTGGGTCCAAGGTTGCGGACTCACTAGCAAGTCCGCCCCCATATTGTGTGGTGAATTTTTGTGATATTTCTCCTTAAATCAACTTTGATCATAAAGTTTTGGAGCTCAACAATTTATCCTTCCTCTTTGTTTAATTTAATTGAACACTTTCTTAATCTAATTCTTTATGAACCCTAGTAGCTCTTACTTTCCTCATGGAAACCTGCCCACAAACACACAAACACTTAATAGAATTTTTAATGAGACTTTACCTCCATTCAATTCTCACTTTTGTAGATCTATACACAATTTTTGTCGTTCACTTTTGGATATTTAACCAGAATCAAATGGATGGAAACAAAACCCTACTGAAGAGCAATTAGACAGATTTTCATCATTTGACATGAATTCATGCAACATCGCCTTTGAACTACCTCATCCAGAATCAAATTCAGCGGTTTTGGAAAAGTTTCCACCAATTTTCCATGAATCATTTATTGACCACCTTCGCATGTGCGGTTTCCCAGGGTCAACTTTTGCTTGGAACCTAGATTGGTTTGACAAATGGAACCAGGTCTTGGAAAATATTCTCATTAAACACCGGGACAATGCCCTAAAAACCAATAATTTGATTGCATATCCAATTGACTCAACTCAAATTAGCTTCTCAAATCAAATGGGAGTTCTTCACCATTGGTTTTTAGGTCATGCTGATAAATTAAGACTTGGGAAGGATTCTCATAGCTCTCAAGAAATAATCAAAATGAGAAAGCATTAATATAGAATAAAAAAAAAGTATGAAAATCCCCTTTTTTTCAACCTTTTTTATTTATGACCTTTATTTCAAATAACAAAGATTCTTAGAATTCAGTTAACCAAACTAAACTTCTTAAACAACTTCCACATTGTGAAACTTATCACAACCTTTTCACAAACATAAAGTGTTGTTCAGACACCAAAATTGATAATGATGGATCCTTAAGACGTATCTTAATGCAATGGAGGTCTGAAGATTTTTCTAAAGTTGCACAATATCTTGACCAACAACACTTTGATATTTGAGATACTTCAACCTACTCTGGAAGTGTGCTAAAGGACTTGGCCTTGTACAAAAGAATCAGTTTGGTTTCAACATTATCCCCTAACCTTAATCCTTCTCATGTCCCCCGGGGTTTGCCAAATGACTATTATTCTCCCTTATATCTTGCATATCTAAATCCTCAACAACTCAGACTTTTAAATCCTCACAATCCCATAAATTTACCTGATCTCCTTGAAATTCTTTCTTCCTCTAATGTGAGTGATTGACAAACTCCCTTAATAATAGGTTTGCACACTCATACTCCTCATTTCCACTGTTTGGGACACTTAGCCTTGAAAACAAAAACATAATTTTAATGATTACTATTAATCTTTAAAATTTATAGAAATGAAATTTGGCTTACATTGTTAGCTCCATTTTTTTCCTTTGAATCTTATACATGCTGAACTCTATACTTCCTTGTACAAAATAATTCAAAACATTTACTTCATTTTGCTGCCCCATTCTATACAGCCGATCAACAGCCTGCTGCTCAACTGCTGGATTCCAATTTGGCTCCTATTTCAACATTGAACATATAAAAAATTTAATAATTTTGTTCTTAATATGAAATAAAAGACATTGAGCTCACCATTATATATACATTTTGAGCACACCTGAGATCTATACCCACTCCTGCAGCCTGAATTGTTCCAACCAAAACACTACGCAATATAGGGGGTGGACTTGCTAGCAAGTCCCCAACCTGAACTCAGGCACAAATCAGATGGAACTCAGACTGAACTCATACTGAACTCATATTGAACTCTACTTGAAGACCCACCTAAAACTGTTCTGCTGAGTGGTGTTTATCCCTGATTGTATGGTTCCTTTGTCAATAGCTCAATGTGTGTTCAATCTGTGGTGAACTTGAGTCCAAGGTTGCGGACTTGCTAACAAGTCTGCCCCCCATATTGCGTGGTGAAACTTGGCAATTTTTATTAAAATGGAATTCATGCATATTTTTGTCTCGCTTTGTCCTGCTGATTTCACCCATAAGCTGGGTATACCTAATATTGTGGTCATCTAAAGCCATTTTTATTCTATTTTGAAATATTAGAAAATTGTTTTTAATAAGCCAACACAATTCATTATAGAATCACATACATCTGCAAAAAGTCTGAAAAGTTGGAGAATATAACAGTTTTTGGAAAATTTATACCCCTTTCACCAGACAAAAAGTTTTTTAAGTGGCCTATAAGATGACAAATCTTTGCGGAATGCTGCCAGGTGAAATCAAAAGTTGGAGTTTCATCCAGATTTTTGTAGATTGGATGGTTGAAGAATTCTCTTAAAATCATCAGCTCTCTTAGAAACTCAGATGAGTCCCAAGGGATGTCAGTGCTTCTGGAGGGCCCATATTGCTCAGTGAATCTTTCTTGAAGCACATCAAGTTTAGACCTCCATGGATCTGCTAATTGAACCGATATCCCCCTTTGAATCTTTTTTGGAAGAGACAAAATTGCATCCTTTGTTCTACGTAGGCTTATGACTTTCATTAAGTGATTGATTGATTTAATAGAATTATCCTTTCCTTTTTGCAAACCTGGAAAAAGGAAATTCTTCCTTAACCAGTCTTCTTGACACTTTTCGATTCTAAGTAAAAATATGAGACTTTGAAGGTCAGTGGGCCTGTTCTGAAGTGGAGTTCCAGTCAACCATAGTCAATGTTGGGATTCCAAGTCAAATATTGTTTGAGCCCTCTGCAAGTAAGGATTTTTAATGTAACTAAAAGAATATTTATAAAAATTGATTATAAAAATTAAGTTTTAAGTTTTAGATATAGAAATGGGCACTAACTGAGCTTCATCTAAAACAACTCTATACCAAAAGAGCTTTTGAGTCATCGGTATCTTTTTTTGGCTTTGATTTTTTGACATCGTTAGGCTAGCTGTTTCATAGGTCGTTAAAAAAATAGCAGTGTCCTGTAGCTCATTGAAGTTACTATTTTGACAATCCTTCCCATAAAAAACCTTGAAAGGAAGCGCATTATCTTCAAAGGGCACACTTATTTCATTGATCCAATTTGATAGTGTTGCCAGGGGTCATATAATCAGTGTGGCTGAACTCTGATTAATACCTTCTTTATTTTACGATACCTGGAATTGTCTTGCTTCACTTTGAGTTACACTTATAAGAGAAAGAGTTGAAAGCGTCTTTCCCAAACCCATATCATCAGCAAGTATTGACCCATTTCCTTCAGGGGTTAATTGATTATTAGGAAACATATCTTTATAGTCATCGAATCCAGTTCTAAGCCAATGGTTGTCCTGGTGCCTCCCCATGATATCCAACTTTGCCTTTAACATTCGTTCATTGTCGGTCATAAAATTTATTGCTTGAAGTTGATGTGTTTTGAGAACTGTTTTGATTCCTCGGATAAGTTTATCAGCTTTCCAATCTTGAGTACTCTGAGATATTTGGAAAGAGCTTTCAAAAATTACATGCAGGATATTAAAAAAGATAGTGGAGTTGTAGTTCAGGATCAGACATAAATCGATTTGAGTAGAAGAAAATGCTTCTTTAGCAAGACTGATTAGTGTACTTGAAGAAAAGAGGCATCCCCAAAGTTGATACTGATTACCAAAAACTGGAACCAAGTAAGCATGAAAATAGAAAGGCTTCATAGGATTCAAGGCACTTCTTTGGTTTAAATGGTGAGATCCAGACCCAATGTCACCCAATAGTGGTCCAACTTTCTGAATCTGCACTTGAGAAATATTACCAACAAGGGTTGGTTTTCTTTCTTCAAATAGTCCAAAAATATGAACATTCAAACGGCCTCGCTGTAAAATTGTGGGGGTTGGTGAGTTTTGAAATCTTGAAATTAAATTCATATAAATTTGATTGATTGTTATTGAGAACTGTCCAACACATCTGAGACTTGACATATTAAGTAAGAATAGTATCTGAAGATACTGGTTGTTAAAAGATGAATTGAAGCAAAAAATGAATAATCAGTTTTGAATAAAACGACAAAATAACTTTTAAGCATATGCTATGCTAAGCTCATAATTCTTTCACATGTATTATTATTATCTTTTTAAAAAATATTGGAAGTAAATCAATGATAACTGAAATGAATAATATGGCTTAAAAATAAATCTTGAGCCTATAGAGTAAATTTTGGTTTGTGGAGGAAGAAAAATTTTCTCAATAAAAATGTGCTTTATTGTTACATTATAATCACAAAATAGAATAATTTCACTCTTATTACACTTATTTATGTTTCTGTCTAATAGTAAAATGCTTTAGATGTCAGTTCAAAATCCAAATTGAAACTACTACCTAGAACGATGTCTTGATACTAACATACTTTTTGTAAGTCTTTGGACAGACACTTATGGTGATCTCAAAAATATTAAAATTTATTTGAATTGTATGTTTTATCAAATATCTATGTAGTCTAGTGTAATAATTGAGATACTACAGTTTAACCTTCTGTTACCAACTTGGCAAGAAAATATATGTAGATATTCTTAGAACGAATATCAAATTATTCATTCCACAAGATGGGAAAGTGAATATTATGATATGTTAAGTGATATGTTCAAGCTTTTCTCAATCTGTGCTCAGCTCAAAAAAAAAGTAATCACCAAGCTCCAAGAAACCTGTGATTGAGTTTGGTTGAACCTAGGTCTAACTGATTACCAAATCTTTGTCCAATTATTTTAAATCTGGTTTCACAATGAACTCCCAACAGCCTTCCAACAGCTTTCCAACCACTTCCCAACATTTTTAAATGAGGGGTATTGCTAGCAATACCCCCCCAAATCTTCTGTGGTGTTAGGTGCTCTTTTTCCTCCCTTTAGCCCCTTTTTTTGTTCTTTTGGCCATTTCCCCCCCTTTACTACCTTTAGGCCACCTCCCAACTCCCCCCCTCTCCCCTCCACCACTTCTCCACCTCCCCTCCGCCCTCTACCTATTATCTAAATGAATTACTTAGCAATTTTTAGCTAATTAACTTAATAGCTAAAAAATGGTGCTGCTCCAATCGTTTAGCTGTTGAAGGGGGAGGAGGAAAGGTGAGAGGGGAGGGTGGGGAATGGATAAGGGAAGAGGAGGGGAAGGGGGGAAGCGGTGGAGGGGAGAGGGGGGAGAGTTGAGAGGTGGTCTAAAGGGGGTAAAAGGGGGGAAAAAGGGCCTAAAGATGGTAAAAGGTGCCTCAAGGGGGGAAAAGGGGTGACAACGTGGTGAAAAGGGGGAGAAGGGGGTTTTGAGGAGATCAAGAAAGGGGAGGGGGGGTTGAGGACACCAAGAAGAGGTAAAAGAGGTAGAAAAGGAGGGGTAATATGGGTGTATGTAAAAGAAAATATTTTTTATTTTTATTTTTTTACAAAATATTATAAAAAATTTTTTTACAGTTAAAGCTGTTGCAAAATTAAATTTGGTGTGTTTATAATTTTTATTTTTATTTTTTTGAAAAAATTTTCTTATACATATTTTTTTTGGTTTAATTTTTTGATTATAATTTTTTTTCAAGGACTTTAGTTGGTATATCTAACACCAAATAGCTTTAGAATTCATTTTTTTGGCATATAATTTTACTGATGTTTGTTTTTATTTTTTATTCAGGGACAGTTTTAGTAATTGATTTATTTTCAAAAATAATCATTTGGATCAAACTTTATCAACAAAATTCTTAAGGTTGAATAAACAAACTAAATTTTTTGAGTTTTATTTTTTTGCCATTTTGTTTTTTTGGTTTTTGACACAAATTTTTTTTGTTCACAGAAAAAAATGTCTATTTCATAAGAATCATCTCTTATTTCTCTATAATAATCCTCTTTATCATCTTTATAATCTTTTTGAACTCAAATTC
This sequence comes from Hemileia vastatrix, assembly GCA_030280995.1. Classification (NCBI taxonomy): domain Eukaryota; kingdom Fungi; phylum Basidiomycota; class Pucciniomycetes; order Pucciniales; family Zaghouaniaceae; genus Hemileia; species Hemileia vastatrix. The sequence goes on from JASXTE010000011.1 coordinate 2,157,581, forward strand.
ATTTCAATCATCATCTAAAATATCAAAAAAAATGATGATTTTTGAAGTCAGCAGAATAAAAGAAATATAAAAAAGAAAAATTCATTTGGATTGTTTATTCGGCCATATATCAAATATCCAGTACTGTAAAACTAGAGTGGATCAAAAAAATTCTTATCCAAATGAGTTACCAGAAGATTTAAAACATTTAACTGAATCAGGAGACAAAGAAATTAAAGCATTAATCAGTAATTCTTTTAAACCTCAATTTATTTATGAAAATTATTCTTTTAATGGTTCAAAAGATGAAACCTTTAATCAACTATCCGATCTCATAATAACACTATATCAAATGGCTTTGGTTTGCTTAAAAGTAAGGAATTCAAATTTGATGGGTGGTATTATGATTGGATTTGGTTGGAGACCAGGATTTGATAAAGGCTATTCTCTTGGTATATCTGATAATATATGTTTCATTCTTAAAATCATTTTACTAATTTTATTTCCATAGGCATCTATTCATTACTTAAATTTTTATCTAAAGCTGAAAAAGATGACAATTTTTGCTTGTGAGACACCTTACCTTCTTTCAATACTTTTATTGATATTCACCTCAAAATCTTTGCAATAAAGCTTTTGAAAAGAATCATCAAATTGCTACCAAATTTTGAATACCAAATTGGCTTGACTCCAAATGGGTAGAAAGTAGGAACCAATATCTTTTATTTTCAAATTTTATTATTACTCATTCAGGATTCCACAATAAGATTCATATTAATAGGAATGATTCCAATTATCTTTCTTTTGGAATTTTTTTCATATATTAATCTGATAACTGGATAGCCTATTCATTCCCCAGCTAAAATAAAAGGTCATGGGCTATACTTTCCAGATAACAAATGTATAATCAATTTTCAATTTTGAACTTTAATCATCAAAATTATTTAGAACTCCACTAAGGATAATCACCAAAAACAAGAACTCCCCTTGGTTTGGAATCTTTTCACAACTTTACTCATTTTGGCTTCTCCTTCCAAAGTAGTCAAAAACTAATACAACAAATAAATACGGTAAAAAAAGAAGGTAAATTTAACAGATATACAAAATATTTATGTAGATCAAAAAAGTTTGGGAATGAGTAGAGTTATCAAATATTTTTTATGTTCTCATAATTTTTTGTAAATAACTCTTATACTTTAAATTCTTAAATTAAATTAATGGCCCAACAACCTGGAGTTGTATAAATGGGAATCATGAAAACATTTATTTGTTTTGTGAAGTTTCTCAGCCTACACTTGTGGAAAGTCCCAAATATTTGTTTCCAGATGTATCCACATTTTGGAAAGAGGAATTTTCATTACTTTAAAACTAGGGAGATTGATATATGTTAGTTGTTTATACATTAATTTATGTAATTATATTAAATTTTGGTAATTTTCACCCCTTACTTCAATAAAATTCAGGGGAGGGTATTGCCAAATTTTCAAATCTGACATGTGAAATTGATGAATTAGAAAATTTCTGGTGATACCCACCCCTTGCTTCAGTAAAATTCAGGGGAGGGTATTGCCAATTATTTAAAACAGATATAGAGTTTTTTTTGACTTAGCTGTATTTAGAAAAGTAAATTTAATTCTTTGAATGTGAAGAAGAAAAAATGTATGAGATTTTCAAATTTTTGCAAAAAAAAAATCACCTAGAATTAAGAACTTTAAAAAGTAAGCACATATAAAATAATCACCAAAAAGAAATAAAGCAAAATTTATTTAACCAAACAAACAAATATTCTTAAATGTTTCAATAAAATTTCTCACATCTCAGTGAGGAGTGTGTGCCAAGGATTAATTATTATTAGCTTTCATGCATTCTATTAAGAAAACTTCCTAAATGAATTAAAAAAACCAGTTATCAAAAATTTTCATTAAGTGTTCAATTTCCTCAATAGATTTATTAGCTTTAACACATTCTCTCAAGAAATATTTCTTTTTTGAACCATCTTCAAGTTGATACATGAGTTTCATTTGATCCAATAGAAAATTGTACTCAAGAACCTTCTCCTCTTTCTTTATCTCAAATTCCTTCTTCTCCAAATCATGTGCCCTCTCATCCCTCTTTAAAGAAAGCTCCAATTTATTCTCCTCCAAGTCATTTTCCCTCTCATCCCTCTGTAAAGAAAGCTTGAATTTCTTCTCCTCCAAGTCATGTGCCCCATCATCTCTTCATAAAGGGTGCTTTTATTGTTTCTTTTGAAAGTTGAGAGTATCTTTTTCAACTTCAACTATACCTAGAGTAAAAGGAAAATTAACAAAAGAAAAGAAAAGCTCACTCAATTATTAAGAGGTATGCTATCACTTACCAGATTCATGTTTCTCTAGAAAATCATCAATGGAAGAAAAAAGGGTTTGAGAAAAACTATCTCTTTTTTGCTTTCTTTGACTGTTGAAATTCAAAGTAGTTGATGGTATTTGATTCTCTTTGGAGGTAAAATTTTCTTCTTCATAATTGATTCTAGCTTCAGATTTACTTGCTTGAGGATCCTGGGTTCATTCATTAGCCTTTCTAGAAATAAAAAAATTAAAATAGCTAGATTAGAATTAAAAAACCTACTGGATTGGGATAATGTTGGTTTATATCACCATAAAGATCTATTGGAAATCTATCTAGACTTGTTGAATTCAGAACAGGGGAGGCTTGAGTGGAAGAAGAGGATGGGAAAATATTTGTTTAGATATCATGTTCAGAGATATCATATTCACCATCCAACATGCTTACAAGATTAAAATCAGCTCTATCTCCAAAAATAGCATCCATCTTTTTAAAGTATGGACATACAGATTTACGTTTATCATCTATGAATTTTATGCCTATACTGATATCAATGTCAGTAATACCAAAACCAGTTGAAAATGAAAGTGTCTTTGCCTTCTTGTATTTGGCTCGGTAATGCTTGAAATATTCAGACATCTGTTTAGGCAAAAGATAAATCCATCTCTTTGTCTTATTTTGTAATTCATTAGCCATTAGAAGATAGCCATTGAGTTTTGATGTAAGGGGCCATCCTACTTTAGCTGAATTCTCAGTAGCAAAACAGGAATCATAATTAGTTTTTAATTTTAGGCAGTTGATAAGTATGAGATGATCATCTTTTTTAAGTTGAAAATTCTTTCATTTCTGAGCTGAGTGGGGGAAAGAGGGAGTAATCGGATTTGAACAATAACTGGGGGAAGCCTGCCTTTGAGATGATCTATGACAACAAGGCATGTTGAGATATTTGAAGATGAAAAGGAGAAGAAAAAAACAGATGAGATGGAGAGTTGTTCTGAGGAGATAGAATGAATAGACAGGATGGAAGTTCCCAGAAAGGTAGGGAGGCTAGCACATCCAGAAAGTTGTCCAAAATGTGGCTATGAAAATCTGAGGATAAAAATTTTAGATAGAGGTGAAAATGGACATGTAAAAGGTCTAATAACCCAATTATTAGCAAAAATAATTGTAGAAGATAATTGGGGTATAATGATTTTTATCTGCAATTAATTTAATTGAAGATCAGTCAACATTGATACCCCCTATTATGCAACTGTTACACAAGTTTTAGAGCATCCTCATTTGTGGTTAAAATTAGCTCTGTTATGGATATTTTACTTAAAAGAGTCACCAAAATTTCACACTCATCTATTTTCAGTCTTTTGGAAAAAGGTCAAATAAGTACTTTTTTCAGTAAATTGTGGATCTTTCCACAAATCATTGAACCATTTTTGTTACTCATTTTCTACACTTCAATTTTTTCTGTAATTATTCTCACTTTCTCAACCTCACAACACCTCACTACCTCTGATTCATTAAAACTTCACTCTTACCAAACACTACATTACTAGTCATTCTCCTACTCAACACTACTTTTCGCACTTCTTATCATCGCATCACACCCAAAATTATCATTTTATTATATTATAGTACTTTCTAAACCATGTCTACACCTCAAAGCTCTAAAAAAACTGAAAATGGTTTTGACCAAAGTAGTCTTTCATTAAGTGTGCATTACCAGTGTAATGATCTTGTTTTATTATTTTTTTAGTCTTGGTTTAGTTGAATTAGACATTTGATTGTTGAAATAGGTAGTTAAAAAATTTGTAAGAAGCAGATCTTTTTCTTTCATGTCTAATAAATCATCAAGGAAATTTTATGGCATGGGAAATGCAATAGTTGAGTGAAGAGAAATGAATATGGTAGAAAGTGGGATAGAATAAATTAGTACCATGGAAGGAGTGATGTTATTGAATAAATTGAGAAACATTAGTGATGAATATTTTGTGTAACTTGAAAATTGTGAATTTTTTGAAAAATGAGTGTGGAATGATATCATAAATTTGTGCAACTCAGAAGTAATATGCAAGTAAGCAGGAGCTACACAACCAAAGAGTGATGATGCTCTTACACAGTTGTTATGCTTTGTGGCGTAAAAAATGGTGTTGGTTGTGTGAGGTTCAAGGAGTATTGACAGCTGTATAGGTTTGATTAGTAATTAATTTTCTCTCCATTTTTCTTATGTGATCACTTAATTTGTCTAAGGTCTCTTTTACCCTGGGTTGTTGTCATACTCTGCCTTCTTTCTTTTTCCCTTCTATTTTATTAGCGCCTTTGTTTTCCCATCTTATGCAAATAGATTTTTTTGTCATACCACATGTTAGTAGTATCGTGCCCTTAGGGAAAGACATTCTATAAATAAAATAAATAAAAAATAGGTTTGATTAGAGCAGTCTGAATCAGAAGGTAATGATGTGGTGAGTAGATAGATTATTTGATGATCATATAGTGTCAATTTCACCAGAGTTTTTCCCTAGGAAAGAAAATTACTGAAATCTCACCTCTGATTAATGCACAATATAGAGGAAGAAAAAAGAGGCAGATTTAATGAAGATATTTAGAGAAAATGAAGGGAAGTGATATATTTTGCAAAATTATGAAGAAAGAAAGAATGATGAGAGTGTCAAGAAGAGCTTATTTTATTTTATTAGCATCATTGAAAAAATAAAATGATCCAAAAATTTTAATTGTTAAAACAATGAAGGGAGAAATAATACTAATAGTCCTCATAATAGCCTGCTTCATTTCATAATTATCAGTAACAAAAAAAAAAAAAGAGTAATATAAAACATTTGAGAATTGATAGAATTTATGGAGAAGGATAAACATATTTAGATAAAAAGTTGAAGGCATTTATTTTCTTGAATTTCTATTGTGTATTACGCTAGAAAAAAAAAGTTGACACCTGCTAGCCACCCCTAGTCTCCACTCAGAGTATCACCCACTAGAAAAAAAAATTTAGCACTTACTAGCAAGCTCCTATCCCTGAATGAAGAAATTTGGCAGTTTAATTAAGGGCAGGTACCTGCTAGCAAGTACCAACTTTTTCTTCCTGGCGTATTATTATTCAATCAGGGATAGGTATCTGCTAGCAGGTGTTAATCATTTTTCCGGTTTAAGTACCTATAAATTTAAGAAGTTAGGAACATTTAAAGTAAACAAACTTGTTTGATTCATCAATCACTCTTTCAACTTGACTTTATGCAAAGTAATGTAAACGTTGAGTTTTGGTAATTTTATATAATTATTCTAGCCATCTCATCCCATGCAAAAAGCGGCCCAGGAAACCGGTCAGAAATCCTATCCCTCCTCTCATAACGTTGCTAAATGTTGCCGAACCCGGAATGATGGCAAGACCTGATGTGGCAAGGTCGGTGGGAATATTGTCTTGTTGTCTGGTGAATAAGTGAAAATAGGTTACATGAACAAGATGCAAATAAAATGGATTTGAAAGTTGTGCGTTTACACTAGTGATACCTCACCTGTAAATACGGCTAAATAAGAAATAAAAGTTACAATTAATTCAAATAGAACTAGGTAAAAAAAAGTAGTATAATACTTACTATTTACCGTCACTCTCCTTTCGCATGTCAATCCTTACAATAAATCGAATATGGCTTTCAAAAGCTTCCCATTCTTTTAAGCGAAAACATAGATGTTCTGTTAGTTCTGTAAAAAAAAAAGTTCAAAATGCTATATATTGTGCGGTCAACCAAAAACAAAATCAAGCTTACCGATAGCCCCATGACTAAAATCCTTGCTGAACATGACTGAATGAAATTCGATAGAATTATTTTTGGTGAGAACACGACTATTGAATTGAAATTTTGTCAATGATTTTTTTTTCATCCGATAAAAGAGTATGAAATAAATTTACAGCATTTTGTAAATGCCCTTGACATGCTCCCTACCAAAGATATGAGGTTGGTGGAATAGAGGATGCTCTACCCAAGCATCTTTGGTAAAATACCTAAAATAATACAGGGAATTTAATTGTTTTACACCGTTCTTGTTAAACATAATATTAATTTACGCCTTACTTTTCTACGTTTGCAACAATTACCGAAACGTCTTGTGGCTCTGTAAGAGAGCGCACGACATCGCAAATCTGAGGCAAAAAATTAAATTCAGCAGTCGAACAATTTGGTAGAAAGCAGAAGTATAAAGAGAATGAAATTGAAGAATTTCTTTTACCTCATCATGTGGATTTTCCATGCTTATAGCCTAAAATCGAGAAAAAACGATCAAGTGGTGGGATGGAATGCTTGGTATTGCCTCTAGGGATTGAGACTTAGTTCCAGCAGAATCGATCATTATATATCAAATTACCCAAAACTCCTTTTCAATATATCTTCTGAGTTTCAACATGTTTCCCCAAGAAAAAGCATGATCTGAAAATTATAGGGGCTCTCGCTCTCATAAATATGATTTATTTTAATCTTTCTCAGCTCTTCGTGCGCATTTGTGCTGTCTGATTCTTCATTGTTATTTTTTTCTTTATTCTTTCTATCTTTCTTCATGAAAAACGCAGTAAAGATGATCACAAAAGGAAATTATAAAGTTAAATGGGGCTGAGAAGAAGCACGAAACAAATACCTTTTTTGAAAAAGGTATTCCAAAAATTTTGAGAGCCGAATGTGAAAAAAACTTCGCTTGACCAGAGTAAAATTTTCTGTAAAATTTATGTAGAAATGATTGAATATAGCTGACGCTACTTGATATTCATCTCTAGGTTTCTTTCTCACTTGAAGTTTGCCTAAACAAAATCACAAAGTGTTCTGTTTTTTTTAAAGTTGACTTCGCATTGAGGTTATTGCTCATCAACTTTCTCGTAACAGATCTTAGCTGATGAATCATTTGAGTCACAAAACTCCTAAAATTTGGAAAAAAACATGCCCCTAACACGGATTTCGCATTGCTGACAATTGGATTTTTCTCCTGGATATCTAAAATATTTTTATTCTTGGGGAAAAAAAAGGTACAAGATATTTCATTTTAAAAATGAATAAAGCACTATAAACTTCGTATATATACTACCGAAAAACACCTTTCACCTGCTAGCAGATGCCAATCCCTCAATTCATTTGTGATTCAAGATTGATGCCACGCGTGTTGGCATGCTTACACTACCAAACTTGTGTGTTACGCCACACGGTGTAACAAATACATAAAAATCATTTTTGATTGCTAGGGTACATAAAGATTGTTATGTATTTATTAGGGGGTATCCATGTTGACCAATCTGCAATTAAATTAATTGCGGATAAAAATCATTATACCCAAATTATCTTCCACAATTATTTTTGCTAATAATTGGGTTATTAGACCTTCTATGTGTCAATGTTCAGCTCTATCTGATATTTTTATCCTCAATTTTTCATAACCACATCTTGAACAGCTTTCTGGGTGTGCCAGCCTCCTTACCTTGCTGCACACTCCCATCCAGTCCATTCATTCTATCCATTCAAAACCCCTCCCCATCTCATCTGTTTGTTTCTTCTCCTTTTCATCTTCAAATATCTCAGCATGCCTTGTCATCATAGATCTTCTCAAAGGAAGCCTTCCCCCAGTTGTTATTCAAATACCATTACTCCCTCTTTCCCCCACTCAGCTGAGAAATCAAAGACTGTTCAACTAAAAAAAGATGACCACCTCATACTTATCAACTGGCTGAAAACTAAAACTAATTATGATTCTTGTTTTGGTACTGAGAATGCAACTAAAGTAGGACAGCCCCCTGTATCAAACATCAATGGATATCTTATAATGGCCAATGAATTATGAAATAAGACAAATGGAAGGATTACTATTTTTCCTAAACAGATGTCTGAACACTTCAAGCACTAACAAGCCAAATAAAAGAAGGCTAAGACTCTTTCATCTTCCACTGGTTTTGGTATTACTGACCTTGATATCAGTAAATGCATCTAAACTATAGACATTAAACTTGATTCTTTATGCCCTTACTATAAAGAGATGGATTCCATATTTGGAGAGCAAGCCAATGTTAATCCTGCAAGCATGTTGGATGAAGAAGATGATACTTCCAAACATAATTTCAATAGAGATTTTTGTCCTTCCACCTCTACTAAATCCTCCCCTCATTTGACTTCCACCAATTGAGACATCTTTTCAATAGATCCTTATGGCAATATAAACCAACCTGACCTCACTCCAGTGAGATTTTACTTCTTGTCTAGTTTTATAAATGAAATGTCACTTTTTGGACCAAGGTTATAAATATAGAAGAAACTATTTCAGAGCCATTGATTCTTTTGTTTTTCTGATGTTAACATCTCCCTTTCTTACTCCTTTTTGTGCTTATTCATTTGTTCTCCTCCTCCTCAATCTTCATGAGTGATTTGTTGTTTGTTTTTTTGGCTTTTATCATGGCTTATTGGTTTCACCCTCTTCATTAGATGCTGTTCTCATCTTTGTGAAATCATGAACTCTCCTGTTTCAAACATATAATTATGTCTAGCTCTTATTATTTCTCCATCATGAACCTCTAATTTAGTTTTGCTATACTCCCTTCTCCTCTTTCTGACTTCCCCAATATCCTACTCTCACTCCTTCTCTCTCCCCTCTCTGTCTCTCTCCCTCTTGCTTCACTGCCCTTCATCCATCTTCTGTCACTACTTTTTTGATATACATCATCCTTCTATTTATCTTGAACAGTTTTTATCTCTCCTCCGCACATTTCTAAATACACCTTTTCCAAGAAAATCAAAATCAAAAAACATTTACATAAAAAATAATAGCAAGGCATATGCCTAAAAAATTACATGCTACCACACCATAAGCTACAGAATTATTGGACATTCAAAATTGTACAAATTGTTCTGGTTCATGAGAATTGAGCATTCCGCAGTATACTTTTTCAAACAAGTGGAGTGCAGAAAAAACTGAACTATGTAATTCTCAGTTCATTATTTTTCAACACAAAAACATTAGTCCCTTAGTTATTTGGAAAAAGATAGGCTGTTTTCTATAAAAAACCATGAGATAATTGATGAATGTTAATAAACCAATTGTCTGCTGCATTTATGGTTTACGTGTTCAATGATATATAGGGGCTTCTTGCATCAACCAAGCTCCTCACCAAAAAATAATCAACAATTAAATTTTACATCAATTTTCTCCCCCATGTAATAGTCAAAAGTGAAAATTTATGAGGGAAAAGGTACATTTCTCATGCCCAACATATCTATGCAATATGGAACATGATATTGAATTCTAACTGTAGCCCACTAAGTTTATTCAAAAAAATGTATCAACTGAAAGAAAACCAATAAATGTTAAAAAACAATTGTTAAAAATTATAAATAAAATTGAATAAAAAATCATTCAATTCATGAAAATAATTATCATCATCAAATTCATGAAAATTCAAAAATCATAAAATTCATAAAAAAAAATTAAAATAGGGGGTTTCAATTCTGGTAAATTCACACTTAAATTTGACCAAATCTGCACTTATTTAAGTGTGGATTTCCAAAAAAACACTAGCCCCAACACTGGTGGATTTCAAAATGAAATAAGTCACTAATTTCACTCAAGCCTGCACTTTCTCAACCAAAAGTGCTGATTTCAGCATGAAATCTCATTTCACTGATTTGTCAGTATCATTCCATTCATACACTGAACTCGGAATCATAACACTTTATAACTAAAAAAACTTACATCATCAAAATCTTTATACCATATAAGATCCATGCCTTCCTTGCTCTCAAATCATAATAAGCTATATGAATCAATAACCTTCACAGCTCTTGATCTCCTTTTGGACTCTGATTGCAATTCTGACCCTGATCTTAAAGAAGATTATCTTTTTGTATCAAATGAGGCCTGGAAACGTTACCTTCTTCGAAGAAAGGCTCAAGTACTTCATAACCCCAAGTACACCATTAAAACACTTTTAAACCTATCTGTACCCAGTCTTATATGGTTTTTCAGGACTTTTCAGGAATTTTTCCTTAGAATGGCTGTTCTTATTAGCATACTGACTTTGATTTTTAATTTTCTGTTATAGTATCATTTTTTCAAGTCTCTTTGTTTTCCTTCATCAACTCATTATGAAATCACATATTTTCTGCAATCGCATAATTTTTCAGTCATTCATTTTTTCTTTCATCACTCATATCCATTTCCTCCTATCCTCTTCCATCCCTCAAATATTTTGAAGTCCATTGTTTTCTCAACTCATCTCTCCAGGTAAATAATTTTTTCATTTTTATTTATATATTTGCTGATTAATTTTTGTTTTTGTTTTTTGTATCTAAATTTTTTTGTTAAGTGTTTATTTTTTGATTTTAAAGGTAAAATTAATTTTTTTCTTCTCTCCCACTGTTATTTCTTTTTTTAGCTCTATTATCCTACTCTTCATCACTCCTTGGAATGGTAATAATCCCCTTTTCCCCTATTTCACTTTATTTGTTCCATGTCATTAAAACAGATATATTTCTCATTCTTCATGCATTTCACTTTCTCCATATTCAATTTCACCCAAATTCCAACTTGACTCTTTCTCACTCTCTTTTTCCTACCTTTCAATCAAGGTAAGTTTCATATCCTTTTTTTCATCTCTATATGATATCTCTTTCTTTCTATAAAAATTTCACATTTAAATATATGTAAGACTCATATCTGGATAAAAGTGGACTTATTCAACTCCTCATGTTTTCATTTTTATTATCATTTTTTATGTTTTTGTAAAATTTTGAGAATCAGATATGGAATTAGTGTTAGGTTTATTCAAATCTAATTTATTTTTAATTGAATATTCTTCTGAATGCTATCTTTTATTTACCACAAAAAGATTTGAATTTGGTTTGGTGGTTGCAGAGATGTTGAATTTTAAAGTTGAGCTTTTTTTTCTTAATTTGACTTTTTTTCTTTCATTTTTTCAAATAAAAAACTAGGGTTGGGTTTATTTGAATAATATTTCATTTAACTGAAGACTCTCCTAAAGCCTATATTTTATTTCCCACAAACAGGTTTGAATTAGGTTCAGTGGTTGCTGAGATTTTGACCTTTAAAGTTGAGCCTTTTTTTCCAAATATCATTTAATTCATTTCATGTTTTTATATTGCATAATTGGAAAATAATGCTTTTGAAACTCTTATTTAATGATTATCTAGGCTTTTATCTCCCTCTTTTTGGAATTTTCATCATCACTTTTCAAGTTTTTGTGCAATTTTGAAAATCAGAGTCAGTATTAGGGTTTGTTTTATTCAAATCTACTGTCCTTTTAGCTGAAAATATATCTGAATCCTATCTTCCATTTCTAGAAAACTTATTTGAATTTTTTTCTGATGGTTGCTGAGATATTTACCTTTAAAGTTGAGTCTTTTTTTAACTTCACTTTTATTTATTTCATAATGCATATTATTACATTTAGATCATGCATTTATCTTTCCATATTCCTCAAACAACATTTTCTTTACTTATTATTCTTCCCTTTTATCAAGGTGTGGTTTTTTTTTCTTAACATTTTCATATGTCTTAATCTTCACTCATTTTTGCTGCTCTTATAAGATCAGTCAAAAGTTAGTCCAACAAACCAACAAGTAAAAAAAGAAGGTAAAAGTAATAAATTTTATAAAACTTTTGGTAGATCAAAAAAGTACAGGGATTTGAAAATTCATCAAATATTTTTTATTTTTTCATAAATTTTTAATAAATAAATCTGATATTTCAATTTATTAAACTAAAGTAATGTTCCAAAGACTTTGTGTTGTACAAAAGTAATCATGACAACATTAAATTGTTTCATGGTTTCTCTAGCCAATAGTTGTGGAGAGTCCCAAACTTAGTTTCAAGACTGGTCTGCAATAAAGCTTGAGGAGTTGAAATTAATTTAAAACTAGTGAATTGACATATCTTATTTATTTATTAACTAATTTTGTAATTATATTAAATTTTGGTGAATTTCACCCCTTCAATAAAATGCAGGCAATGGTATTTCCAAATTTTCAAATATTATACGCAAAATTTTTCAAAAAGATATTGAATTTTGATGACTTAGCTTTATTTTGAAATGCAAATTGGTGGTGGGGTGTTAAAATTATGTTTGGATGAGGATTTTTTCAGAGTTTTAGTATTGTTTTACCATCTGAAACTTCAATGGTAAAATATTTTGGAGTCCAGTAAGGAAATATGGTGTTATTAGAATCTCATAATATGACTATTTTTGATAAGATTAAATGTAACTATCAAATCGGGAACCAAAAAGAATATACATTTGCTCATAGAGAAGATACATGACATTGAGCTTATTGGAAACAGTAGTAATTCCATTCTCCAAATCATAATCATCAATACCAAAGACAGTGGAAGTGCAATCAAAATGAGCCCCTTTATATTTTTATTGAAAACTTTGAACCTATCCTTAATTTGCTTAGGATTTGTCAGGCTAAGGTCAAGTACAAGGACGTGAACTAGCTTGAATAGTCAGTTGTCTAGAAGATTTTAATGGTCCTATATGAATACTGTAGTTCTAATCCACTAAGTTGTAAAATATAATCAAATATAAAGGTCTCAGTAATATAATTCTCACTATTCTTATATATGGCTTACAATCTTTATAGTTGGTAGAAAAATAGATTATATAAATTCAGATACTATTCAAAAGTCTTATAAAAGTACTAATTGATATGTATTGTAATTGGTTTGGTTATATTGGTTAAATTGTAATGATAAAGAATGAAGAAATACAACCCAAAAACCTCCTCCTTTTATACACACTGAGTTCCCCAATGATTCCCTTGATGTACCACCCAATACACAGTTAATCACGCCTCTAAACAACTAATAGACATTCCCATCAACATTCCCAGTAACCCATGACATAATCAGAAGAGTAACAACCATCAAAATCCTGTAATAATAAGGAAAATCCATCAAAATTAAAGAATAAGATAAAAAGAGAGTATATGCGTATTAAACAATAATATAAAAGACTAAAGAGGGAATTTTTAAGGTTAATAATAGTTTAATAATAAGGGGGATTCACTGTAGAAATGATGGGGCTAATCCTGAAATTATACTACGTGAAATTCCCATTCAAAAATAACCAATAATGACTGAGAAACCACCCAAAAACTCAAAAAAGAGTGCGAGATGTGGGGTAACTGCATGCAGTCCTTGGCAGGCGCTTGCATGGGTAAATCCTTGACTAAATTTAGGCGAATTTAAGCATGGTAGTGAAATAAGGTGCCAAGAGTGAGGTTATTAATGAAATTAGTGCATATAAAGAAGGTCAATGCATTATTAATTAAGCTAGGACACTAAATAAGTGCCTGTCGCCTATTTTAGTGTGTTTCCCCACAGTGGGAATAGCATGTGGGGTAATTATAGTGTGAAAAAGCTAACTTTGCTAAAAATGAAGCTATTCACACGGGAAAAAAGCAGGCAGTATGTGGCCAGTACACAGAAGCCATTTCTGGCATAAAAAACACCAAATTTGAAAAGTGTTATTTTTATGCATTTAAATAGCCAAATCAATAGTTCTAAATGAGCCCAATTGATCTGTCAAAGCGCAATTTTGATATTCTCAATTTTATAGCGCATATAGTCAACTTTTAAGTGAAATAAAGCGCATTTCTTGTTTTTTGCATAAAACAATAAATATAACAGCTTTAAGTGTACTTAAAAGTTATGCAGCCTTATACTTAAGGTTCTTAAGATTACCCTAACATATTCCAACTTAATATTAAGTACATAAGACCTATAAAAGGTGGATATATGCGTGTATATAAGGTGTTATAATGGCATTTTTTGTGTATTATCATAATTTTACTTATGTATACTATTTGTATACTCTCATTTATTATTCCCATGTATAGTTCATGTGTTTAACATAACTTATAGTTACTTTTTACTCAGTCCTGGAGATATACAGGCTGACACTCGCCCACCCAAAAAAAACAATAAAAAAATGATAAGTTATACATTTTATTTTATTTAATCTGTAATTTTCAGGTATTCAGAATAAATCTGTAGCATTAAAGATTCAACTTTAAAGAAATAAAACATAATAAAATATTATGAGTACTGGTTTTTTAACCCCTCAGCTGGTTGAACAGAAATTTATTTCTGTTTAAATTTTTTAAGAAGGGTGGATAAATTAGAAATTTCTTTTTCAGGTATCCATTTATCAAATTCATTTGATTTCCCTTTAAATCTTAGTAAATACTCAGTTCCTTTTTCTTTAGTAAGGATTCTTTTCTTGAGTATTTTTTCAATCTCTGCTTTTTCAACAATTTCTTCAGGTTGCTTTTTAGGCCTTCCCCTTCTTTTTGGAAATAAGTCAGGATCATTTGCATGGTAAGGTTTCAATAATGAGATAGGGAAAACTGGATGTTTCCTATCATATGGAGCATATAATATGACTTCCACTGCATTATTTCCAACCATTTTATTTACTACAAAAGGTCCTACAAAGGGATCCTTTAATTTAACATTACCTTGTAAGTTAAAATGTAGTGTTGATATGAGGACTTCATCTCCCTTTTTAAATTCAAATTCTTTATGAGATTTGTCCCACCTTTTCTTTTCATATTCAAATGCTTTTTGGATGCATTCTTCTGCATGCTTTCTACACATTTGTTGCATATGAATAAAGGATTTAGTGCCAGGGTGTATATCCAACCTTGGTAGTTTATTTAAAAGATTTACTGGGGTATTTGGTACATATCCCAGCCAGAGTTCAAATGGTTTCTTCTCTGTTACAGAATGAGTTGTGCTGTTATAAGCAAATTCAAGGCCAGGAATCAATGTTACCCAGTCATGTGTGAATTTCTCATTGTCTTTGTATTCTAATCCAAAGGCACAATATCTTCTGATCATGTCTTCTAGAGTTTGTATCATCCTCTCAGCCAGCCCATCAGTTTGTGGATGGTGTGCTGTAGACAATTTTAATTGACAACCTGATACTTCCATCAAAGATGTCCAGAATTTGAAGTAAATTTAGGATCTCTGTCAGAGATTATGGCTTTGGGGAACCCAGCAGTATTCATCATCTGAGTCCACCATAGTAACGCCAAGTCTTTAGCAGATACCTCTTTATGGGTAGGGATAAACTTACACATTTTTGTTAATCTATCCACTATTACCCAGCAAGAATTGAAACTTTCTTTTCCTGCTAATGGCAAGCCAGTTACAAAATCCATGTTTATAATTTCCCATGGAGCTTTTGGCTGCTCTATTTGTTGTAACAACCCAGCTCTCTTCCCAGTTAATCTTTTAGATTTCTGACAAGAGTCACATGTTTCAATGTATTTTTGTACATCCTCTTTCATGTTTATCCACCAGGCTGTATTTTTAACTCTGGTTAATGTTTTGTTAAAGTCAAAATGACCAGCTAAGATGTCATCATGACAAGTACTCAACATTAACTCTTTCATAGAAGGTGGTATTACTATTACATTGCTTAACTTTTTCCTGTAATATATATATCCATCTTCAATTGATAGTTTACCTTTTTCCAACGCATTTTTATACTTTGGAGGCAAGGTTTTAATTAATGCACTCATGGAGGCATTTGTTGGATTATTAAGAATGGTAGATAGTTTAGACAAATCTTTATCAGATGAATAATTTTCCAATATAGTTTGCATAAACTCTTCTTCTAAATCCACTATATAAATCCCAAATATATGTATAACCTCATTTTCAGGTACATAAGCTGGGTTGTCAGCATCATTTGGCAAAGGACTTCTGGATAATAAATCCACATTTGAATGCAATGTTCCTACTCTGTGAGTGATTGTCATTCTTCCTCTGTACTCTTGTACAGCTAGTTGCCATCTAAACATGTGCCTATTAGGTTTTTTCATGTTTAGTAATGATTTTACTGCACTGCAATCTGTTATAAGTTCAAACTTCTGGTCTTCCAGATAGTAATGAAGTTTCTCCAAAGCCCACACCACGGCTAAACATTCTAGCTGTGTGGCACCATACCTTAATTCTGTTTTTCTTAAGGTTCTGGATATATAACAGATAACTACTTCAGATAATTTTCCATTTATTATCTGTTTCTGCTGTAAAGCAGCACCCAAACCTATGAAACTTGCATCAGTGTACAAGATAAAAGGTAGGGTGAAATCTGGCAGTCCTAATATTGGAGCTGACATTAAACATTCCTTTGATTTATTAAAGGTGTGTTGTCTTTCATTATTCCAAATGAAAGCTTCATTCTTCCTGATTAATGTTGTTAAAGGGGCTGCAATGAATTGGTAATTTTTAATATATTGTCTATAATATCCACATATACCCAAAAAAATTTGAACCTCTTTTACATTTTTAGGTATCCCAATGTTTTTAATTGCTGCCACTTTATTCTGGTCAACACAAATTTGTAATCCAGATACAACATGTCCAAGTACTTTCAAGGATTGAAATCCAAACTTACATTTCTTTAATGCAATAGTCATATTAATTTCATCCATTTTTTGGAAGACTCTTTTCAGGTGATTTAAATGTTCATCATATGTCTTTGAAAACACTATGATGTCATCAATATAGACCAATAACCATCCTTCAACCATTTCCTGATGAAAAACACTATCCATCAATTTTTGGAAGACTGAAGGGGCATTCTTTGGGCCAAATGGCATTCTCACATACTTATATATACCCATATGTGTGGTTATTAATAAGTAATTTTGAGAATTTCTTTCCACAGGAATCTGGTGGTAACCCTTGTTCCCATCCAGACAGGAAATATATTTTGCTCCTTGTAAGGTAGCATGGATAGAAGCTATCCTTGGTAGAGGGTAAATATCATCTACTGTATATGTATTCAGAGCTCTATAATCACCGCATAATCTTGCCTTATCTTTTTCATAAGAGATTAATACTGGTGAAATGACACAATACTTAGGTGTTGTGTCCACTTTTTCAACAATACCCATTTCCAACAACAATTTTATATTGTCTTCAATATCTTTCCTTTTTGCAGGAGATGCTGGGTAAGGTTTCTTTTTTAAACTGCCAGGAATATTATCCAGATCACAGCTTAAAGAGATTTTCATCTCATGGTCTTTGACCAATCCTAGTTCATTTGAGCCATGAGCAAATGCCATAGGATATGATTTAATCAATCTCAAAATAACTTCTTGTTCAATTTTTGAGAGTTGAGGACTGAAAGAGGCCTTTTGGATTTCATTTTCCAATTCACCCACTTCATTGGTGGTTCTTCCACCTTGCAGTTCTTCTCTAGGAGAAATGGCATATACTGAATTTTCAGAACATATTTTGAATTTCCTTTTACCATTCACCCCTATGGTGAAACAACTGTTTGCAGGATCTAGTTTAATGCCAAATTTTGTCAATAAATCATTGCCAATAATAAACCAATCACTACAATTATTATTATCCATTACTACAAATTCACAAACTGCTCTAACATATCCATTATTATATTTAAAGAATACAGCAGTTTTGTATTTGCCAATTGGATTTAATACTGAACCAAAACCCCTCCAGTTCTTTGTCTGAACAGGTTCTAGTTTTTCCTGGTACTTACTATCAAGTTTCATTAATGCATTAAGTGAAACTACACTACCTGCAGCCCCAGTGTCAAGAATGGCATTCATTTCTTTTCCACATATGATAATAGGTGCTCTGATAGGTGTTATTTTGTAAGTATCATGAGATAAATCTTTAATTATTTCAGCTTCCTCTATAGAAGTTAAAGATGTGTCTGTATGAGGTATAGCATCATTCAGGAACATTATATCCTGTTCTAATACAAATATCTCATTTTCATCATCACTGTAAGATATGTTACTCTTGCAATCCTCACTGGATTCCACATTCTCATCTTCATGATTACTAGGTTCAGAATTCTGTGAGGTTTCAATAACATTTATTCTTTTCTTACACGTGTGACCTTTAACCCAAGGTTCATTACATTTGTAACAAGTGTTATTTTCTTGTCTCTTAGAGACAAGGGGAGCTGAAGGTTTTTTCTTTTCCACTGGTAACTTACTTGTAGTAGGTTTTACCACGTCAACACTTTGTCTGTAATTACTATACTTGGTTTCATATTTGTGGTTTAATAATATCTCATTGCATATATTAATGAATCCAGAGGTGTCTCTGACAGTTTCAGTTCTAGCAACAATAATGTCTCTAACTGATATAGGCAATTTGTATATTATTTTTTCTTTCCACTCTTCATAATCCATTTTTGGATCCATAGCTTTCATGATTTTTATTAAATTCATTAAGAAGACCATGGTTTTATCTCCAGCATTTGGATTATATCTGGCCCTTTCATACAGTCTTTGTTGAGTGATTCTAAATTTTGGGCCACCAAATTGCCTTTCAATTAGTGCCTTCCATTCATTCCAGGAGTAATTAATTCCCTCACTCAATACAGATTCAAACCATAATAAGGCCACATCTGTAAATAAAGATATTAACTTTGAAGTAATTTCTTCATCAGGTAATTTGTATGAAAATTTTAAGTTATCAATTCTTTGTATGAATTGTTGCCAATCAGATTTTGAATCCCCGTCAAAAGAAGGGTACTGATCTAACTTAGGCCAGTTCTTTTGGCTAGTTTTTGCTTCCCTAACCTGAGGAATATTGAGTAATTCACTCACTTTAGAAAGATGATCATTAATTTCATCTTTTACTGATTTTATATTCTCAGAGCCCATGACACTATGTTCATGTTCCATCATTGGTTTATCATCAGAGTGTTTCATAAAAACTGGTACTCTTTCTACATAAGAGGTATTATCCTTTATTGTTTCAGTATTTTTCAAAATGTTAGCTACTTCAATTTCTACTCTTTGTAACCTATCCTTTATTACAGGTACATGAGTTAAAGTATCATTTACATTTGAAAAAGACAATTTTACACGTCCCTCTATGGTAGCCATAATATTCTGAGAGTGTTCTAATTTACTTTCTAAATTTCTAATCTCAGAGTTTAATCTTTTATTCTCATTGATCAATTCATTATTTGAATTTTCAATAATTTTTAATTTATTGGCTGTGGTACTCAATGACTGTGTTAGTTGTAATAATACATTTTCTGTATTAATGTTTGACTCTTTTGAGAACTCTTCCAATTTTTCAATTCTCAATAATAATTTACTTATTATTTTTGATTCCATTGGATTCTCTTTTAAAAAATATTCTATTTTTTCCGTGTCCAATTCAGAAGACTCATTATCAGGGTCAAGATTTAATTCATTTGATTCCATTTTTATATTAATAGTATTTTCCTGGTGATCAATAAAACTATTTACATTGTCCTCATGTAAAGACAAGTTTAACATATTCTGTTCAAATGAATAATCCTTTAAATCCTTATCAATAATATCCAATATTTCCTTATTAATCTCATTACCTATAAGTAATTTATTTTCAGGTTGATATAATTGATCATAAGAAGTTGGATGACTTACCAAGGTCTTATCCCACTTCCCCTGCTTCTCCTTGCCTTTCCCCTGTAAGGGTGACTGCTGGAGCCCTGCTGTTGAGGATTGTTGTAGTTTTGGGCATACCCATCCCATTTCCATTTGCTTACAGTAATTTTTTGGTCCTCCTCTTGGGCTGGAGGTGTTGCTATGGAATTGTTGGGTGCCACTGTTGGTGGTTGAGTCTTTATGTCCACTAGAGCTTGGTTGACTTCTATGAAACCTTGAGCTGCTCTCTTTTCCAGATTGTTGATCTGGTCCACTATATTGTTGACTCTTATTGTCAAGGTGTTCAGTAGGGTGGATAGGGAGTGAACTTGTTCTTGTAAAGTATTTTTTGTTTTCTTTATTGAAACCTGCTTTAAAAGCTTTTGCCTTTCCTCCAGAGACATTGACGGAGTGTTGTTGATTATGGGAGAGTCCTGGCCCTCCATTTGAATGTCCTGTAACAGGTCTTTCAGCTCTAGGTCTTAAGTTATAAGGTTTTACCTTATTACTTACAATGTCATTGTTGTCACACATTTTTACGTGGAATTTAAAGAATTGAAAGTTTAGATATGAAAACTTCAAAAAGGAGTTTTATCAGTATTTATCAATACCACTGAAGACAATTTTATTGCTTACTTATTGGTATGAAGTGAATATTTAAGTGCCAAAAGTCAAATATGCTTTTATGTGGTCACTTGATTTAACTGGTCTACAATATGTAGCCGTGTTTTTATATTCAAAAGAAAACAACTGTCAGTATGATTCTTTCTCAATATTTAATGAATTTTACAAACCAATAAAAGAAAAGATTAAGAGTCCTGTTAAAAGAAAACAATTAATCAGTTTAATTGGTTTATTATCTGCAAAGATCACAAATTTAACTGGTCTATTGACAGACTCCCACTAAGAACAATTATATGTTAAATTAGTGGTAAAAAATTTTATCTGCAAAGATCTCAAATTTAATTGGTCTATTGACAGACCCACTAATAACAATTATAAGTTAAATTAGTGGTAAAATTGTTGATTCAATATCACAATTTTATTATATAACAGGGCTTCTTTTTCTGAAATCACTTTATAAGTGACCCCAACCTGTTGTAATTATCCAAATATTTCTATAGGGATATTATTTACGTGCACCTTCTTTTGAAAATTTCACTTACAGGATTATAACAGAATTCTTGAGGAAAGGTCCCCAATTGTCAGGCTAAGGTCAAGTACAAGGTCGTGAACTAGCTTGAATAGTCAGTTGTCTAGAAGATTTTAATGGTCCTATATGAATACTGTAGTTCTAATCCACTAAGTTGTAAAATATAATCAAATATAAAGGTCTCAGTAATATAATTCTCACTATTCTTATATATGGCTTACAATCTTTATAGTTGGTAGAAAAATAGATTATATAAATTCAGATACTATTCAAAAGTCTTATAAAAGTACTAATTGATATGTATTGTAATTGGTTTGGTTATATTGGTTAAATTGTAATGATAAAGAATGAAGAAATACAACCCAAAAACCTCCTCCTTTTATACACACTGAGTTCCCCAATGATTCCCTTGATGTACCACCCAATACACAGTTAATCACGCCTCTAAACAACTAATAGACATTCCCATCAACATTCCCAGTAACCCATGACATAATCAGAAGAGTAACAACCATCAAAATCCTGTAATAATAAGGAAAATCCATCAAAATTAAAGAATAAGATAAAAAGAGAGTATATGCGTATTAAACAATAATATAAAAGACTAAAGAGGGAATTTTTAAGGTTAATAATAGTTTAATAATAAGGGGGATTCACTGTAGAAATGATGGGGCTAATCCTGAAATTATACTACGTGAAATTCCCATTCAAAAATAACCAATAATGACTGAGAAACCACCCAAAAACTCAAAAAAGAGTGCGAGATGTGGGGTAACTGCATGCAGTCCTTGGCAGGCGCTTGCATGGGTAAATCCTTGACTAAATTTAGGCGAATTTAAGCATGGTAGTGAAATAAGGTGCCAAGAGTGAGGTTATTAATGAAATTAGTGCATATAAAGAAGGTCAATGCATTATTAATTAAGCTAGGACACTAAATAAGCGCCTGTCGCCTATTTTAGTGTGTTTCCCCACAGTGGGAATAGCATGTGGGGTAATTATAGTGTGAAAAAGCTAACTTTGCTAAAAATGAAGCTATTCACACGGGAAAAAAGCAGGCAGTATGTGGCCAGTACACAGAAGCCATTTCTGGCATAAAAAACACCAAATTTGAAAAGTGTTATTTTTATGCATTTAAATAGCCAAATCAATAGTTCTAAATGAGCCCAATTGATCTGTCAAAGCGCAATTTTGATATTCTCAATTTTATAGCGCATATAGTCAACTTTTAAGTGAAATAAAGCGCATTTCTTGTTTTTTGCATAAAACAATAAATATAACAGCTTTAAGTGTACTTAAAAGTTATGCAGCCTTATACTTAAGGTTCTTAAGATTACCCTAACATATTCCAACTTAATATTAAGTACATAAGACCTATAAAAGGTGGATATATGCGTGTATATAAGGTGTTATCATGGCATTTTTTGTGTATTATCATAATTTTACTTATGTATACTATTTGTATACTCTCATTTATTATTCCCATGTATAGTTCATGTGTTTAACATAACTTATAGTTACTTTTTACTCAGTCCTGGAGATATACAGGCTGACAGGATTAATGTCAATTCTTCCTTTTGTTTTATTTTTTACTTAATTTTCCATCAACAAGAAGCCATTGACCTTTTATGAAGGTAGAAATCTGATTTGGGTTGACATCTCACATCCAAAAAATGCATCATAATTTGATTTAATTTTGAGTAAGTTGATAATGATGAGATAATCTTCCTTTTTAAGCTGTTCATGCCTTGATTTCTCAGATGAGGGGCTCCCATTATGGGAAGACCATTTTGATGAAGCTTTATTTGAGTTGCCGTTTGAGTGTTGGACTCTCTTGGAGGCATTATGAAACTTTTATGTTATAAGAAAAGAGATTAAGAGGTTGAAAACATAAAAAAAGAAGGAAAATACTATTCCTGGTTAAAATTTTGCAATAAAATGTTTCAAATCTCAGTGAGGGGTGTGTGCTGGGGATTGATGAGAGGATTGAGATCTGGGTTTCACATGTGAAAGGGACTAGGTGGGCAGGGAAGTGATGATGTGTCCAAAATGTGGTTATGAGAAAATAATCAGGAAAAAATTGCTGATTTGAGGTCATAGCTGACACCCATTTTTGAATTAAGTGACTTTTTTGCAAAATTTAAGTGCTGATTTGGTTTGAAATCCACACTCAAGTTAAGTTCTAATTTGCCAGAACTGACACCCCTAATCAATAAAAATGAAAGAATTCAAAAAATTTTAAAAAAATTATGAAAATCATATAAATTCAAAAAATCATAAAATTCAAAAAATAACAAAAATAACAAAAATAACAAAAATCATAACATCTATAAAAATTATAAAAATTATAAAATTCAAAAAATTCAAAAAAAACCATAAAAATCAAAAAGAAAAATAACAAAAATAAAAAAAAGCATAAAAAGCATAAAAATCAAAAAAATAACAAAATCATAATAAACATCAAAACCATAACATTCAAAAAAATTCAAAAATTTATCAAAATCAAAAAAATTATGAATGTTATAAAAATTATAAAAATCATTAAAAATTAAAAAATTAAAAAAAATTAGTAAAATTAATAAAAAAATTAAAAGTTCAATAAAATCATAAAAATTATAAAAATTAAACAAATCTTATAAAAAAAATTACATAATGATTATAAAAACTTGAAAAATCATAAAAATAAAAAATTTCAAAAATTTCAAAAAATGATGATAATCAAAAAAAATTTTTTTTTTAAATTTAAAATCAAACAAATGATAAATTTCAAAAATTTCAAGAAATCATATAAATAAATAAAAATTTCAAATTATTTTTAAAATTATAAATTTTCCAGAGATTATAAAAAATTGGAATAAAAAAAACTATATGAATGATGCAGTTCTTAAAAAACATGGAAATCATATAAATTTTAAAAATCTTGAAAGTCATATGGCTACCTCAATTTATATTGTTTTGTGTTGAAGCAAAGTATAAGGTGGAATAAATTTCAGAATCTTTAACCTTGATTTTTTATGTCTTTTGAAATTATGTCATTGGTTATTCATATAAAAGAAGAGTTTACAAGTTTATCTTTGAATATTCTGTAGATTTTTATACTTTTCTATAATCTTTTATAAAGACAGTTTACATGCTCATTTTTTATGAGGAGCCTAAAATTATTACTATAGGTCATTATATGGCTTTAATCAGAATATATCACATATTTTTTTAGTTTTATGTGTAAGTATTATTCAAAATGATTTTTTAAAAGTCTTATTTGATATTTATTAAGGTCTCATGGAAAAATGCATTCCTATTTATTAGATTTTTCATAAGAATTTTTTACATACCATTTTTCCTACTATGAACTTGATTCATTGATTTTAATATCTATCAAAAAATATTTTGATGTGGACTTCACTTAATTTTTAATGAAAGAATAGTTTGAATATCAAGTGAATAATATTTATATATATCAAAAACTGAAATTAGATAACCTCATGAGAAAAAATTCTTTTTAAAATGTTTTAAGTAGTTCTCATTAATGCAGCCTTGATAATCATGTGTGAAATTGACAATTTGATGATTTTTACTTGGTGAAAAAATTTATTCATGAAAGAGATTTTATACCCTTGAGGACTGTCATATGTTTTAGATTTAGTTTTCTTAGTATATGTAGTCTATATTTTTACTTTTTTATTAATTTTAGACGTATCTATTTAGCTTTAGATTGATTTTTTTGGGGGTTTTAATTTTTGATTTCATTTACTTTGTAAAATTAGTTTATTTATGGCTTATTAGATTTTTGTCTATAACTCACATTTTTCCATTTTTTCACTTTTTTAAATAGAGCTAATAGGGACTATCAAATCAATACAATCTACCATTTAATTAATAGAAGATAAAAGTAAACATTACCCAATTTTTTCCATCATTGTTTTGAAAATAAATGGGCTTGTTGGTTTAGGATATTTTATAGTTTGAGTTTAATCAGAATTTTTTTTGGGATCTTTTATTATGATAGAAAATTAGGGTATGAGAATTAATTAAATTATTTTCTTATTAACTAACTCATTATCTAGTATATATGAAGCCTCTTCCACTATTAATGTCAGATCTGGGCAAGAATAAGGGTGTATCCCCAGTGGTGGAAGGAAGTTTTTAAATTCCTCTTAGTTTTTGAATTTATGTATTATTTTTATTTAAAAAGTTATTTTCATTTTTTATTCAAGTATTTCAGCTTTATTTTTGGATTCTTTTTGTGAGTCACATTATTTTCTGTGGGTTTCAATTAAATTTTATTACAAGCCTAGGGTTTCCCACAACTTAGGGAATATGTACCATGATTATATCAAAATTATGCATATGACATGCACCATAAGAAACATCTGGAGACTTTTAGAAGATAAAACTCCTTCAATTCATTCCTGATTCAAGAATATCTTATATTTAATGCAATGTGAGCTTGAATTGTCAGTATTTAGCAAGTAGTCCTCTAAGAAGAATTACAGCTTATCCAAAACTAAATTAAACTAAAGATGGGTATTAGAGCCTGCTATCAGGTGCTCACATTTTGTTTCTGGTGATATGATTATATTTAAGCACATAAAATGAGTATATTCAATTAATACTTGTATATGTGCATTTTATAGATTTGTGTAATGCATACGGTGGTTAGAGAATAGTACTTGAAATTTTATTTTCCCATATAACAAACATAAAAATAGTTTTTTTACAATTATTTAACTCACAATCTGAATCCAAAGCCTGAAGATTAATTTAATGATGACTCAAATTGCATTGACCACAAAATATGGAAGGTGTAATTGCTAGAAATTAAGCAACATTGAACTCTAAGAAACCCATAGTTCTAACAAAAGCTGAGGTATTAATGAAAAAATTGATAGTAATGGTCTAAACTTACTAAAAATACCTAAGATGAATCAAAACTCACTTGAAACTCAATATGGGTCAATTTTACATCTTTCCTTTGTGATTTCTATGAAAATTCCCAGTAGTCACTGAGAAAAATCTCACTCATCAATATAAAAATGCTCAGTGATTTCTAAGACAACTCTCAGTGATTTCTGATACAATTCTAATTAATTTCTGAGACAGTTATCAGTCATTTTTGAACCAGTACTGAGTTGTTTCTTAACCAATTATCAGTCATAGCTGAGCCTACCCTCTCTCATAGCTGAGAAAATTCTTATTAATTTTTAAGACAATTCAAAGTAATTTCTGAACCAATACTACATAATTTATTAGCCAATTATTGGTCATAGCTGATACAATGCTTGTTCATATCTGAGAAAAAGCACAGTCATTTATTCCCCAAAAATCATTAAAATATGAGCCAACACTTAGTTATTTATAATCAATTTCTCAGTTGTAGCAGATACAATGATCAGTCATAGCTGATCCAATGCTCAGTAAGTGCTAATCCAAGGCTCATTCTTTTTTTATTTAACTCTCAGTCATAGCTGATACAATTCTGAATGAGTTTTAATCCCATTATCAGTAATTTCTGATTCAATTCACAGGAAATCATCATTAATATCTCAGAAAATATTTGGTTTAAAGTCAGTAAAGATTAAACAGGGTTCTACTCAGAGATAATGCAAGTCACAATATCAGACTTCCTAGAAAGTACTCCCCTAATATTTTGTGGTGATTACTTCTACTTTCTTGTTTGAAGGTTTCAGTTTTGAAAAACCACATAAATATTTTTTCAAAGCAAGACATCTGTTAAGGATGAGAGTTATAAAGTGAGAAAACAAAAATAAAATAATGATTATCAGAAGTTATAAACTTTAAAAATTAAAAAATAATGTTTTTTGAAGGCCACAAACAGAAAATACAGATATTTGGGTCCTGGAATACTAAAAAAGAGCTTCAGATAGTATCACTACTCCCATAGATGATACTTCTTCTGTAATATATCACAATTTTTTGGTTTTGTAATTTTAATCCAGTTATTGTGAAAATTGAGGTAGGGTTTTGCATAGAAGCACTTCAGTTGGTAAATCAATAAACTACTTGGGAATGCAAAAAATTACCAATTTATAATACTTGCTTATTAATCATAAAGGGAAGTAGAACATCAAAAATGATAGTTTTGTTGATCTTGAAGACAAGTGGGCTTGCACCACCTATTAATCTCCATTTCATAATGTGAAAAAATTATCGAAAGAATTTTCAGTGCTAGATTTAAAATTTTTAATACAAGCAATGATAAAAATTTACCAAATATTTAATGAAGTGAAAAAAAATTGAAATCCAAGATTCTGTGTTGTTTAAAATGATAATGAATGTGTGAGATAGAGAAAAAGTGGCTGTTTGAGGAAGGCTTAAAAATATTAATCTGAAAGGACCTGCTTCAACCACTTGTATAACCATGAAAACTTAGCATTGAAACCAAAAATAAATTATTTTGCTAAAAATTATATAGTCTCTAAAGTACATTTCTTTAGGCAAATCAAGAAACATTTTTAATTTTAACTGTTAAATTCTTGATGGCTCCTTCAATAATAAAGTGTTACTTATGTGTTTTCTAATACTTATGGTTTAGGCTGATAAATTTGACCACTATTTTAAAGTATTATGATATTTTTACTAGTTTATAATTATAAATAATACAGGTGAGATTTCTATCTGAAACCAAAACTAGAGGACTTATAAACTAATTAAAGACTGAAGTATATGCACTGAAAAAATAAGTCCTTTTTATAACTTTCTATGCCTTTGATACATATCATATTATAACTAATCATATACCCACTAAATATCCTTTTTTATAGTCAATGTATCACTAATTAAAGCTTCCATATACTCCAATACTCAATTTTAGATAAGAAATTGCACAAAATCTATCCACTTTAACCAAAAAATATACCAAAACGATTAATACACTTAGTGAAACCCACTTTAACCATTCTATTACTTTTATAAACACAAAAACAACCACTGATGTCTTCTAAGCTATTTTACTATATATATGAAGGTTCATTACCATTTGAAATTATCTTATTTTTAACATATTAGTCTTTAAAAGACTCCTTTTTATTCAATCATCAATACTTCCACCTCAAGCAAGAAATAATCTTGATATTTATATAAAGTCTAAAACTTAATGATCCTGTTGAGTTTTTTTGGTTGAATCACGATTAATTGATCTTCTTATGCATCTAATTTTTCAAAAATATTTTTAGTGAAACTCCTTGACACTAATTAAGCTTGAGATATCATTAATTGAGTCTTATATCATATATAACACCAAATGCTGAAGAAGAAACAAATAAACACATATTGTCATATAATTTATGTATTTATATTTTATCTTAAAAATTCTTTTTTATTTACATTAATATGAGTTAAAGTTTCTTTTTATAATTAAATTCAATCTTCTTCTCCATTGATCTTTTGGTAAATAATCCATATTGTGAAATTCCTTTCAAACACAATTAACCCAATAATTTTATAGAATTTTCCTTTTTTTATTTTTATCTTTTCCAAAACTTGAGAATGAAGATATTTTAATTCTTAAGAAATTAATAGTACCATATCATGAATAATGGGGTGTGGCTAATTAATTTTGGAATTGAGGCTTATTTTCTGAAACAGATTTTAGAATTATTAAAAGATATTCAAAAAATAATCTAACCATATACATAATCTTGCTTTTATTAAGGACTTTAAACATCCAAGAGGTTATTCAAAGTTATATTAAAAGCTATCTAAATAGTATCATTGAAAAATGAGAAACTATAGCAAGACAAGTATATAAAATATAAAATATATTCCAAATTTTAGTTAAGCTTAAGCTAGCCCTGAGACATGTAAGATAATTGGAAAGACAACCAAAATGAAGTATTGCAGGAGAAAAAAATATAAAATAAATTTCACCTTTATTTTATTATTATTTTTTGTTTTCTGCTTGAGAAAATGTGCACAATTCTCTTAATGACCCTATAAAAATTATTTTTGAGCCAATTCTAAGCCCTTTCTACTTCCATCCCTTTCAGTTTTACATAATTTTTTTACTATATTCTCTCTTCTCATCCCTTTATTAAGCTTTCAATAATTGATTTTTTTTTGTTTTTAAAACTCAATTATCCTCCCTAAAATCCCATATTTTCTATACTTCTTCATCTGTGTTTATAACTTTACTTACCTCTTTCTGTCAGCCTAAATATCCTTAGGACTGAGTATTTCTTATGCTTAAAATAATATAACCTTAATTAGATTAAGCTTATATCTTAAAAATAAGGTTAAAATAATAATATATATTATTTTATTATATATATATATAATTATTATTCTATTATATAATTTATAATAGTTTAAATAGCTTATCCATGGCCTAATAATACTTATTAAGGTGTTAATGGAGTCATAATATACTTATCTTAAGTGATATGAAGTAATTATTGACATACATAAGCTTATATGTATACATAAATCTCATATTCAGTGAAATATGCAGTATATTATGTATATTTAGGTATATAAGTGGGTTTTAGCCCCTTAATAGCCTATAACCTTTGTTTTTCTGCTTATTTTAGGTCATATGGACGAAATCAGTGGACTCACAACGCCTACAGAAGCATAGACACCTATATCAGGCGCATACACCCAGTTTGGACAACTAAAATTACTTCCTTGGATGGTTATTCACGGATTTATGGGTTGGAAATATGTTTTTGGGTTAATGTGGATGCTTGGGGATGTTATTGGGGGCTTGGACATTTTATTTGTTTCCTTTATATGCTTTTAGTTTCATTAAATCTCTTTTTGATCTTTTATTTTACCTGTTTCTTTATGGTATCCGCTTTTATCTGGGATTTCTATTTATGGTATGACTCTGTGTTATTATTAATAGTGATGGAGGGTCCTTACTGGAGGTCTGGGTGTTGAAACTGCTTGAAGTGGACGCCATGGGGAGGTGATGGGCCCTCACAGTGCTGTAATTGCCGGGGATAGCAGTGACATCATCTGGATTGAAGGTCTGTGCACTCCAGTGGATTTGGGTATAAGTAAGGAGGGATTTTGACGGTTTATTATCATCATTCAATTACTACACTTCAAATAAACATTACACTACAATTATTAACATTTAGAAATATATTATAAAGCCCTTATAAATTGATATTATCTTTATAAAAGCTATAACTATATTTTATTCTTCTATTTTCCACCACTAGCACGCATTTAAATCCAAGTATTGTGAGTTTAATTTGAGTATAACTATTTTATTAGTCTTCCCCTGAGGTTTAATCACTAAATCATTTATTAATAAGTAGTAGGACCATAAAATAACACTATTATATCATACTTATATACTAGACTGTACTGACAATTGGGGGTCTTTCCTTATATTTTACTTATTATTTAGTATAAGCCTTGGGACGTGATTTTTACTTTAGTACAACTCAAAATTAACCAAATATTTGGGTCTGCTGCATATTAGTGGGTCATCATAACTCATTGATTGCGGAAAAGAATCCTAATAATAATTGTACTAATTTTTTATCATAAAAATTAGATATTTACAGTAGTAACTGTACCCAATATAAACCCAATTTCACTTGGTATTTGGACACCAATATAACACCCAATAAAATTGGTATTTGGCTAAAGCTTGGTAAGCTAATTATTCACCCTTATAGAGGTCTAGTTAAACTTATTATTATATTTTTAACAGATTTTTTCGAATTTTTCTTATATTTTATTTAAATAAATAAAGATATAAATTCAGGGTAAGCTCCATTGCTTTTTTATTAGTAATATAATTGCTAATATTATTTGTCTACTAATTCCAAAGAGTTTTTTCCTTTTGTAGACGTAAAATATTGTTATTCTGAACAATATGAGTGCTCCTCAGGATAGTGTAAGTGAACAGCCTGCTTATAATACCAGCTCTAAAGCTAATAAAAACTTTCCAGGACATCACCATGGAGGGACAACAGTACCCCCAACCAGAAAGCATGAGTGTAGAGGAAAAGGACGCCCTCTTAAAAAAGATAACTATCAAAAAGACGTCTCCTCCTCTTCAGGATCAACTGTCCCACCTGGCCAAACAGGTTCTGAAGCTAGAGGAATCAAAATCTCTCATGCTCAAAGAAGTAGAGCAGTTGCAAAACAATTGCAAGGTAGGATTTCAGCAGATGAATCAGGCAATGGCAGAATTAAAGGGAGGCCAGCCCAGTCAATCAAATCAGCAACCCCCTACCCAAGGAGGGTCCACTCACTCCCAGGAGAAAATCCTGGTAGACAAATGGAAATGGGACTGGTTTCACCAACAGTGGACAAGCCACAGTTGCAACAGGGATCCACCCCCTCATCTGACTTCCTCAGCTCACCCTTACAAGGGAAAAAAGCGCCAAAAATCAGGCCTGGCAACCATCCCTTGGTAAGTAACTTACCCTCTCAGATTAGACATAATACTGATAATTACAATATAGGTAATTCTATTGATGTTAAATCTGTACAAAAAATAGAGGAGGATTTAAGAAATTTGGGTTTTAGAGTAGATACACCTGACTTGTCTTTTATCCATAATAACAGTACTATATACAATGATAATACAGTTAATCCTCAGTTGCAACCACCTACTAGTGAGATGAGTAGTTCACAGGAGAGTGAGAGAATTGAAAAGGAGGACATGGAATATTTTAACAATAACCCAACTGTCCATAGAATTGTTTCAGCATTGTGGAATAGAATGACTGATTGTGAGGAACAGACAGTTAAGCTCACTAGTGATACAATTTCATCCTTGACATTGAACATTTCTCAATTAGCAACACGTAATAAAGAATTAGAGAAAGAACATTTGTCTCTAACTCTTAAATATGATTCATTGAGTAATAAATATAATGACCTTTCAAACAAATTTTGTGAGTTAGAAAAATTATATGAAACACACTTATTAAAAACTGAATCAAGAACAAAGTTATCTTTTGCACAGACAAATCAAAGTGTCTCTGAGCTGCTACAAAGATTAACTAAAGTTGAGATTGAAACTGCCAATCTACTAATGAACCAGGATAATCATAAGTATAATCAATATAATAATAATCCTTTCATTGGCAAAAGTGAATCTCATTCCTTCCCTATACCACCACAATTAAAACCATCTGGTGGTAGTGTCAAATCTGAAAATGTAAGTCACAAATCCGTGCAGGAAGAAATACAAGACCATTTATCAAAAGTAAATGAGTTGTTGAATTTACCTAAGATTAGTGAGATAAAATCCAATCAGAAGAACTGGCCTAAGATAGATCAGTACCCAACTTATGATGGGGAAGCCAGCTCTGATTGGCAACATTTTATTCAAAGAATTGACAACTTGAAATTCTCATATAAGTTACCAGATGAAGAGATAACATCAAAATTAATTTCTTTATTTAAGGATGTTGCTTTATTATGGTTTGAAGCTGTCTTAAGTGAGGGTAGAGACTACTCTTGGGCTGAATGGAAACAACTTATTGAAAAACAATTTGGAGGTTCTAAATTCAGGCTTACTCAGCAGAGACTGTATGAGAAGACTAGGTATAATCCGTTGAATGGTGACAAACCTATGGTATTTTTAATGAATTTAAACAAAATATTAAAAGCCATTGAGCCTCATATGGATTTTAACTTATGGAAAGATAAGATAATTTACAAATTACCTATATCTGTCAGAGATATTGTTGTAGCTAGAACATTTAATGTTACTGAATATTCTGATTTTATTAATATTTGCAATGAAATATTATTGAACCATAAGTATGAATCAAGGTATTCCACTTATAAGCAAAATGTTGAACCTGTAAAATCTCAGAATTCAAAAACACTTCAGGAGAAGCAGAAAAAACCTACTGCACCTGTAGTACCTAAAAAGTATGAAACAAATACTTGTTATAAGTGTAACAAACCTTGGGTAAAAGGTCACAAATGTGAGAAAAATATAAATATTGTTGAAAATCAACGTGAATCTGAAACTGAAACTGAAAAAAGTAAAGAATCAAGTGATTATGACAGCAATATCTCATATAGTGATGAAAATGAAGTCTGTATGTTGGAAGATGATTTGTCCATCTTTGAAAATCCAATATTAAATATGGACTCAAATGAATCTTTAATGAATTTTGAGGATGCTGAAATCATTAAGGATATACAAGCTGATAACTTTAAAATGACACCTATCACGGTTCCAGCTATCATTTCTGGTGAAAATGTTAATATAGTATTGGACACAGGAGCTGCTGGTTCAGTTGTTTCCACTAATACATTACAGAAAATTGATAGTGACTACAAGTTTAAGCTTGAACCACTTCAGAATAAAAATTGGAGAGGTTTTGGATCAGTACTACATCCCATTGGTAAATACAAAGCTGCTGTTTTCTTTAAACACCAACATGGTTATGTAAGGGTAACTTGTGACTTTGTAGTAATGGATAATACAAATTGTAGTAACTGTTTTATCATTGGAAATGATATTCTGACTAAATTTGGTGTAAAATTAGACCCTGCTAATAACAATTTTACAATTGGCATGAATGGTAAAAGGAAATTTAAAATAAATTCTTTTAACACAGTCTTACACATTGAGTCAGTAACAAATTCCCCGTCTAAAGGAAGAGAATCCAATGAGATGGAACTTCTGGAAACAGAAATTTCAAAAGCATCATTTGGCACTCAGATAAATGAAACTGAGAAACATAATATTTTGGAATTAATTAAAGCTTTTCCAATGGCTTTTGCACATGGTACAAATGAACTTGGCCTTGTAAAAGATCATGAAATGAAAATTAGTTTAACCTGTGACATGGATAATATTCCTGCTAGTCTTAAAAAGAAACCATATCCTGCTTCACCAATGAAGAGGAAAGACATAGAGGATAATATTAAGATGTTATTAAAGATGAACATTCTTGAGAAGGTTGAAACTACACCAAAATATTGTGTAATATCACCAGTGCTGATTTCTTATGAACAAGATAAAGCAAGACTGTGCGGTGATTATAGAGCATTGAATACATTTACAGTAGATGATATTTATCCCTTGCCAAGGATTGCCTCTATACATGCTACCCTTAAAGGTGCTAAATATATAAGTTGCCTGGATGGAAATAAAGGGTACCATCAAATTCCTGTTGAAAAGAATTCACAGAACTTTTTGTTGATAACAACACACATGGGAATTTATAAGTATGTCAGAATGCCATTTGGACCAAAGAATGCTCCATCAGTATTTCAAAAGTTAATGGATATAACATTCCATAATGAAATGATTGAGGGATGGTTAATGGTATACATTGATGACATCATAGTGTTCTCTAAAAGTTTTGATGAACACTTAATCCATTTAAGGAAAGTATTTCAGAAAATGGATGAAATAAAAATGACCCTTGCATTGAAAAAATGTAAATTTGGGTTTGAATCTTTAAAAGTGCTTGGTCATATTGTATCTGGCTTACAAATATGTGTAGACCAAAATAAAGTGGCTGCAATAAAGAATATTGGCATTCCTCAAAATGTGAAGGATGTACAATCTTTTCTTGGAATGTGTGGTTATTATAGACAATATATAAAAAACTACCAATCAATTGCTGCACCACTGACCACACTGATAAAGAAATCAGAAGCTTTCATTTGGAATAATGAAAGACAACATGCTTTTAATAAGTTGAAAGAATGCTTAATGACAGCTCCTATCTTGGGATTACCAGATTTCCAATTACCTTTTGTATTATATACAGATGCAAGTTTTATTGGACTGGGTGCTGCTTTTCATCAAAAACAACTTATTGAAGGTAAAATGTCAGAAGTAGTAATCTGCTATATTTCACGTACTCTGAGAAGTAGTGAATTAAAATATGGTGCTACTCAACTTGAATGTTTGGCAGTAGTATGGGCTCTAGAAAAGCTACATTATTACCTTGAAGACCAAAAATTTGAGTTAATAACTGACTGTAGTGCAGTTAAGTCACTCTTAAACATGAAAACTCCTAATAGACACATGTTTAGATGGCAATTAGCTGTACAAGAATACAGAGGACGGATGACTATTACACATAGAGCAGGAACCTTGCACTCTAATGTAGATCTGTTATCTAGAGTACCTCTGCCTAATAATGATGATAATCCTGCTTATGTTCCTGAGTCAGAGATTATTAACATTTATGGCATTTATATTGTAGATCTTGAGGATGAATTTATGCAATCAATTCTTGATAATTATAATTCAGATCCTGACTTAAGTAAATTAACTACAATATTAAATGACCCATCTAATGCTTCAATGAATGTTTTAATAAAAACATTACCAGATAAGTATAAAGAAGCATTAGAGAAAGGAAAATTTTCCATTGAGGATGGTTTTATATATTACAGGAAAAAATTAAGTAATGTGATTGTAATTCCCCCTTCAATGAAGGAGTTAATGTTAAGTATATGTCATGATGATATATTAGCAGGTCATTTTGACTACCATAAAACATTAACCAGAGTAAAAAACACAGCTTGGTGGATTAACATGTCTGAGGATGTTCAGAAATATGTTGAAACATGTGATTCTTGTCAAAAATCTAAAAGATTAACAGGAAAAAGAGCTGGTTTATTACAACAAATTGAGCAACCAAAAGCTCCATGGGAAATTATTAACATGGACTTTGTAACAGGTTTGCCAATAGCAGGGCATAAGAGTTATAACTCCTGCTGGGTAATTGTAGATAGATTTACAAAGATGTGTAAATTTATTCCTACCCACAAAGAGGTTTCTGCAAAGGACTTAGCTTTTTTATGGTGGACACAAATGTTAAATACAGCAGGTTTCCCCAAAGCAATAGTTTCTGACAGAGATCCTAAATTTACTTCTGAGTTCTGGACGTCACTTATGGATGTTTCAGGGTGTCAATTAAAACTTTCTACAGCACACCATCCACAAACTGATGGGCTAGCAGAAAGAATGATACAAACCTTAGAAGATATGATAAGAAGATACTGTGCTTTTGGTCTTAATTTTAAAGACAATGACAAATTCACGCATGATTGGGTAACCCTTATCCCAGGTTTAGAATTTGCATATAATAGTACAGTACATTCTGTCACTGGCAAAAAGCCATTTGAGTTATGGTTGGGTTATGTACCTAATACCCCTGCTAAAACTCTTAATAAGTTACCTAGATTGGATATTCATCCAGGTACTAAATCTTTTCTTCAGATGCAGGAATTATGCAGAAAACATGCTCAAGAATGTATAAATAAGGCTTTTGAGTATGAAAAGAAAAGATGGGATAAAGCCCATAAAGAACAAATGTTCAAAGAGGGTGATGAAGTCCTTATTTCAACGCTACATTTCAATTTAAATGGTAATGTTAAATTGAAGGATCCATTCATTGGACCATTTGTAGTTAAAAAGATGGTTGGTAATAATGCTGTTGAGGTTATTCTATATGCACCTTATGATAGAAAACATCCAGTATTTCCTATTTCTCTTATAAAACCATACCATTCTAATGATACTGCTCTCTTTCCAAGAAGATCAGGAAGGCATAAACAGCAACCTGAAGAAATAGTGGAAAAGGCAGAAATTGAAAAGATACTCAAAAAGAGACACCTTACAAAAGAAAAGGGAGTTGAGTATCTACTAAGATTTAAAAATAAATCAAGTGAATATGACCAGTGGATTCCAGAAAATGAAATCTCTGATCTTAAAAATCTCTTGAAAAAATTTAAATCTAAATAATACTGTTAATTCAGTATATGTATTATAAAAATTATTTTTTATTTTATTATTTCATTCCTTAAAATTAATTAAAATGTCTTAACATTTTTTTTTTATTGTTTTTTTTTGGGGTGAGGGAGTGTCAGCCTAAATATCCTTAGGACTGAGTATTTCTTATGCTTAAAATAATATAACCTTAATTAGATTAAGCTTATATCTTAAAGATAAGGTTAAAATAATAATATATATTATTTTATTATATATATATATAATTATTATTCTATTATATAATTTATAATAGTTTAAATAGCTTATCCATGGCCTAATAATACTTATTAAGGTGTTAATGGAGTCATAATATACTTATCTTAAGTGATATGAAGTAATTATTGACATACATAAGCTTATATGTATACATAAATCTCATATTCAGTGAAATATGCAGTATATTATGTATATTTAGGTATATAAGTGGGTTTTAGCCCCTTAATAGCCTATAACCTTTGTTTTTCTGCTTATTTTAGGTCATATGGACGAAATCAGTGGACTCACAACGCCTACAGAAGCATAGACACCTATATCAGGCGCATACACCCAGTTTGGACAACTAAAATTACTTCCTTGGATGGTTATTCACGGATTTATGGGTTGGAAATATGTTTTTGGGTTAATGTGGATGCTTGGGGATGTTATTGGGGGCTTGGACATTTTATTTGTTTCCTTTATATGCTTTTAGTTTCATTAAATCTCTTTTTGATCTTTTATTTTACCTGTTTCTTTATGGTATCCGCTTTTATCTGGGATTTCTATTTATGGTATGACTCTGTGTTATTATTAATAGTGATGGAGGGTCCTTACTGGAGGTCTGGGTGTTGAAACTGCTTGAAGTGGACGCCATGGGGAGGTGATGGGCCCTCACAGTGCTGTAATTGCCGGGGATAGCAGTGACATCATCTGGATTGAAGGTCTGTGCACTCCAGTGGATTTGGGTATAAGTAAGGAGGGATTTTGACGGTTTATTATCATCATTCAATTACTACACTTCAAATAAACATTACACTACAATTATTAACATTTAGAAATATATTATAAAGCCCTTATAAATTGATATTATCTTTATAAAAGCTATAACTATATTTTATTCTTCTATTTTCCACCACTAGCACGCATTTAAATCCAAGTATTGTGAGTTTAATTTGAGTATAACTATTTTATTAGTCTTCCCCTGAGGTTTAATCACTAAATCATTTATTAATAAGTAGTAGGACCATAAAATAACACTATTATATCATACTTATATACTAGACTGTACTGACACTTTCCATCTCCTCATGTATTCATCACATAAAATCACCTTACCTTCACTACCATTCTCTTGAACCCCTAGGAGAAAAAAAACTGACTTATATCTAATAGTTTTTTCATTTTTAAAAAATTAATTTCATGTCTTTTGCATTCATTATGTATTACTCTATATTTATTTTATCTGTAATTACTTTTTAGTCAAAGGAATTGATACAAAATTTTAAAATCTGCTTATAATATTTTCAATTTTTGAATACTAATTTGAAGTTTTTTCATACCTGGTTTACTTTTTTATTAATATACATATAGAGTGTGAATTAAGCAAATAAAATGATAAATCATTAAATCAAATTTTTTAAAAAAGGATGAAAGACTGTTTACACCATATTTAGTTTTCCTATGCACTATGGGGAAAATTATGTAATTTTTGAACTACAGGTTACAATGCCCTACAATTAAATTTTATATATTTCAGTTAAATGTTTAGTGCTTTATTAGGAGACATAAATTGGAATAAGAAAGTGTGACCATTTATGTCAGCCAGGATATCTCAGGAGCCCAGTAATTTATATAATAAATTACTGAAATTATGTAAAGGAATAACACTATGTAGTTACAATAAATTATTTTATAACAAACTTATAAATATTTAATGAATAAATCAAATAATTACTATATTTAATTTTATTATTAAATAAGTTTTATTACATAAAAAAATATTATATTCTATAAAAACATGGCACATTTCTATGTATTTAATATTTCCAAAAAATTAATTAAATTAATTATAATATTATAGGCTTAATTAAAATTAACTTATAATGGAATTACAATTAATCTAATATAACTTAGATATTAAATCCAACTCATCATATAATTTTATCCATAAATATTAATTTTATCCATGAATATTGAATGCTTTTTTGACCCTTAACTGTGTCAATAGAATTAGTAAATAATTTAAAATACATCTTTAATATATTAATATTAAATTCTCACTTTAAATAAATTACAATTTAATCAATTATTTGTTACAATTAAATTAATTACTGAAAGTAGTTAAAACAATTAATTAATTTCTCTTTATAATTAAACTAAATTGATTACATAAGTTTTTGCATGAAAATAATTCTAGTTGTTTTAATTAAATCCTTTACATCTTATTAAAATACT
Source organism: Hemileia vastatrix (assembly GCA_030280995.1). Classification (NCBI taxonomy): domain Eukaryota; kingdom Fungi; phylum Basidiomycota; class Pucciniomycetes; order Pucciniales; family Zaghouaniaceae; genus Hemileia; species Hemileia vastatrix. The sequence goes on from JASXTE010000011.1 coordinate 2,196,675, forward strand.
TGTTTAGGATAGTTTTTCTCACAATTCTCATGACCTCATACTTATTTAGTTATTCATTAGATTAATTACCTGTTTGGATCTTTAAGACAGGAAAATTATTAACTTATTCATAGGTTTAATTTGTTGTTTCATTTTTCCCACAATGTGTATGTTTTAATTAGGTTCTTTTGGTCTTTTTGTTTCACATAATATCATTTTGTATATACATTGGAAGCGCCTCAGGATGTATCCTTGCCTATAAAAGGGTCTTGTAATTCCTCTTTTTTATCTATTTCTTATTATACTTTTAAATATCATACAATTTATTATTATTTTTATTAGTCTTACAGTTCTAATATAAATCTTATATAATTTCAAGGTTGCCATAAGTCTATTAATAACAATAATTGATTGCTGCGCATTGAGATATAACTTATTAAAAATATTAAATATTATTTAAATCTACTGTAGTGTCATTACTCATAAAGTTTTGTTGTATTACTCTTCCTAAAACTAAATTAGATTCTATTTTTCATTTATTATTACAATACTCTTGTTTATTTTCCCTTCTATTTCCTCTTTTATCCCTCTTTCTTTTATCTTCTAGACAACCTGCAGATAATTGGAGGCCTTTCCAAATGAAGACAAACAACACTGCACATGAACCACCTAAGAAAAAAAGAAAATTTTTGCTGCAAACTTGTTTCAAACTTGGGTTCAAACTTTTATGTTTATAATATATTAAATAATATATACTTTTGAAGTGATTTCTTGATCACTATAGTAAGTTAACCTTTGGACCTCTCACTTATATTATTTAATTTTTATTGAAATTACATTGATTGTGGCTTAATTGCTGATTCACTGAGTGTAAGTGTTCAAAAAAAATTATTTTTTTTCCTAGTTGACCATAATAGAGTTATAACTCTTAGTCCTAGAAGATCATTATAAAAATATTTTAAATAAATTATTAAATTAATTTTATTAAAAAATTTTTTTAATTTAGATTGGATGACCATAATAGTACTCAGTACTTAGTCCCAATATTACCAAGATATTTTTGGTATTAATTATTTTTGTCGACTTATCAAAACCTTTTTTGGTTTGGTCCCTTAATAAAATTTATAATTCTTAATAATATCAATAGTAATTACATATTTTTGTATTAAATTTTTTATTGTTAAATTTTTTTAAATTTTTTTTAAATTTTTTCAAGAAATAATTTTTTTTTAAATATAAATTTGAATAATTAAATAACATTTGAATTTTTTATTCATAGTTCCATTTCCAGTAGTTTGGAAAACAGCATGAATAACCTTCATGTAGATGAAATTGATGTGGATGTAGATAATGAATCTCTAGGTTCTTAAAAATTAACTAACAAGAATTTTTCAGTTAACAATAAATCTTCATACCATTCAGGACATAGAAATGTCAGGTGAAGTGGCAAACCCCCCTCAAAAAACTACTCTGAAAGAAGTTAAGCCTGAGATCAATCAGGAAAAGACTCTAAAGGGTATAAAAATAAAAAAGATCCCTCTGATGCAAAAAATAAGCAATCTTTCCAGCCATGTAAAAGAACTGAAAGCAGAAAGCATGAAGTTCAAGGCAAGTGTAGACACACTCTGGAAACAGATGCAGGAGCTCTTAAACCAAAAGCAGATTCAACCTCCTCCTTTCACAGCCTTTCAGCCTCAGCCTCAGCCCCATCAGGCACCCAGCTCTTTCAATCAAAGTCAAAACACTCTGCAAGTGTAACAGTGGAAATAGGATTACCTGATGAAACATTACCAACAGAATGTTCAGCAGCCAGTAGCTCAACACCCTGGCCCATCCAGGACACAAAATTACCATCAACCTCCTCAGGTCCACCCTTATCAAGGAGGCAGAAACAAGAAGGCACAGGGGAAACGTCCTCCCTTGCCATGGTAAGTAATCTGTTTGATAAACATGTTGGTATTTATAATAACAAATCTTCTCCCACAGGCAATATTGTGGCTAATGGGGAAAGAAAAGTTAAACCCTTAAAGAGACAACTTCCTTTAATGAGTAGCCCTTATGATGTAATTAGTAAATTATAATTTGATGAACCTTTACATTAACTTCTACTTCTTTAATTAATCCTTCTCTTACAATTAAAAATGATTCTGTTGCCCCTGAAGTTTATACCTTGCTTAAGAAGACCTCTGAGGATATATTAAAAGATACAATTGATTTTAATGTTGTAAAAGACAAAATTTAAGAGATGTATTAGTACATGAGAGTGATAGATTGAACAATTTGCACTTACATTGTAAAGTGAGCTCTTCTACGCAAGATGCAGCCTATTTTAAAATCAAAGAAACTTTGAATATTATTCTTAGCCAACAAAAAAATAAGAAGTGATCATAGAGCTATCTCAGATAAAAATATTTATTTGCATAAAACTTTGAGTGAGTTAAAATCCCTTATTGAAGAGAATCATTCATTGAAAAATGAAATTAAGTCTCTACACAATGAGTTGAAAAAGCTGAAAAATGACTTCCAAGAACTGAGTACCAAATACACAGTTTTTGAGGACAGTAATGTTTTATCCCTTGCAAAAACAAATGACCAGATGTCTGAAAATACAAGGATAAGATGTTCTGTGTCTGACCTACAGGAAAAATTCTTAGCTTTAACTGCCAATCATTATGGTGTACATGAATATGCTGCCAATAACTTTCATAGAAATAAAGGAAAGGGGCCTGAACAAAAAAATTCTTTTCTTCCCCATATTTCAGCCATTAAACGAACTGACAATGTGTCTGTAAAATCTTTTGCTACTAGCAAAAGAACTTTTAATGGTCATGAACCAGATGTTTCTGTAAATAATGAAATTTCTGAACACCTGGCTAAAATTTAGGAATTATTATTGTTAAATAATTCAAACCAAAAGATGGACCATCCCAGTAGCCAGAAAAATTGGCCCAAACTGGAGCAATATCCTACTTTTTATGGTAACTCTTCATCTGACTGGCAACACTTTGTTCAGAGAATTGATAATCTATAAAACTCTTATAAACTACCAAATGAAGAAATTGTCTCTAAATTAATTTCTTAATTTTCCAATGTAGCTTTAATGTGGTATGAATCTGTTTTACTGGACAACCAACATTATACTTGGAAAGAGTGGAAAACCTTGATTGAAAATCAATTTGGTGGTTCCAAATTCAGGCTTGCCCAGCAGAGATTATATGAGAATGCTAAATATGCATCTTCCTATCCTGAAAAACCTATTGTTTTCCTTATGAAAATTACAAAAATTATTAGAGCCATAGATCCTAAAATGGATTATGATATTTGGAGAGATAAAACTCTCTATAAATTACCAAATTCTCTGAGAGATTTGATTGTGGCAAGGACTGAGCATGTAAGAGAGAATTCTTCCTTTATTAATATCTGTAATGAAGTCCTAGTAAATAATAGATATGAACCAAGGAATTATCCTGTTAAATCTTATCATCACTAAAAGAAGCCCTCCACAAAACTTCAAGATTTAAAATGCAGATCATCTTCCCCAGTTTTGCCAAAGAAATATGCAACCAATACTTGTTTTAAATGTAAAAAACCATGGCAAAAAGGACATATTTGTGACAATTAAATTCATCTTGTTGAAAATAATGAGGAATCTGAAAATACTCAAGCTGATCTTGATTATTGCTTAAGTGACTGTGATAGAAATATCTCTTATGACCATGAGTCTTCTCAGGAAGTTCTGCTTTTAGAAAAAGATATCCAATATTTGGATAATTGGTCTGATAATTGTGATATTGACTTATCTTGTTTATAAAATGCTGAAGTAATTAGAGATAATACTGACAGTTCTATTTTAATATCACCTTTGAGAGCACCTGTTATCTTTAATGGTAAAAATGTTGAAGTTATTCTTGACTCTGGTGATGGAGGAAGTGTAGTGTCTGAAAAAGAAATGGCTTCTGTAGATAAGGATTCTCAATGCAAATTATTACCTATAACATCTGAAAAATGGAAAGGTTATGGTTCTGTTTTATGTCCTATCGGCAAATACAAAACCACTGTACTCTTTAAATATAATGGTGGTCTCATCAGAGCTATTTGTGAATTTTTTTTGATGAAAAATGACAATTTAAACAATTGTTTTATCATGGGAAATGATATTTTAACCATGTTTGGTTAAATTGGATCTTTCAAACAATTGTTTTACTTTGGGAATGAATGGGAAAAGAAAATTTAAAATTTCTTCTTCAAAAAGCATTCTACACCCTTATTGAAATCTTGTCATTCTTTGATCCAATTTAAAGTTAGACAAACAGAGAAAATGAATGTATTCTTGTCTGAAACTGAAACAGATCCATTTGGTAATCAATTAACTGATAACCAAAATGATTCAATAGTGGCCTTAATTACATCTTTCCAAATGGCTTTTGCTCATGGTTCCCATGTGTTAGGATTGCTTAAAGATGAAATGAAAATTTCTTTATCTTGAGAATTGGATTAAATAACTCCTAACCTAAAGAAAAAACCTTATCCTGCTTCTCCCACAAAGAGGATAGATATAGAAGATAATATCTCAACTTTACTAAGTATGAATATTATTGAAAAAGTGGATGTTACACCCAAATATTGTGTCATCTCTCAAGTTTTAATTTCTTATGAGAAAGATAAAGCTAGACTTTGTGGAGATTATAGAGCTTTGAATACTTATACTTTGGATAATATTTACCCATTACCCAGAATTAGCTCTATACATGCTACCTTACAAGGTGCTAAATTCATCATCTGTCTGGATGGTAATAAAGGTTATCATCAAATACCTGTAGAACAGTCTTCACAAATTTTTTTGCTAATTGCAACCCATATGGGAGTTTAAAAATATGTTAGGATGCCTTTTGGCCCTAAAAATGCCCCTTCATTATTCCAAAAAGTGATGGATAACACATTTCATCAGGAAATAATTGAAGGTTGGTTAATAACTTACATTGATGACATTATAGTTTTTTCTGAGACTTTTGATGAACATTTACAACACTTGAATAAAGTCTTCCAGAAAATGGATGAAATTAATGTGACTTTATCATTAAAAATGTGTAAATTTGGATTTCAATCCTTAAAAGTCCTGGGTCATGTTGTGTCTGGCTTACAGATCTGTGTAGACCAAGGAAAAGTTGCTGCTATCCAATATGTGTCAGCACCAACTTCTGTAAAAGAAATACAAAGTTTCTTGGGAATGTGTGGATACTATAGACAATATATAAAGAATTATCAAGTCATAGCCTTACCACTAAGAAGTGTTTAATGACAGCACCAATCCTTTCCCTTCCAGATTTTAATAAGCCTTTTGTTCTTTATACAGATGCAAGTTTTATTTGCCTTGGAGCTGCTCTTCATCAAAACCAAATTTTGAATGAAAAAGTTTTAGAAGTAGTAATTTGTTATATTTCAAGAACCTTAAGAAAAAGGGAATTGAAATATGGTGCCACCCAATTGGAGTACTTAGCAGTTGTATGGACTTTAGAAAAGCTTAATTACTACTTAGATGATCAAAAATTTGAATTAGTTACTGATTTCAGTGCTGTGAAATCCCTCTTAAACTTGAAAACACCAAATAGACATATTTTTACATGGTAACTAGCTGTTCAAGAATACAGAGATAGAATGACCATTATTCACAGGGCTAGAAATGTTCATTCAAATTTTGATATGTTGTCTAGATTGCCTCTTCCAAATGATGTATCCAATCCAGCATATGCAGTTGAAGATGATATAGTGCATATACATGGTATATACATTGTGTATATGGAAGAGGAACTGTTACAATTAATTCTGGATTTATATGAGAAAGATTCTGATTTAAATAAATTGGTTACAATCTTGAATGATCCAAAGAGTCTTCTATCCAAGCATTGATAAAAACTCTTCCTCCAAAGTACCAGAGTTCTTTGAGTAAAGGAAAGCTTTCCATTGAAGATGGTTATATTTACTACAGGAGAAAACTGACCAAGGTCGTTGTTATTCCTCCTTCCATGAAAGAAACCATCTTAAAACTATGTCATGATGACATAATAGCAGGAAATTTTGAACTTGAAAAAACCATTATCAGAATTAAAAACACCGCTTGGTGGGCTAATATGTCTGAAGACACTAAATTGTATGTTGAATCTTGTGATTCTTTTCAGAAATCTAAGAGATTGACAGGTAAGAGAGCAGGATTGTTACAGCATATTGAAGCACCTGATGCTCCTTGGCAAATTCTTCACATGGATTTTGTCACTGGTCTTCCTGTAGAAGGTAAAGACAATTATAACTCTTGTTGGGTAATAGTGAATAGATTCACCAAAATGTGTAAATTTATTCCAACCCACAAAGATGTTCCACCAAAGAATTAGCTTTCTTATGGTAGTCTTACATGTTTAATATTGTTGGGTTTCCAAAAGCCATTATCTCTGATAGAGATCCAAAATTTACATCTGAGTTTTGGACCTCTTTGATGGATATTTGTGGCTGTGAGTTGAAATTATCTACAGCTCACCATCCTCAGACTGATTGTTTACCTGAAAGAATGATTCAAACACTAAAAGCTATGATTAGAAGGTATTGTGCCTTTGGATTAGAATAGAAAGACAATGACAGATTAACTCATGACTGTGTCACTCTATTTCCTGGTCTTGAATTAGTGTATAATAGCACTGTTCATTCTGTCACTGAGAAAAAGCCTTTTGAGCTTTGGTTAGGTTATGTCCCAAATACTCCTGCTCAGATTCTCAATAATAAATTAACTAAGTTGGAACTACACCCTGGTGTAAAATCTTTTATTCAAATGCAACCGTTATGCAGAAAACATGCTCAAAGCTGTATTGATAAAGCATTTGAATATGAAAAGAAAAGATGGGATAAATTCCATAAAGAATGCAAATTTAAAAAGGGTGATCAAGTGTTGATATCTACTGTCCATTTCAATTTACAAGGCAATAACAAATTAAATGATCCTTTTGTGGGACCATTTTTTGTTAAAAGAATGTTTGGAGATAATGCAGTAGAAGTTGTATTGTATTCTCCTTATGATAGGATACACCCTGTTTTCCCCATTTCCTTGCTTAAAACTTATACTTTCAACAGTGAATTATTTCCCAAAAGAAGGGTAAGACCCAATAAAAACCCTCAGGAAGTCACAGAAACTGCAGAAATTGATAAAATTCTCAATGATAGAATTATCACTTCTGAAAAAGGTATTGAATATTTATTGAGATTCAAAAACAAGTCATCTGAACATGATGCATGGATACCTGGAAATAAAACTATAAATCTTCTTACTCTGTTAAAAAAGTATAGACGGAAAAAATCTTAGAATTTTTTTATTGTTTTTTTGGAGTGAGGGAGTGTCAGCCAGGCTATCTTAGGAGCCCAGTAATTTATATAATAAATTACTGAAATCATGTAAGGGAATAACACTATGTAGTTACAATAAATTATTTTATAATAAACTTATAAATATTTAATGAATAAATCAAATAATTACTGTATTTAATTTTATTATTAAGTAAGTTTTATTACATAAACAAATATTATATTCTATAGAAACATGGCACATTTCTATGTATTTAATATTTCTAAAAATTAATTAAATAAATTATAATATTATAAGCTTAATTATATTTAACTTATAATGGAATTACAATTAATCTAATATAACTTAAATATTAAATCCAACTCATCATATAATTTTATCCATAAATATTGAACACTTTTTTGACCCTTAACTGTGTCAATAGAATTAGTAAATAATTTAAAATAAATCTTTAATATATTAATATTAAATTCTCACTTTAAATAAGTTACAATTAAATTAATTATTTGTTTCAATTAAATTAATTACTGAAAGTAGTTAAAACAATTAATTAATTTCTCTTTATAATTGAACTGAATTGATTACATAAATTTTTTCATGAAAATAATTCTATTTGTTTTAATTAAAACCTTTACATCCTATTATAATACTTGTTTAGGATAGGTTTTCTAACAATTCTCATGGCCTCATACTTATTTAGTTATTCATTAGATTAATAACTTGTTTGGAGCTTAAAGACGTGAAATTATTAACTTATTCATAGGTTTAATTTGTTGTTTCATTTTTTCCCTCAACGTGTATGCTTTAATTAAGTTCTTTTGGTATTTTTGTTTCACATACTATCATTTTTTTATATACATTGAAAGCGCCTCAGGATGTATCCTTGCCAATAAAAGGGTCTTGTAATTATTCTTTTTTATTATTTTCTTATTATACTCATACTTTATTATACTTTTAAATATCATACAATTTATTATTATTTTTATTAGTCTTACAGTTCTAATATAAATCATATATAATTTCAAGGTTGCCATAAGTCTATTAGTAACAATAAATGATTGCCACGCATTGAGATATAACTTATTAAAAATATTAGATATTATTTAAATCTACTGTAGTTTCATTACTCATAAAGTATTGTTGTATTACTCTCCATTAACTCAATTATATTCTATTTTTCAATAATTATTACAATACTCTTCTTTATTTTCCCTTCCATTTCCTCTTTTATCCCTCTTTACTTCATCTTCTATACAACCTTCGATAATTTACAGGAAACCATGTCAAAAGGTCACATTTTATTAAGATAATTAATGCCTCTTACAGGACACCATGTAAAATGGTAACATTTTATTATTCAAAAATGTGTCTGCTCATAAAAAACTTAACAGGAAACTGAAATATTTTATATTTTATTGTAAAAAATTTTAACCTGTAATTCCAACATGACATAATTTTTACACTAGTACATAGTAAAACTAAATATGGTGTAAAATTTCTTCCTTTCTTTTGATAAATGTTTCACTCTTTAATCATTTCTTATTTGATTTCTTTGTTCCTCTTTATGTTAATCATATTATTATTTCTAAATTTACAATATTAAAAGAAAAATTCAAATTTTTTTTTTCATAATTTAAAAAAATTTGTGCATATAATTAATCCTATCCTTTAATGAAACAAGTAAATATCTATTTCACATGTTTTCTATCCTGGATAAAAAGCAAAAAATGGGAAACAGAAAGTAGGGAGTATTTAAGTGATTGAAACAGGAAGAGGCTAGATTAAGAGGAATTAAAAAACCTGAAGGAGAAATTGTAAATGTGGGAGGGGAAAGTGACTAAAAGAGGAGTGAAGAAGAAAAAATAGATAATGGAAAAAATGGAGTTAGAAATTTAAGGAAAAAGTGAATTTCAATATGCAGTGAAAGAGGGGATGGGCTCATCCAAAGGTCACTTTAAGGTATTTAGCCTAATCACAGCTAGGGATTGAACAAGAACAAAAAAAACTAGATTTCTAGTTCACTGATTTTTTCTGCTCTGTCATGTTTTATCATCTTTTCCTATTATATTGATTGTTTTAAAGATAGTTGTTTGTATTTCAAAAGAAATAATAATAAATTTCACTAAATAGGTGCAATTTTATATTTTCAAAATAAATTTAAGACACAAGGTGTAAAAAATTTAGTTTCTATCCTATTGGTATAGTATAAATTAGTGGAAACTGAAATTTGAAAATTTTTTGCTTACAAACACACACTTAATTTGAGTCAAATCTGCACTTATTTAAGTGTGGTGTACAAGTATCATAGAACAAAGCTATATACAGTTCCAGATGGGTTGGAACCCCATATAAAAAATAAACAGTGACTGCCACTCTATTTACTAAAGGCAGTCACAGAATAGATATGTATTAAGTGAAAGACTTATGTAAATGCCATTTTTAAGACTATGAAAAATTTTGGGCACACAATACACAGGGGGAGAAGAGTAGAAAGCAGATGTTGGGCTCCTTTCACATACTGAATTAATTCAATAAAGTATGTGGCCTGGACCCAATGTCTGTTTGCCATTTTTCCCCTCTGATAATAACTCAATAAGTCACAATTAACCCTTACAACTACACTCCCTTCACAAGAGCAGAAAAACCAAAGATATTTATATAAATTACTCTGGTATACTTAAATACTTTACTAAAAATACTTCTTAATTAATACACATAAGAAAAAATTAACCACTATGCTTGTTTTATTTTAAATACTTAAAAAAGCAGATACACTCTCTAGTTAAAAAAATCAATGATAAAATAATTATATATCAAATAATTATCTTTCTTTTTTTCATTCTCCCAATCCCTTGGATCTTATTCTCAGCCTTCAGCACTTCTCTACTCATGTATTTATCTATCTTAAACTCGCTACTTGTGTTTCATTCTAGCTAGTTTTACTTGAGCACTTTCATTTACTAGCTGCACTTCCTTTGAAATGTAACATCCATCTAAGTCAAAAAATAGTTACTGTTGTAAAGTTTCCATAAATAGACAAGCCACTCCATCTCCTCTTCAACTTACTATTGAACCTAACTTTGTCAAATGTTGTGAACTTGTGTCAACACATTACTTCCCTTAGTTGCCCTTAGGTATGCACACAGCTTCAAGACCCTAAAAGTACTCCTTCTAACATCTATAGTCCCAGTTATAACCCCATTTTTATAAATTACTTGTAACTAGAAGACTCAGAAACTAGTTCCTTGCTTGATGCAGACACAACAAAAAAAATTCCACACTCCATTATCTTTAGTTCCTTTGTTAATTTCATGCTTCAAGCTCCCACTTGCAACTTCTGCCTATTTTATTTGTGGCTACTATCTGTGCATCACTTAATCATATTTTGTGCACAAGTATGGCTGACATGGACACACTAGTCACTAAATCTGGTTTCACAGACCTTTTCACATCCCTCTAAGCTTTGTTTCCTCCTTTTATCTTAAAAAATACACAATTCCAGTGAATTATTTTTCAGCAATAGCAACCTTCCTTTGTCTTCAGATCACAAAATTTACAATTTTTGCAAGGCACATAACATGGTAGAGTTACAAAACATACCAGCCCCAATACCAGTGTCTTTAAAAACAAAAATAATTGACTTATTTTAAGCAAATATGCACTTTCTCAACCAAATGTGTGTAAATATAATTTCATTCAAACACAGAACTCTGAAGCATACCACTTTATAACTCAAAAAATTTTACAACATTTACATTTTTATATTATATAAGTGTCATGCATTTCTCACTCTCAATTCATTTTAAAATTTATCATGTAATTGATTCAATAGTGTCTATATTTTTTATACTTATTTTGCATAATTTTACAGATATCCTTTCAAAAATTATTAGCACACTATATTGGTAGAAATAGAAGTGTCTACAAGAATAGATGAGGAGAAATGGAAAAGAGAGTGGTCAAATTTTTTGTCAAACAGGCTACTAGACCTACCCAGTAAATAGTTATACTTACTTACTAGAGTAGAACTACACCTTTACCTCTCACTTTATTAGTTATATTTACTTTATAAATTACTTATAATGTTTTAACTAGTTAATAAGTAAAATTAAATTAAATATATAATTGTAAAAGCTTCCTCACTTATTATTCCTTGAAAGTATCCTCATTAAAGCTTAAAAAAAGACTAAAGTATACCAATACTGAATATTAAAGAAAAATTAAATCTTTTTATTTACCTTGAAATATACAGAAAATATTGTATATGGAAATTCCTTCTAGAAAAAGCATTTTAATTTGAAATCTTTTATTGTGGGATCTTATCCCTGTAATATTCTTGTATCACCAGGTCAAAAGTTAGACGACTTGCAGTCAAGTGGTTTTTCAGGAATCTTAAAGTAACATCAGAAGTAACCTTTGAATGAATTTCAGTGCTTAAATTACTTACAAGACAGACAAAAACTCTGAGTGTCTCTGTACCAAATAGAAAATTAGAGAAAGTTTATTGCACTGCTTATTGTTAAAACGTTCTATCTAATTTGATCTTGAGTGGCTTCCGAAAATTGTGTCTCAGTGTTACATTACCTTTTTTTCTGGAAATGAGTCATCCATGATAACTACTCTTGCACCATTTATTCCAGGCCCATGAAATAACTTGTCATAATTTTCTTTCTGTAGGTTAGCATTGTAGACTTTACCAGAACAAGCATCAATGAAAGCACATTGCAAAGTCTCATACCCTTTTTTTGTTAGGTAAATGTGGGTTAATTTCACTCATTGAAAATTTTTTACATGAACTCATATAATATCCTTAATTTTACCATATTTGAAAAGTGAAATCTCACAGACAATGTGAAATTTTTAAAATGACTTGGTGAATTTGTGATTCTAGAAGAGTTGAAATCATAAATTAAAAATTGACTTATAATTTCAAGTTTTTTTAAAAAAATATAAACAAAATAATGCACTTACTTAGATTAAACTCAAACCTGTAATTTATAAAGTTTAATAATAGCTTCTGGAATTTACTGCACCATATTAAAAAATAATTTAGATGATTTTATCAGGTGAGGTTTTTCCCTATGTTGATAAAATAAGAGGTTGTAAAAATTATAACAGAGCAGATAAAGGTATAATTAGTTGAGAAAATATAATACTTTAACCAAAAATTAATAGTGAATCAAACCCCTTCTAGTACTAAATTTGATTTTATTTCTACTATATAATAAGTTTTTTTAGCTTAGAGGTAATTTTAGAAACTTAAGAAATTAAATATAGAGTATATAAAAGGGATTACATGAATCCTCTATGCTATGATGAAAAATAAGGATATATATTAGAATCTTTTTTTGCCAGACACAGTATTGCTTCAGTTAGTATAAATAAATCAGAAAATTTATTTTCTGTAACATTTTAATCTTTTCTTATTTCAAACTGGCTTGACTTTTACAACAGTAAAATGTAATAACAGTTGCTAAATCTTCCAAATTGACCTTTGTCTCAGTATCAAAAAGGGACTTCTCCACCACAGACAAATCATTATAGTTTGCTTAGTATAAAAAGGCTATTGGAAGCTCCCCAAGAAACACTTCTTCAAAAATATCATCTATAGGAAATCATCTGGGGCCTGAAACATGCTGAACACCTATTACTAGAAGTTGACTGAACTTGAAATTTCAAAAAAAACTTTTCCTGATAGCTTCCCCAGAGGTTTGAGATTTATAATTTGAAAAGGATTTAGAAATAAACACTCTGTCAAGTCAATTTGAAAATCAAACCATAAAATCAATTAGCTATGAAATTGAAAGCTAGAATCTACTCTCATCTTGTATTTCCTCAGTATCAGAGTGAATGAAGATAAATTCAAATTATTCAGCCATTTCAGGGACAAAAATTGATAAAGCTTTCAATCAGGAAAGTATAAAGATGTGAGTTTAATTTATAATAACTTATTTAAAGTAATAAAATCAAGATGCTTACCTGACTTCTTTTATAAATTTGAACCTTCACTATGCTTGTTAGAAACTTGCTTGATTTTTTACCTCTGTATAGTTTTAACCTTGAGGATATATTGCATACATAAGGCAACATGTTGCCTCATGTATGCATGAAAGCCACTTGCTTTCTGTTTCACTTCTGCATGTTTTTGAGATCAAGGGTATATTGCATACATGAGGAGACATGTCGTCTCATGTACGCATGCAAGCAACTTGCTTGCTTTTTTACCTCTTTATGTTTTTGAACTTCAGGATATATTGCATACATGAGGTGACATGTCGCCTCATGTATGCATGCAAGCAACTTTCTTTTTGTTTTACTTCTGCATGGTTTTAAACTTAAGGATATATTGCATACATGAGGCGACATGTCTCCTCATGTATGCAATAACATTCTTTGAAATCCTTCATTTAGGTGAGAAATGCATTAGTGCATACCTACCATACCAAAGAAAATACACATCATGGAACCTTTTTACATGCATACATGAGGCGACATGTCGCCTCATGTATGCAATTTTTTTTTTTGAAGTTTAACTTATATAGGTAAGAAATGCACTTGTGCATGCCTACCATACCAAGTGAGTTCCCCAGAATGTGACTTGTTTACATGCATACATGAGGCGACATGTCGCCTCATGTATGCATGTAAACAAGTTGCATGATGTGGATTTTCTTTGGTATGGTAGGCATTCACCAATGCATTTCTCACCTTAATGAAGAAGTTCAAAGAATTTTATTGCATATATGAGGTGACATGTCACCTCATGTATGCAATAACAAGAGTGCTGGTAAAAAAATCTATTTCACTATTTTTTATCAGTGCTCTTGTTATTGCATACATGAGGCAACATGTTGCCTCATGTATGCAATATATCTTTAAGTTTAAAACCATGCAGAAGTAAAAAATCAAGCAAGTTGCTTGCATGCATACATGAGGCGACATGTCTCCTCATGTATGCAATATACCCTTGATCTCAAAAACATGCAGAAGTGAAACAGAAAGCAAGTGGCTTGCATGCATACATGAGGCGACATTTCGCCTCATGTATGCAATATATCCCCAAGGTTAAAACAATACAGAAGTCAAAAAGGAAGCAAGTATCTAACATGCATACATGGGGCAACATGTAGCCTCATGTATGCATGTAGGCAACTTCCCTACCCCTTTCTCATATGACTTTCCACAAAGCATAAGATGAGGCAAATTGTTGCCTCATCCTTATGCAGCTGCAACATTTTCTGATGACATGAGGAAATTCTTTGCCTCATTTAATTGGGATATGGTGTATAATTTGTATGTAGTTCTGTGTGCCAACATAGAAAAATGATTTTATTTTGGATTTGAGCTTTTTGCTGAACACATGTGGGGAAAAATGGTGCCATATGTCACCACAATTTTTCCTGCATTTCAGATTTAGTATGAAGTAAAATTATATCCAATATTTGAGGTAAAATATTACCTCTTGTATCATAAGAACCTTGTGTCAGTAAGTGTAAGTAATGCACTGAACTGGGTAATGTATTTACTAATGTAGCTAAAACATTTAATTTTCTTCAAAGGCAGTGCATAGAGAAATATATTTCCAAATTCAGTTCTATTTCAGTTGAAAATATCTACACTTTCTTTCTAAAAATATTGCATCTCATTTAAATTTACAGTTCCCAAAATTTTGTCTCATCATTGTAATTGACAGATACTTATTTTAAATTGAGATTATACATCAGTTGAGTTATATAGTTATGTCTGCATGTCATAAAACACCTTGTTGCCTTATTTTACCTATTTAAAAGGCATTAAATTTTCACTTTTCTTTAAATAGTAAGAAGCAAAATGTTTGCTTGTCATTTCACTTAGTAGAGTAAGTAGAGTAGATGTGCAAATATCCAAATATGAGGTGACATGTTTTCTCATGTTGTGATATACTATTAGAATAATTTATTTGCCAATAAAATTGGGATCATATTTTGTAACTTTTATTTAGATATATTTCAGTTTATTTTCCATATACTAGCACTTTCTAGATTTATATTGAATAAATTTTGTCTTGTTTGTGAGATGTGGTGAATTAAAGCTTAACTTTTGTTGAAAATTTCAGATGATTTATTTAAGTACATAAGTTTATGGAAAACTTCATAGTAAATGATAAAAATAAGCTAAGTAAGAGTAGAAAATTTGAATGAACTAGGTGTCACTTGGGAATGCTTTTGTAAGTCACAATGGCTGTCTGCATAGGGGCTGGGTGGTGCACCCCAGCAAACAACTCTACATCCCTTTTAGTTGCTGAAGTGGTTTGTAAGTATATACAGTTGAATATTTTTTTGTATTGTGTTATTTGTACAGGAAATCAAATTGAATGAGTTGAAATCTGGTTTTACATTTTGGAATGTTTTTGAGAAAAATACAGGGAATAATTATAATTTTGTATTTTGTATTAAAGATAGATTATTTTATTAGATATACTTGTGCTATTCAATTTATTAATATTATTTTGACCATAAGCTGTTGAAGCTGTGCTGTGGCTTTTTAAAACCAAACATCTAAAAATACAAAGCATGCGTGATATTGGATTTTATATATAAGTTAGCTGTGATCCACCATAATTTTAACTTATTTTTGTGAAAAGTTTCAAAACATGAATTAAAAATTAAGGGAATAATTCAGGCTCCTTTTTTCCTGCATATTTATGGTCATACTACCTATCAGAAGCATGGAACTAGAATTTCTTATATTTCTGTGTCCATAGGCAGATTTCCTCATTCCAAAGGCTGGTTTTTCTCTTGTAACAATGGAAGATTAAGTATTTTCTTGCATTATAATTTCTCAAAATCTATGGTTCAAATTTTGCAGAAATATTATACTAATATTGTTGACTAGTGGAGCTTAAGTTTTACATGAATAAACCATTCATCAATATTTAAAAATTTAAGTTTATAATTTGGATATCTTGTAACTTTAATATATTTGAAAAACTTATTTCAGTTAATATATCTTGCTGAAATATGTTCTGATAGTTTATCTTGACCTACAGTGTTCAGCAAAGCTTTACTCACTATGAGAAATCCAGTGATAATTTAGATTATGTGACTTACTTGGAAATGAAATGTTTCTGTTCTTGTATAAATACTTTTTTCTTCATAAATTATCCTCTTTACTGTTGAACTTTATTTCTTTCCAAGATGGAATAATCTTATAATTCCTTTCTCATCTGCATTGGATTTCTTCAATCTCACATATGTGAAATCATAAGCATTCCAGTTTTGATGGAGAAACCTGTTTCACTTTATCTCTCTCACAAAAAACAAACTATCAGGGCTAGGGCACATTCACCTCATATTAGCATTGGTAAAATTTTCCATCTTATTTTAACATCTTTTATGACCTAAATGGCCCACCAGTCTAATAATTATTAGTTGATCCTGCTGGGGGTCTGCTTCCTGGGTAGGATTCACCGTCTATGTGGGTTGATGATACATTATTACCCCAAAAGGATAACAATTATCCCCAAAAAATAAAAAAAATCTATTTCCTATCTTTCTCATTTCCTAGTCAATTTCTCCCAAGTACTTGAATCACTCTTCAGCATAGCTATTCTTCTTCCTGACTATAAACTATAAATTCATTTGTGCTGTGCCGTAAAAGATATATTCAATTAAAATAATTAACTATCTTCTCTCTCCCCTGATTCCTTATTTCTAATCAGAGCTTATTATCCTATAAAAATTATCAATGATGAGGTTTTAGCACAAAGGAAGGCAAAAAACAGGTCAATCAGCAACTTTGCATCTTACAAAAAAAATTAACTACAGAAAATCATGTGATAAAACTGGAAAAAAGATTATATTCTACCCACAACTTTCATATGAAGCTAAGGGAGAAGCAGTGGACAACAGGGAGTAATGGAACGGCTAAAGAGAATAGAAAGAAAAATATTTGGATATCATTGAAAAAAAACATACCTAAACACAGGTAAATCAGCAACTGTGAGCTTTGCAACACCAAGTAACTACAACAAAGCATGTTCTAAAAATATAAGGAGCTCAGTTATGAGTTTCTGTGATTAGATTTAAAAGAATAAGTAGAGAATAAACATAAAATAAATGGAAAGAGTATGGAGAAAAACTCAATTCTCCCCACACAGTGAAAAAAACTGTTAGATGCAGCCAAGGGGGAAGCAGTGGATAGGGTGGAGCAATGGAAGGGATAAAGTTAATAGAGAGAAAAATATTTGGATAGGTAAAATGAAAGCAACAAGAAGAGGCTTAATTATATGTCAAAATATACCATTCAGAACAATAGAAAACAAAATTACATCAACAAAAGCTACTAAACAAAAATACAGAGAAATAGACAGGTTCACAATCAAATGCAGAATTTAAATGCAAGGAAAGGCTAAAAATAAAAATTCAAAACACTACACAATATAGGGGGTGGACTTGCTAGCAAGTCCTCAACCTGAACTCAGATGGAACTCAGATGGAACTCAGACTGAACTCAGACTGAATCCATACTGAACTCTACTTGAACACCCACCTAAAACTGTTCTGCTGAGTGGTGTTCATCCCTGATTGTATGGTTCCTTTATCAATAGCTCAATGTGTGTTCAATCTGTGGTGAGTTTGGGTCCAAGGTTGCGGACTTGCTAGCAAGTCCGCCCCCCATATTGTGTGGTGAAAATACCATCTTTCACCACAAATTCTTTGTCTCATGACTCAAGTAAAATTAGAAAAACAGTAACTAAAGTTTTTAAAGTGATACCACCACTGAGAAAAAAACTCAAGCAAAAACTATCTTTTGAAAAAAGTGCTTGAGAGAAGGCAAAAGAAGCTCAAAAATTGGTTGGGATATCAAGCAGTGCTAATCCACTGGGTTTTAGAGAAAGATCAGATAAATAAAAATCAATTTCTGATGTGGATAGTCCAATTAAATAAGCTTCCTCATAATTAGATACATTTTTCTCTAATAGATATCTTCTTTAGAGTCCATACTTCAGAAAATGTCTGCCCATTTTAGAGCTAAAATCAAATTGGGATCATCTGAGACCCCAAATTATTTAAACTCTGAGTTAAGTCTAAGGCCTGCTGAATTAATGATTTTTCAAAATCTTATTTGCCATACACTTATTCCCTCATGGCTAATTTACACTCCACACCATGTAGGGGAGACTGGAAAAAGTCTCAAGGCAGTAGAATGGCTGTTATTAAACAAAATTTATTATAGGGTTGCTTTTTTCACAGTTTGGAATAAATAGAGCTTTGAAAGTCAAGAGAAGAAGTCAATAAATTTTCTTTCACTTTTGGTATCAATAATCAACCTTTTTACTTCCTTTGAATTCAATGAAGATAAAATTATATCTCTTCATAATTATTTGAAGGATTATATGAAATGTCTTAAACAATTTTGACAAAAAGTTGATATCAAGCCTAATGTTAACTTATCCCAAAATTTTCCTAAAGTTCTGTAAAAATTTGGACCAGAACCATAATCAGTAGCTTAGGCTCATGAGCATACCAATTGAAAGTGATTATCTATTTCACACAATAAGAAAAAAAGTATGTTTTCTAAAGTTCTTTATATAACCCATTTTACTTTACATTTTTTTTTGGACTTTAGATGAAATTTTAAAAATTTTTATGAAAATGTTTATCTGGAAAGGGAAGCTTTAATCTTTTCTTGAGTGGAATGACAATTTATTTGTAAAAAAAATGAATGATATTTTAAATATAGAAAAAAAAAGACTTCATAATTAATTTTTAATTTATTCTGTGAATAACATGATGTATGGCTGAGATATTTAAAGAAGATTGATGGAAAAAGTCATTTTTCAATATCTTCAAAAAATATAAATACAGTGGTGCTTTACAATTTCTTCAATCTAAAATTAATCATCTCCAATACTAAAAACTTGGTGGTAAGGCTTCTCACCATAATCAAAAAATCAAGGTAATGGGAATAATAAGATTATATTATAAAATTGAAATAAGAACAGAGTTTTTTTGTAAATGGGGAATTCACTAAATTCCCCAGATATAATCATTATTATAGTTCAATTGTGTGATGCTGTTGAAACTCAAACTGAAAATCCTTTTTCAAAATCAGGATTCAAAGTATTTTAGTGCTACAATAGATGGTCTAAAAATGTTATTATTACTCATAAAGATATTATTGTACATGCTTCAAGAGCTCTCAATCTAAGTGGCTTTGGTGGTGTTTTATCTGATACTGTCTGCATAATGTCATTAAGTAGTATAGCTGGTGCCTATTAATCACCTTTTTAATATCTATTATAAATTCAATATATGCCTTTTAGACACCAAAGTTTGATCTATTGTCTGTTGGAAATTATGCAAAAAGCACTATATAAAGAATTCAAATTGGTCCTAATGATTCAGCTATGAGCTATGTGTCATGATGAAAAATTGTCCCACCAAAGTTCCAACACAGGTTTGACTCAGGTTAGACCACAGGTACTAAACAACCACTTGACTTCAAGTCGTCTAACTTTTGACCTGGTGTATGTAGGAGGTAGAACCATATTTTTCTCTCTCTTCTTGCCTATATAAGGCCTGTTTTTGATTCATTCCATTCTTTACAATTTATTATAATTATATATACACATTAAGCCCTAGTACTACTATTACCTATATCTGAGTATTTATAATTAAATATTTCAATTTATAATTTAATAATAAAATTTACAATCTTATCTTTTAATTGAGTAAAACATAATAAAATTTGCTACACACCCAAATCTTTGAAATCTTGAGTCCTCCTACCCTTCATTGCTGTTGAACTGCTGCAAATACCTTCTAGAAAATAAGGACCCCCAACCATTGAGGGCCTTTCCAAATTTTTGTTGACCCATTGATATCTTGACTCTAAAAACTACATGAGACCATTGACTCCAGCACCTATAGCAAATTTTGGAGGAACAACAAACAACAAAAATCAAAAACACATGACTGTATTTTTTGCCACAACTGGGATTTAAACCTTGCTCCAAATTTGAAGGTTTATAAAGACGTAAAGGTCCAATATTTTGTAGTGACTATAGAAGTTACTATCTGTAGGTCTCACTCTGCACATTTTGTATTGCATGTATAACTTTTTATTACTCTACACTCTGTAATTGGAATTGACTTGCTCAAATTTCAGGGGGAGGTTTCTGGTATATAAAATTATTTTTTTCCTAGGAGACAAAAATAGAGCAAAAATTTTTTTTAGTCCCAAAAGTAATAAAATTTTAATTATTTGATCAAAATATTTATATTAATTAATTATTTCAGTTGAATATTTGTCCTGATAATTAATATATTATTTTACTATTTCAGTTGACTTTTAGTCCTGGTAATAAATAATTACAATATATTAATTGATTATTTGATTCAAAAATTTATATTAATTAATTATTTCATTTGACTATTTGTCCTAAAAATTATTATTTTATTTTATTATTTCAGTTGACTTTTAGTCCTGGTAATAAATAATAACAATATATTAATTAATTATTTGATTAAAAATTATATTATTTGATTACTTCAGTTGAATATTTGTCCTGATAATTAATATATTATTTCATTATTTCAGTTGAATATTAGTCATGGTAATTGATAATAAATTTTAATATTTTTAATATTTTTATCTCTTATAATTTTTTTAAAAAAGAAGAATAATCACTGACAAAATATTAATATATTTTTCTTCAGCTCAAGTTATACAAATAATGGCTGATTTTAATGTTTCCACCACCCATGAAGAGGAATTGGATCTAATTGATTATGATTAAAATTCTGTAATATCTCCTTTGACTACTAAAATTTCTCCGGTTAATTAATTATTGAACCAAACAGGATGTAGAAATGCAGGATGTGGAGATCAAGAAAGAAAAAACTCTCCAGAACTATAAGCCTCAGGTGCTCCCTCCAGAAGAGCTTCCAAAAGGTTTCAAAATAAAAAAAATTCTGCTAAAGCAGAAGGTGAATAACCTTTATACTCACATCAAGGAGTTGGAAACAGAGAACCTCAGATAAAAAATAAAGGGAGAAGTATTAGAAGAAAAAGTTAAAAGCATATAGACTTTTCTTCAAGAAAGGAAGAAACCTCTACAAGTAGCAAAACCACTCCACAGTTGGCTCCTCAGAAACAAGAAAATGTGGAAGTGTCAAAATGGCAGTGGTACTGGCTGAAAACTCAATGGGACTCACTTCAAGTCCAGAAGATGCAACAGGCTCCTCAAGCAGGTCCCTCAAGGACCCAACAATTCAATTCAATCCCACCTCATCCTTCCCAAGGATGAAGAGGAAGGAAAAAAACCACATCCAAGTTTTTCCAAAACCATGGTAAAGTCCTCCATTTAATCTCAATTTCCTCTTCTTGTAACTGATTCAGTTCCTTCAGGCAACTGTGGGATGGGAGATGACACTTTGAGACCAGTAGAAGCTGGTTCTAGCAGACAAATTAATCAATTTTCCACTAATGTAAATAATCCTTTAGTTTTAATTTCTACCTCAATGAAAAATCCATATATGGCTATTGTAGATAAATCAATTTATCCTGAAGTATATGAGACTCTTGAAAATCTCTCTGTCCTTATCCTGAGAGATGCCCCTAATGTAGCAACTATTCATGACAAATATTTGAGAGACATTATCACCAAACCAAATCAGATAATTAACAACCTACAATTGACACAAAAATTTAATAGCTTGTTAACTGAGCAAGGTTACCAGGCATTTAAAAGTGAGTGTGAAAGGGTTTCTGGTGATTTTTTTAGGTACAAGTTAAATTATGAATAGAAATTTTCTTTGTGGAAAAATATTAAAAATTATCTATCCGAATTGAAAGAGACTATGTCTATCTATTTCCAGGAACTAGAAGGTCATAAATAAATTTTTTTTAAAAAAATATCATTATTCATCTCTACAAAATAAGAACCAATTATATTTTTCAACCATCAATGAGACATTAACTAGTATTCCAAGGGTGAAAACTAGATTAACCAATATTGAAGAACAATTGAATTCATTTTTATTTGAGCAAAAATTCTCTATCACTCCTGTAAAAGAAACTTTTGTAAAATCTACTCCAAACTTACCTGAGCCAAGCTCCTCTAAAGAAGAGTTAGTAAAAGAGAAACTTGTAAAAATTGCTGAGTTTCCATCAAAAATTGATGATGCACCCTGTTCATCTACAAATGGGTTAAATAATGAGATTACTGATTGATTAGAAAAATTGAAGCTGCTTCTTACACAGAAGCAATTAAGCCACAAGGAAATTACTCCAAATTAGAAAAACTGTCCTTAACTTGACCAATATCCAAAATTTGATGGTGACTCTTACTCTGATTGGCAGAAATTCATATGCGGAATTGATAATATGAAAAACTCTTATAAACTACCAGATGAAGAAATTGTGTCTAAATTGTTTTCTTTGTTTTCTAATTTTGCACTGATGTGGTATTAATCTGTCCTTTTGGATAAAAATGATTACTCTGGGGAGGATTGGAAAAAATTAATTAAATCACAATTTTGTGGCTCAAAGTTTGGGTTAGCCAAACAAAGGCACTATGAGGAATCCATATATAACTCATCTTCTACAAAAAACCTACTGAGTTCCTGATGAAACTAGTAAAAATCCTGAGTACAATGGATCCAAAAATGGATTATGAACCATAGAAGGATAGGATCTTTATAAATTTCCAATGTCTTTGAGAGAATTAATTGTTGCTAGATCTGAATTCTCACGGGATCCTTCTTCTTTTATTAATACTTTCAATTAAGTCCTTTTGAAAGCAGGTATGAATTTAGGAAGTTCTTCTCTAGACATTCATTGGAGAAACCCTCCAATTACCAACAGAAACTTCTAGAAAAAGTTGGTAAACTCTCTGCCACTGTTGCACCTAAAAAATATGCAACAAAACCTTGCTTTAAATGCAGAAATCCTTGGAAGAAAGGTCAAGTTTTTGAAAAGAAAATAAACCTTGTTGAAAAAACAGAGGAGCATGCAGATGACACAGTTGCACTGGATGATACTTCAAGTGATTGTTCCAGAAATATTTCTTATAAATCACACCAGGAAATCTTGATGCTGGAGGAAGAAATTCAATATTTGAATAATATTGACATTGATAACAACAATTTTTCCACAGTTGAATATTCTGAAATCATAAGAAATCTTCAGAACACCTCAGTAATTATTACCCCTCTCAAGGCACCAATCTTGATTAATGGAAAAAACATTGATGTTGTTTTGGATTCTGGAGCAAAGCACTTGCTTCAGTTAATCAGTATTTTAATTCAAAAGTTATTCCTGTCACTTCTGAAAATTGGAGAGTGTCACTGGAAAACCTACGCACATGGTTGAGGGTGATCCCAAGTAAGTGAGATAAAATTGAAAGGAAGTTACAACTTCAAATAACAGAGTCTTACTTCAAGGAAGTGGTTTGAAGATAGGTCTAAGTAATTGGTAATAGTTTGAGATAATTTTAAAGAATAATTAATTTATAATGTAAGGACACTAAATATTATGGTACATCTCATGAAGGGCAGCAACTTAATTATCAAAGGGAAGAATTAAGTATTTAGGATTTAATAAAATTGATTATTAAGAAAGAAAAGAACAAATATCATAAAAGCCTAATATAAATATGAATACTATCACAAATATATTTAATAATTTAATTCTAGAAAAAGTCAAAACAAAGTAACCTTTCACAAACCACCTGACACTCGAGGCAAAAGTAGCTCATTAAATCAATAAAATAGAAGTTTAAATCCATACTCGAAGCGCAGAAAGCAATTCTACATAGAAACTGCGACGTTCCTTTGTGTACTCACTATTCAAGCGCGCTAGTCTAAACTCTAAATCTAAATTAGTCAATCTATCAATAGTGTGTCTCAGTCTTTTCCTCAATAAGCGATGCACAGCGCAATAGTCAATGTAATGGTGCACTAAAAGGTTTATTAAATGTCTGTGAATTATTAAAAGGTGAAGTGAGCATAGACGGAATTGATAGTGGAGGATTAAAGGGTTAACGGATGTTAGTGAGGAGGGTCCAGGTGTAATGAATGTATTTTTAATGGTCTGTGGTGTGCGGCATAGTGGATGGGTATGAGGTCAATGCGAGGAGGAGTAAAGGATATAAAAGGGGTTGGTTTTTTGGTTCAACATTCATTAGAATTAAATTATAAAGCATACATATATTTAATAGTGGTAAAACTTTAGGTTAAATCATTATTAATGTATCTTTCCTTATTTTCTCAATAATCATTTCTAAATCCTAAATCTTTGATTATTGAGTTTCCAACACTTTGTGAGATTTTAAGAACTTTAACATTAACTTTAAATTATATTAGAATTCTTCTTGAACATATTACAAAGCAGTAGCTCTTCCTTCGAGTCATCTTTGAATCACTTCCTCAAACATTTCCTCTGTGCATTGAAGAAGTTTCTAAAACTCCTACCTCCATCTCACTTTCAGGAACACCCTCGACCTTGTGCGTAGGTTGTCCAGTGACAGTATAATTTAATTCTCCATAGTTCTTATTCTTTGCACTACTACATCACTTTTCAGGTGCTTTTCTCTAAATTCTGAAAATGGCACCTGTTCAGCGCACTCCTCCTACGGGCGCTACTACTAGAGCTTGCACCAGAGGCAGGCCAACAGCCACATGGCCTGTTTCCCGCACTCACTCCTTGGAGCCACTTGACCTAATGGAAGGGCAACATCCAGTCCAATCTGTAGAAGACATCCCACAAGATTTTGATGACTCTAGTGATGATGAAGAAGGAGAGGATACAATGCACAAGGCACCATCCGCCCCTGCTACTCACCCTTCTGGTCAACCTTCTGAACCTGGACCATCTAGTTCTCGGGAAGATTTCATGAGACTATTCATGAAGACCCTTTCAAATTCAACATCTTCAGAGGGATCTAAATTCAAAACTCCTTCTATGAAATCTCCTAATAAATTTGATGGAGAACATCCAGACAGATTGTGGCCCTTCTTGCAAACCTGCAAGCTCCTGTTCCATAATGACCCTTGAACCTTCAATAACGACCAATCGAAGGTTGTTTATGCTTCTTCATTCCTAGCCAGAAAAACAGAGAGATGGTTTGAACCTTATCTTCTCATGATCTCTTTGACAGAAACCCACTTACTTATTAATAACTGGGAAAATTTCGAAGACAAACTCTTCACATTGTTTGGTGACCCTAACAAAACTGACAACACAGAAATTGAACTTGATTTTCTTCACATGAGTGATAATGGTAAAGCCTCTGAATATATTTCGAACTTCAGAGCACTTCAAACTCAAGTATGTTGAAATGATGCTGCCCTCAAGTATCATTTCAAAAAAGGACTTCCTTCGAGAATTCTGGATCAGTTAAATCTTCATGGTCAGAAGATGACTACTTTAACAGATTTAATGGATTGAACCCTCAAACTCGACGGCGTTTATCAAGGACAACTTCAACATCGTCTATACGCCAACAAATCTCAAGGCCTAAATTTTAAATTGGGACCTTCTTCGCACCCACAGATAACTCAATCCTCCTCGACTCAATCCAAACCCAATAAGGGAAAGGACAAACCTTGACCAAAAGGCTCAACCCCAGGTGATATCAGTAAAGTACTGGCTCCTAAAGGGGAACTTAAAGAAGCTGAGAGGAAGAGGCGAGCAGATAATTGGTTATATATAAATTTTGGGGGTAAGCACAAGCTGGAAGATTGTGTAAAGTTGAAGGAAAGAGAAGGTACTAGTTCAAAGTCAAAAAACTAGTAGATAGTTTTCTTGCGTGCAAAGCAAACTATCTTATCTCGCACAGTGCACAGAACCTCCATGTCTTAAGGACTGGAGTTGCCTTAAACCGCTTGATATTCATTCTTTTTAAGGAGGATACCCCCTTCAGTTGTCTTATAGACTCTGGAGCTTCAATCTCTTTTGTTAGTTTCTCTTTTGCCAAGAAGTTACAACTAATATTTATAAATATTAATTGAATTCCAATTTATTTGGTTGAATCAGAGGCACCCAAATATTGGGTAAATAAGAAATTTTTATGGGGTTTCAACTTTCCGAACTTTCCCCCCTTCGAGTGGGAATTATCAGTCTTGGACGCCCCAAGGATGGACAATACCATTCTTGGCCGGACTTTTTAACACATTGGAACCTGAAATTGATTGGTGACAGGGATTGATCACCCCACATACTAAGTATATTTCTAATTCTTTAATGCAGGTCAATAGGGAGTTAAACAACCCACCTGACAATGTCCTTCTAGAGGAAAAATCTCTGCCAGATGACTTGCAAGTATCTGATCTTTCTCTAAATGAGCAATCGGCTAACCCTTCTAGTTCGATGACTTCACTCAAAGAGGATTTAAATTGCCTCAAAGTAATCAAATTATGCTCTCTCAATTCTAGTCTTTACTCAACAGATTCTCTCGAAGATGATGAGGACAACCAAATCATTGTTGAAGCCATTAAATCAACTCTACCGGAAATCTATCATGATTTCCTTGATTTTTTCTTGATCCGCAAGGCCGATAAGTTACCACCTCATCGACCCTACGACCATCAAATAGAGTTAACAGGTCCAGTACCTCCGGCAGGTCCTGTCTATTCTTTGTCGAAGGACAAATCTCAAGTTCTTCAAGACTACATTGCAGAGAATGTAGCCAAAGGTTTCATCAGAGCCATTAAATCTCCAACCAGCTCCCCTGTTCTTTTTGTAAAGAAAAAGGATGGTAGTCTTAGGTTGTGAAGAGACTATAGAAAGCTTGACACAGTCACTAAGAAGAATGCATATCCTATTCCTCCTATGTCATTGCTTCTTACCCTTTTCAAAGGTGTTAATTTCTTTTCTAAAATTTATCTTAGAGGCTATTATAATCTTATTTGCATTGCAGAAGGTCATGAACCACTAACTGCAATGGCACTAGATTTGGTAGTTTTGAATATTTAGTTATGCCTTTTAGATTGTGCAACGGACCATCAACTTTTCAAACTTTTGTCAATGACATCTTTCAGGATATTGTCGAACAATTTGTTGTCATCTATTTAGATGATATTTTAATTTTCTCGAAGACACTGGATGAACATATTCATCATGTTCGACAGGTTCTAAATCGGCTTCAAGATCACGGTCTCTACGCCAAGAACAATAAATGCGAATTCCATCTTAAATCAATTGATTTTTTGGGTTTTATGCTATCCACTGATGGTTTAGTCATGGACAAAAAAAAGGTCCAAAAAGTCCTGGAATGGCCTGAGCCCAAAACCGTTAAATCCCTTGAAGGATTTTTAGGTTTAGAAAATTTCTATAGAAGATTTATTAAAGATTACTCTAAAAATATTTTCAATCTTACTTCTCTTCTTAGAAAAGATATTCCTTTTGTTTTTACTTCTACAGCACAAAAGGAATTCAAAGCATTGAAGACTGCATTTACCACAGCTCCAATTCTTCAACACTTTGATCCTTCTGCTTCAACATTAGTGGAGACAGATGCAAGCGATTATGCTATCTCAGGGGTCATTTCTCAATTAAATCCTGAAACAAAATTGTTTTGTCCTGTTGCTTTTGAGTCACGTAAACTCATTGCAGCAGAATTAAATTATGAAATTCATGACAAAGAGCTTTTAGCTATTATTCATTGTCTTAAAAAATGGCGCTCTTTTCTTCTCAGCCTAAATAGTCCTTTTCAAACTCTAACTGACCATAATGCTTTGAAATACTTTATATCTTCCAAAGTTTTAGCCAGGCGTCAAGCCAGGTGGGCTGAATTTCTGTCTGAATTTTCTTTTTCTATTTCCTATCGCCCAGGTAAGAACTGCATTGTCCCAGATATCTTGTCACATTGGCAAGACGTTTACCCACTGCGGGGGGACGCATTTGCTGACAAGAACCCAGCGAATGTGAAATCAATTTTCAACAAATAAATGTTAACGACTCATCAACTTAATTCAACGATAATTCAATCTTTTAAAAATCCACTATCCAACATCCTTGAAGCTCAGTCAAAGGACAATTATTGTTTAGGGTTAAAAGACAAAATACTCTCGAAGAAAGGGGCCAAAAGATTTAGTATTGAATCAGGGCTATTACTTTCCAAAGGTAGAGTAGTCATAACTGACAACAATGAAATAAAATTATGGATTTTTAATAGTCAACATGATTCTCCATTAGCTGGTCATTTTGGGGTTGATAAAACCTACCAGTTAATAGCGAGGGATTTCTTCTGTCCAGGAATGACCAGAGAAATCAAGGCCTATATAAGAGCTTGTTATGAATTTAATAGGAAGAAGGCTCCCCATCACCAGAAGCATGGGTTGCTTCAACCACTTCCAATTCCCTCTAAACCTTGGGAATCTTTATTGATGGATTTTATTTCTCAACTTCCTGTCTCTAAAAATTTTGATGCTATATTAGTAATAGTAGATAGATTTTCAAAGATGTCTATTTTTATTAAAACCACTACTACTGATACAGCAGAAGATTTTTCAAAATTGTTTCTAGAATATGTATTTTCCAAACATGGCTTACCTAATGATATTATTTCAGATAGAGGCTCATTGTTTGTATCCACATTCTGGACTCAACTGTGTTGACAACTCAATATAACGAGGAATCTCTCCATGGCCTATCACCCTGAAACCAATGGGCAAACAGAAAGGGTCAACCAAATCCTTGAACAATACCTTCGAATGTATGTCAGTTACCAACAAGACAATTGGACCACATGGTTACCATTGGCCGAATTTTCTTATAATAACTCGACTCATTCTTTTACATGACAATCTCCTTTCAAAACTGTTTATGGAAGAAATCCTGGATTCAACTCAATCCAGGTATGAACTAGTCATCCTGCTGAACATTATCTTCGAACCATATCACAACTCCAAGAAGAACTTAAATCAAATTTGGAATTAGAAATTCGAAGGTACAAGGAACAGGCCGACAAACATTGACAATCTGCTCCTTCTTTTAAACCAGGTGACAAAGTATGGCTTGATGCACATAACATTTGAACAGCTCTACCATCAAAGAAACTGGCTGAAAAACTCTTGGGACCACTCGAAATTGACTCCGAAGTCTCTAAAACTGCATTTCAACTCAAGCTACCTCCTAAATGGCAGGCTATTCATCCTGTTTTTCACATATCTCTCCTGGAACTGGCTTGAGAAACATACCCGGGCAGGAACCAACCTCCTCTGGAACTGGTCGAAGTAGAAGACCATCTAGAGTGGGAAGTAAGTCATATCCTTAATTCAAGAATGCGCAAGGGGAAACTTCAATACCTCGTGGAATTGGAAGGCTTTCTCGATGATTCTGACAAACGTCCTGGGAACCAGCCATCAATTTTTCAAACGCCCCTGAACTCCTAAAATCTTTTCATCTTAAATATCCTTTAAAACTAAAACCTTAAAACTCTATTTTGTTCTTTCCTTTCTCTTTTTCCTTCTTCTCTTAAAAATCTTAAACATCTCTACCTCTAAAATTTCTGTATTCTTTGTTTTCTTTTCTTCTTTCTTCTTTTTTCTTTCATAAGTTTTTCAACCTTCTTTAAAATAAATAAATTAAAATTAAAATTAAATTAAATCAAAATAAATATAATTAAATAAAATTAAATTAAAGTAAATTAAAAATAAAATTTAAAACAAAATAAATAAAAAATTCATAAAACCTTCTAAAATTTCTTTAAAATTTCTTTTCTTTTCTTTTCAAATTTTCTACCTACATTATTTCCTTAAAAAATTCTTTTCCTCGAAGTATCAAAATTTTTCACAAACAAAACATGACAATCCTTCTCAAATTTCACTTCAACCTCTAAATCTCTCTTTTAAAATTTCTTTGAAAAATTACTTCTTCCTTTCAAATTCTTTTTTTAAAAAAAAATAATTTACTTCTTCTCTTCTTTTTATTTTTTCTTTTCAAATAACTAAAATTCCTCAAAACTTCAATAAATAAACTTTCATTAATAACAATTTTTTCATTCATTAAATTTTCATTTCCAATAAAATTATTTCAATCAATTATTTCTTTTTTCTACTTAAATTTTTTTTTCCTTTTCAATATTTAAACTAAAAATCCTTCAATTATATATTCTTTCTTTTCTTCTTTCAAGATTTAAAACAAAATTTTATTTAAATTTTTTCTTTCTTTTTTTCTTTTTCTTTCAAAATCTTATAAAATAAATATAAAAATTTTATATTAAAACAACAAAAATAAAATAAATAAAATACAAATTGTTTCTACTTTTCTTTTCCTCTTTCTTTCTTTTCCTTTCTCCTTCCATTTTAAATTTTCTCCTTTATTTTCTCTCAAACCAATCCCTTCATCTTCTCCAAAATCACCCTTATCTCCTTCCTACATTTTTCAAAAACCTCCTCCTCTCCTACAGGTACCACTTCCTTAATTTCCAGTAGTTCTTTGGCCACGTTGAAGGAAGCAGCATCGATAATCTTATTGACTTCACCATTTAAATCTTCAATAATCATAGCTCTTCGACCCTGGAAAGGTTTCTTTGACAATACCTTGTCAAGAGTTTCTTCATTATATTCCCTTGAGGCAATCACTGGTAACTGTTCTTTGGTAAGGATCAACAGAGCCACTTCCACAGCAGTGGTTTCCACAATAGGAGCTCCCAAACTCGAGGATTCCACCATAGGGGCTTCTGCAATGACATCTAAATTCTAAATCATATGGTCATCAGTAAAATTTTTCTTTGGGAAATAAAATTAAAGTAAAATAAAATCAAATCAAACTTACTTCAAATAATGGGTCAGCTTCTAGAAATGTATTTGGTGTGACTTCCACTGCCACTTCTTAATCTTCCTTGTCATCTTCAATGGCCATTTGCCGCTTTTTTGGTGTCCGCCTTGAAATGGGGACTTCGTCCTCATCTTCCTCCACCAACTCATCCACCACCTCTTCTACCCTTCGTTAACCCATGGCTTGAGCTACCCAGGACACCATATTGTCCTTGACTTCCTCCTCAGCTGCTTCTGATCTATCATCCCCAACCAACACGTCCCATATGTCTTCAACCACCTCTTTTGTCTTTGGTGTTACCCAATATTTAGTCTTGGTAAGTCTTCATTCAATGTCCGAATTTTTTGCTAATGCATCACACGCCACCTGTCTCCATTGGCAAAACTTGCATTTCTGGCGAGCACCTCGAGTAGCTGTGCTTTCCACACAGAAGTATTCCATTGATTCACAAGCCGTGCATGCTTGGGAGTACTGTCGAGTAACGAGCCCACCATCCGCTTTAGGGTGAGGAGGCGTGGGAGCTGGAGTAGGACAAGTTGACATAATAATAATAATAAATAAATAAACAAGAGTTAAATAAAGGGAAAGTTGTGTGGGAAGTATATGTCTCACGCTCAATGGAGCTCGCATTTTTATACCCGGGCATTTGTCACGCGCTGTGGTAGCCTAAGGTTTAGTATGGCACCTAAGTATGTAAATGGAGTTATTACAGCGTGCAAGATTGGTGTTATTATTTTTTTTTATAAAAGGGTTTTATTTAATTTATTTGAGTTTTAAATATGAAGAAATTGGTCAAGAGCAAATGCCTATGCGAAAACAATTTATTTTACAGAGAAAACTTATTTTTACGGTCTGAAGAGTTTATAAGTATCAAGTCAAGTCACTCAAGAACCTTGGGAAATTTTTTCATAAGCTTTACTATTTTTCTTATATTTTTAAATGAATTTTAAAGTTTTATAGAAATATTTACGTTTTTAGAAAATACTTAACTTTGATGAATTTTCACAGGGTGATTAGAGCTGCACCGACTACGAAAATTAGTTTGAAATGTAAAGGGGAAGTGGCTCTATTATGTGTAATCTTTCTAGATTTTTTATTATAGTTTTAAAGGTTCTAATTGAGTCCGTATGGACTCCGCTTCAACTCCGTTCAGACTCCGTATGGACTCCGCTTCGACTCTGTACGGACTCCGTACGAGCTCCGTATGGGCTCCGGATTGACTCTGGGTGAGCTCTGGAGGGGAAAACTTAGGCACGTGACTAGGAATACTTAAGAGTCTCTCAGAGTCGAAATTGAGAAGGGGGATACATCATACAGCTTAATCATTGACCACCACGGTCTCATTTTTTATTACTCAACAAATTAAAATTAATTGTAATACCCTTATAACTTTATATTTTATATATAACATTTTAGAAATACTACTCAAAAATTTAAATCAAGCTTCATACAGGGTATCTTTAGAAAGGTCTTCACCACTGGGACTTGATTATTTCTGTCTCATAAAAACTCAAATTATTATAAAAACATAAAAGTCAATATTTACAGATCTTTCACTGGTACACCTTAATTGTTGTTATCAGTATTTCATTTCTCAACAGCCATATTTTATTTAAATCTCAATAAGCATTAAATATTTTAGAGTTTCATTACTTTTATCAATCAGATCCAAGTAGACTGGTTAGCTTAGTGATTTAGAATTCCCATTTTGTTATTTTTATTGGAATGACGGGGTTTTCAACTAAATCCACTTATCTCCTCTGGATTCTGCTTACAGCAAGGCGACTGTAAGAGTTTACCTTACCATAGTTGGTGCGCAATTTTGGGTTCGATTTCTCTAGCTTTCTTTAAAGACTTACTTGGATCAAGAATGTTCTTAGCCTGCAAGAGGCTTAATTTCTGGAACTCTAATTGGATTTTTGTTATTGGCCTGCAAGAGGCTTGTTATTTTATCAATTGTTAACACTTTACATTACTTATTGGGATGTCTTCTTCTGCTGTTGCTTCTGGATATTCTAACACTCTTACTCCCACAGTTAGAATTGTTTCTTGGGATGGCCCATAGTTTGATGGGGAGGAGGTTAAATGGTTCATTAGCAGGTATGAATCTGCTGCTGCTGTTGATGGTGCTTCTCATGTGGACATGGGGAAGCAAGTTAGATTTTTTATTGCTGATAGGGAGGTGGAAAAAGAGGTTATTGCTATGCAGGCATTTAAGGACAAGGATTGGGTTAAGCTTTCTAAAGCTATGGTTGATAGATGGGGTGTTAGGTTTACTATGATGGACCTCAATAAAATTGTTGGAGACTGGCAAGCAAAAGGTGGAAATTCTTCTATGGCTGACTTCAAAAAGCTCTGTGTTCAGTTTGATGAAGTGGTGGAATATCTCATATTGGTGGATGAGTTAGTGCATGAGAATCAAGCAAAAGATTTGTTTTGGACAGCGTGCAGCAGGGATATTTGTATAGATGTCTTGAAGGATCTTTCAAGAAAAGATTTAATGAAGGAACTGCCTAATGGTGAGCAGAAACTGCCGGCTCTGGAGGTTATCAAGGACAACATTCAAGCCCATCTAAAGTTATTGGCGTTGGACAAATATCAAGAGTCATGCACTCAATATGTTAGCAAGGTTAGCGAAGTTCTGGCCGAAAACAACAATATTATGGTCAAAGCCCAGGAGGCCAAGAAGGCACAAATGGGATTACCTGCTGCTAAAGTTGAGGGCAATGTAGATAATAAGATGGTCGATCACTTGGCCGATTTAACGAAACAATTAAAAATATTTGTTCAAGAAACCCAGAAGGCTAACAAGGCCCCAATCGCTTCTTTGTCGACGTTGACTTCTTATCAGTCCAGAGGTTATGAAAGTCGAAATTATAATGGCAATAATAATGGTAACCGCTTCCCAGGCAATGGGAGAAATGGTGGGAATGGTGGTAATGGTGGTAATGGATATAGAGGTGGCTACGATGAGCCAAAGGTGTGCTCCTATTGTAATAGGAGAGGGCACAGAGCAACAGTTTGTTTTGCTCTTGATAATGATATGGATGCTGGGCGAGTTTTATTTGATGGTAAAGTTTATAAATTTCCTGATGGTTCGTTCATCAAGCCCAGTGATGGACAGTCTCCTTCTGATTTGGTCAGAAGAAGTTTAACGGCTGAAAGGAGAGCCAGATTTGAAGAGGTGACGGATGAAGATGTTAATGCCAAGGGTGGAAAAAATGGTAACGGTAATGGTGGTAAAGCTGACAAGGGCAAGGAGAATGAGGTCAGTAAAGCCACATTTTCTACTTCTTTTGGTGGTTTAGAGCTGGCGACGGTTGCCCAGGTGGAGGGTAGCTGCATGGCTGGCGAATACGATGTTAATGCTGCTAGAAGAGCAGCTGCTACTAAGGCGAAGAGTACCATTCAGAGCCAATTGAGGGCTAATCCTGGAAAGGCTAATAACAAAGTGAACCCTTACTCTAAGGACAAGAATTCTAGTGCTCAAACTGCCGCCAACAAATTGAACCCTTACTCTAAGGACGAATTATATAAAATGCAGAAGGGGATTGCTGATATGGGGCCCCCTAGTTATGGCAAGTTTGATTTAAATGGTGAGCCTATGCCAGAGGATGATTCGGATTCTGAGGAGGACGTACCGTTGGCGTCTCTACCCAGACCAAGTTTTAGCAGTCCCATCCCAATGGAGGGAGTAAGAAGTACCAGCGATGGATCAGGATTAGTGCAAGAAGCTGGTGACGGAGTTAGGGTTATAGAAAGTGAAGATGTTATTATGGGAGGTGAAGATGGCTCGGTTGGACTTCAAGAGGTACCCAGGGCCAAGGTTTTAAAATCAAAGGTCCAGTATGAGCGGCCAGTAGTTTCTGGTCAAGCTAATGCAATGGATGCGGTTTTGAATAGGGTGAATCAACTGCAGATTCCCTTATCTTTGGGGGAGTTATTTACGATTAGTCCGGAGCTTGCTGAAAAGAAAAAGAAGCATTTGACGAGGTGTCGGGTTTCCACTGGAGAGGTGGAATATATTTGTGAAAATGCTGAAAAGTTTGGGGAAGATGTAGATACACATTTTTCCGCTCCCCTGGGTTACCTGGTGGTAACTCTTAACGGTAAAGAAGTAAAGGCCTTGGTCGATTCAGGGTCTCAAATTAATTTAATTTCATTGGAACAAGCAACAAGTATAGGCTTACCAATTAAAAGTGGAACTGGGGGAAACCTCAGAGGTATTGGAGGGCATGCAACAGAGCTGATGGGCACAGCTGAGCATGTCAGGTTAGGCATTGGTGGATCTGTAGGTAAGGTTCACTTTTATGTGGCCAGAGGAGCAGTCAAAACTGTTCTGGGTGGTCCTTTTTTGATGAATTTTGAGGCCAGGATAGGGTATCAAGCTGGAATGGGGATTAGTTTGGAGATCACTGGTGAAGATATGCGGAGGTTACATATGTGGTTAGCGCCTCCTGGAGATGAAGGTTGGGAAACACGGCCAGGGATTACTACTCTGTTCCAGTGTTGTGTTTGCACCAAGAAGCAGCATATAAAACGGACAGCTTCTGGTGAATTATGTTTGTTGGAAAAGGATGAATGCCCTCATTTTTTGGGGTAGCAGGGGCTGATCACTCTAATGTTGTAATCTCTCCTCAGGATGAGATCCCGGATTGCAATAGGTCAGCTCACTTGGAGATAATTCAAGTGGATTCTCAATTATTTTCTGTTAATATTACTTTGGAGTGCAAATACGTTTTGGACTTTTCTATATGTTTATTGGATTTACCCTGTTTTTCTATTAAATTTAAAAATGGTGAAAAAGGCAAAATGGGCCAAATTAGGTTGGATAAAGGTTGGAAGGGTATGTTTTATGACCTCCAGCAAGAGGTTTAACTGCAATTATCTCCTTCTATTTTGGACCTCCAGCAAGAGGGTAAACTGACAAAATCTCATCAAAACCTGATTAAAAATCTCAGTATAATAAAAACTCAAAAAAATAATTTATGTGAAAAGGTTATTCCGGACCTCCAGCAAGAGGGTAAACTGCAAAAATCACATCAAAATCCGATTAAAAATCTCAGTATAATTAAAACACAAAAAAATAATTTTTGTGAAAATTCATTTCTGGTTCTCCAGCAAGAGGTTAAACTGCCAACTTTCTTTACGGGTGATTTACTGTTGGATAAGGGAAGCAAAGGTGTTGGAAAATCTGTTTATAAATTAGACGAGGGAAAGGAGAAAAGGGTAAAATTTAAAAATGAAATAAAATATTTTTCTAATTTTTCTTATTCTGATTCTGACAATGAAGAAGATTTATTTGATGAAATTTTTAATGGAGAATCAAAAGTAAATGTTTTACCTCAAGCTTGTTTAGATGTGGAGGCAGCCAAATATAAGAAAGTAGCAAATAAAGTTCGACCTATTAATGAACCGCTACCTGCCAAATTAAATCCACCCTTGAGAAGACCAAGGTTATCAAGAGATCCTTATGAAAGTCCCTTGGTAAAGAATCCGCCTGAATTTTCTGAGACGTCAAGAATCACTTTTGAGAGACTGGGTGTTGTTAATTTTGGACTTGATGGTTGGTTGTCTGGAGAAGAGAAGAAGTTGTTGTTGGATGTGATGGTCAAGCGAAAGAAGGCCATTGCTTTTGTAGAAGAGGAGAGGGGTGTGTTGAAGCATTCCTATGGGGAGCCTTACAAGATTCCTGTGGTATGTCATGAACCGTGGCAGCAGAAACCGATTCCTATTCCGGCTGCATTAAAAGAAGCCTATATTGAAGTTGTCAGAGAACAGATACGCACTGGACTGTATGAGCAATCAACGTCAAGTTATTCTAGTCCGGTATTTTGTATCAAGAAACCAAATGGCAAGCTTAGAGTTGTTCATGATCTTAGGGAATTAAATAGGGTGACAATAAAGGATGCTGGGATACCGCCTAGTGCTGAGGAGTTTGTTGAAGCGTTTGCAGGGAGAGTGTGTTATGGTTTGGGAGATATTATGGGTGGATATGATGAGAGAGAGTTACATCCGGACTCAAGACCTCTCACTACATTTGATACACCACTAGGATGTTTACAGTTAACAAGATTACCTCAAGGAGCAACAAATTCGGTTGCAGTTTATCAATCTCAGATGGCTTGGATCCTTCAAGACGAAATTCCACAATATGCTGGAATCTTTATAGATGATGGAGGAATTAAGGGACCAACAACCGACTATGATAACCAGGTGTTGGAAGAGAATCCCGGGATACGCAAATTCATTTGGGAGTTTGCAATTACATTAGAAAGAATCTTGTTTCGAATTGAAGAGGCTGGTTTAACTATTTCAGGTTCAAAATTTTCATGTTGTGTGCCAGCCTTAGAAATATTAGGCCATGTGGTATGTAGTGAGGGTAGGATTATGTCCAAGAAGAAAGTTAACAAAATTCAGTCCTGGCCAAGACCCAAGAATACGACAGAAGTTAGAGGGTTTTTAGGCGTTTGCGTATATGTTAGAATGTTTATTAAGGACTTTTCTTCATTGGCAGCTCCATTGAGACGGTTAACGAGAAAGGATGCAGACTGGGAGTGGGATGAAGAGTGTGAGAAGGCATTTGTGAAGTTGAAGGAGGTTGTGGGGAAGGATTTAGTCCTGCACAAGTTGGATTATGGAAAAGAAGCTGGTAGAATTTATTTAGCAGTTGATTCAAGTCAGGTTGCAGCTGGGGCAGTTTTGTCTCAGATGGATAAATCTGGTTACATCAGGCCAGTTAGGTATGAATCTGTAGTATTTACTGAGGTCAAATCAAGATATTCACAACCAAAATTGGAATTATGTGGTGTGGCGAAAATACTGAAGAAACTTCAGCATATTTTGTGGGGGCAACATTTTGAGTTGCAAGTGGATGCAAAATTGTTAATCCAGATGATTAATTCCCCAAGTTTACCGAACGCACCCATGACGAGATGGGTAGCTTTTATTCAACACTTTTTGTTCAATTTAGTTCATAAGCCTGGCAAAACTTTCACTCTGCCAGATGGTTTATCAAGGAGACCACCCACTGAAGAAGATTCAGACTCAGAAGAGTTTGATGAAGATATACCTATTATCAAAGCCAGCACTAAAGGAGCTGAAGACTTTCCATACCTCCCCCATGAGGTTAAACTGGCAGGATTATTGTGTTTAGATTATGGTAATGATGACCTCCACCAAGAGGATAAACTGGAAAATAGTTTTTATGTTAATAAAGGTGTTGGGAAAGGTGTAGATAAATTCGGTAGAAAGGAGGTAGAAGAAGATGTGGTGTATGTAGAGGAATATGGATTGGTAGTGTGGGATAGTAGTAAGTTAAGGAATGGTGTATATGTTGGAGAATTAGAGAATTTAAATAAAAGGGTGGATAAAGAGAAAGAGGTATTTTTGAATATGGTTTACGAAGGATCCAAAGTTTCAGAAGAAAAACGTCAACATAGCTCGATTAAAGATTTATTTAGGGGTCAACAATTATTGGCTCATTCATGTGCAGGTGATATTGGTGATAGAGAAGTCCCTATTGACGTTATATTAATCGATTTTCAAGATGAAGTCTGGGGTCAGACTGGTTTTTATTTTTTGTTAGTCAAATATTTGTTGACTTTAGAAAGGCCAGAAGATTGTGAAGACGATGAATGGGTGGCTATCAAGAGGAAGTCATCTACATTTTACCTATCTGGTCGACGTTTAATGAGGAGAAGGTATCCAAATCCTCAAGTAGTTATAACTCAACAGAAGGGGAAAGAATTAGTTTTGAAATCACTGCATGAAGATCTCGGGCATAGAGGAATTGGAGAAACGTTTAGAAGAATTTCTGATCGATTTTGGTGGCCTGGCATGAAGATGGCTGTTAAACAGTGGGTTCAGTCATGCGAAGAATGTCAAAGACGAAATTATTTAAGGCCAAAAGAACCTGGACCCGCGACCGGTGAATATACGCTCTTTGGGAGAGTTAGTTTAGATGCCGTTCATATAAAAGAGGGACGGTATAAATATTTAATTGTGGCCAGAGATGATTTATCTGGTTGGGTAGAGGCAGCACCTCTTTTTAATTTGACTGCCAAAAATGTGGCAGAATTTTTGTTAAATAATTGGGTGTATCAATATGGAGTGATGAAATTGGTGACGGTAGATGGAGGTCCTGAATTTGGGACAGAGTTTAAAGAGGCCGTATTGAAAGTTGGATCAAAGGTTAGGGTAGCAACCCCATATTATCCTGAAGCTGAAGGCATGGTTGAAAGAGAGCATCATGTTATCAAGGATGCTTTAGTTATAATGTGTGGGACAAGTGCCGAAAAGTGGAGGCACTACTTACCTTTAGTTTTATTTGCTGATCGAATCACTTCCAAAAGGACAACCGGATTTTCACCTTATGAACTTGTTTTTGGACAGAAAGCAGTTTTACAGGTTGATTTAGAAGCTGAATCATATCTTGGAGTTGAATGGGACATGGTCAAAACTACTGAAGAATTATTGTGTGCAAGAATGATGCAGCTAGAAAAGAAAGAAGAATATTTAGAAAAGGAATATTCGCGGATGATGAAGATCAGAAATCAATCAGTTAGATATTGGGATGAGCGGTTGGCACATCGATTAAGGAAACCTTTGAACCCAGGTGATATGGTCCTGGTGTATAATAGGAGTTTGGAAAGTCAGTGAGTAAAGATGTTTGCAGATAGGTGGAATGGACCGTATAAAATCAAGGAGCAAGTTTCCGGCAGTTCATATGTGTTAGAAGAGTTGGATGGAGTAGTATTGAAGAAGAGGGTAGCGGCCGATCAAGTGAAACGGTTCTATCCTAGAGGCACCAGGAGTGCCGAAGTCTTCCTCCGCAATGAGGATAAACTATGACAGTTATCAAATTTTATTAACCTCCGCAATGAGGATAAACTATGACATTTATCAAATTTTATTAACCTCCGCAATGAGGATAAACTATGATATCAACAAAATTTTATGGATTCCTCCGCAATGAGGATAAACTATGATGTTTATAAAAACTTTATCGACCTCTGCAACGAGGATAAACTATCTTCCTTTATCAAAATGCTTTACTGTCGTTACACTGCATATGGGCAACGAAACTGTGATGAAACTTAACGAAATGCAAGAAAACCTTCTTTGAAATTTTCAAAATTTAAAATTCTTAAAATATGGGTGAAGATAGTGTTGGAAAATTTAAAAAAAAAAAATTATTGGAAGAAGTGTTCACAGGGGAACCTTCTTAATTTAATATTGGCAAGTGTGGGGGTAATTGATGGGCTGGCTGCTCTATACACAATTACCCCATAATGTTTGTTTCCAAAATTTTCCCTGTTTCTAGTTGAATCCTGGCTTTGTCTTTTAATTTTAGGAAGTCCACTAAGACTATAAACTGGAACGAATCAAGAGACACCGCTCTCAATGCCGGATTCAAGATTCTTTTTATTTTATTTTGTTTTTGATTTTTTTTTTATGTTAGATTGTGATTTCTTTTCTTTAATATATATTATGAATTATTGTAAAGGTGATGCTCACTGGTGGTCTCTAATCATTTTTATAAATTGGAGGGAGCCCTACCAGTGATAATCATTATAAAAATTATCTTCTAAAAACTTTCATTTATTTTATTTTCTTTTCAATTTCTCAAAATTTTGTAACCACATCAAGTTGCACTTGGATGTGGGTATGATGTCGAGGGTACAGCTCATCAAATGGCCGGGGGGCATCTTTTAAAATTTTATTTTGAAATTTTTTTATTACTTTTTTATCTTTCTTTTCACATTCGTTTATCTTTCTTTAAAAATTAAATTTTAACTTTTATTTCAAAACTATCTTTTTTAAACTCTTTTATTTTAAATTAAAAAAATAAATAAAAATAAAATAAATAAAATAAAATAAAAATAAAAAATTAAAAAAAACTAAAAATTAAAAAAAAAATAAAATAAAATGAAATGAAATAAAAATAAAATAAAATAAAAAATAAAAAAATAAAAAATAAAAAATAAAATAAAAAAATTAATTAATTAAATCAAAATTATTATTATATTTCTTAGTTTATTTTTCAGTCTTCATTCTTATTAGTTTATTCATTTAGTTTAGACAGGAAACAGGGTATAGGGGAACTCAATACCTATGGGATTTTACTTCAAGACATCTGTTAGTCCTCTAAGACTTTAAACTGGCTACTGTTCAAGAAGTTTTTTAAGGTTTTTTATACATATTTTGGATCTGTTAGTCCTCCAAGACTTTAAACTGGCTACTGTTAAAGACGTTCTTTAAGGTTTTTTATACATATTTTGGATCTGTTAGTCCTCCAAGACTTTAAACTGGCTACTGTGCAAGACGTTCTTTAAGGTTTTTTATACATATTTTTGATCTGTTAGTCCTCCAAGACTTTAAACTGGCTACTGTTAAATACGTTCTTTAAGGTTTTTTATACATATTTTGGATCTGTTAGTCCTCCAAGACTTTAAACTGGCTACTTTTCAAGACGTTCTTTAAGGTTTTTTTATACGTATTTTGGATTTGTTATTCCTGCAAGACTTTAAACTGGCTACTCTTCAAGACATTCTTTAAGGTTTTTTACACGTATTTTGGATCTGTTAGTCCTCCAAGACTTTAAACTGGCTACTGTTCAAGATATTCTTTAAAATTTTTTTTATACGTATTTTGGATCTGTTAGTCCTCCAAGACTTTAAACTGGCTACTGTTCAAGACTTTCATTAAGGTTTTTTTATACAAATTTTGGAGCTGTTAGTCCTCCAAGACTTTAAACTGGCTAATTTTCAAGACTGTCATTAAAGATTTTATATTGGAGCTGTTAGTCCTTCAAGACTTTAAACTGAATTTAAAGAATGTTCAAGAATTTATGAATATTTTTGGGAGACAGATTTTTTTTATTTTTAATTTTATCAATCAAATGTTAGGTCCACCAAGACCTTAAACTGGAGTGTTATCATATGTTAGGTCCACCAAGACCCTAAACTGGACTATTATCAAGCTGTTGGGTCCACCATGACCTTAAACTGGATTTCTTGTCGATCAAATGTTTGGTCCACTATGACATTAAACTGGATTATCAAATTTATTCAATCTTTGGTCAAGCCTAGGCCTTATTTAGGAACTTATTAAGTTAATTATGCACCTAAACTATCTTTGGTCCACCAAGACCATAAACTGGCAATCGATTATATGTTTGGTCTACCAAGACTTTAAACTGGAATGTCAATCTTGTTTGGATAACTCAATTCAATCTTTTAATTTATCACTGTCCACTAAGACTCTAAACTGGTTATTCAATTATTTCTGGAATTGGGTGCTGATAAGCTTTAGGAGGTTAAAATTTTAGGTGGTAATGATGCTAAGGAAAGCATAATGGTTAATTAGGTAAAATTTGTGGCGAAGTT
The DNA here is from genome assembly GCA_030280995.1 of Hemileia vastatrix. Taxonomy (NCBI): domain Eukaryota; kingdom Fungi; phylum Basidiomycota; class Pucciniomycetes; order Pucciniales; family Zaghouaniaceae; genus Hemileia; species Hemileia vastatrix. Next base: position 2,239,158 of record JASXTE010000011.1, read on the forward strand.
AATATTATTATTGGAAGCCTGGCAAAAGTATTTTATGGGTTTGCTGTATAGCAAAGTTTGAAAATTGTGATGAAGGAATCAGAAGTTAGGATGGTAGTTGGATTTTAGGGAATGATTTTTTTAGTGCCTCATAGTTAGGCCATTTTTTTTGTGTGAAGCTTGGAGGACCTTATGGTGAGATTGGAATCATAGAATTCGGCTCAGTGGGGGGCCCTATGAGGTTGGAATCAGGAGTATTCAGCTCATAGGAAGATCCACTCTCTAAATGCTGTGACAAGAAGGAAGACTGGTATATAAGAGTCTGAAGGGATTCAAACCTTGCTCTCAGTAGTGGAATCATCACAAGATTTATTTTATTTTATTTTATGTTATATCAAGCCAGAGAAGAAGAAACAAAGTTTCTATTATAAAGAATTAAAAGAAGACCAGCTAAAACAAATTTATCAAATTATTTTATTAGAAAAGATCATTCTTTTGGAATTGCTCAACCACTTATGCAAAGTTTTAAGAATGGGGACATTCTCAATTGGAGGGAGGATGTGGTAGCCTAAAGTTTAGTATGGCACCTAAGTACGTAAATGGAGTTATTACAGCTTGCAAGATTGGCGTTATTATTTTTTTTATAAAAGGGTTTTATTTAATTTATTTGAGTTTTAAATATGAAGAAATTGGTCAAGAGCAAATGCCTACGCGAAAACAATTTATTTTACAGAGAAAACTTATTTTTACGGTCTGAAGAGTTTATAAGTATCAAGTCGAGTCACTCAAGAACCTTGGGAAATTTTCCCAGAATTTTTACTATTTTTCTTATATTTTTAAATGAATTTTAAAGTTTTATAGAAATATTTACGTTTTTAGAAAATACTTAACGTTGATGAATTTTCACAGGGTGATTAGAGCTGCGCAGACTACAAAAATTAGTTTGAAATGTAAAGGGGAAGTGGCTCTATTATGTGTAATTTTTCTAGATTTTCTATTATAGTTTTAAAGGTTCTAATTGAGTCCGTTCGGACTCCGCTTCGACTCTGTATGGACTCCGTTCGGACTCCGTATGAGCTCCGTACGGGCTCCGGATTGACTCTGGGTGAGCTCTGGAGGGGAAAACTTAGGCACGTGACTAGGAATACTTAAGAGTCTCTCAGACTCGAAATTGAGAAGGGGGATACATCATACAGCTTAATCATTGACCACCACGGTCTCATTTTTTATTACTCAACAAATTAAAATTAATTGTAATACCCTTATAACTTTATATTTTATATATAACATTTTAGAAATACTACTCAACAATTTAAATCACGCTTCATACAGGGTATCTTTAGAAAGGTCTTCACCACTGGGACTTGATTATTGCTGTCTCATAAAAACTCAAATTATTATAAAAACATAAAAGTCAATCTTTACAGATCTTTCACTGGTACACCTTAATTGTTGTTATCAGTATTTCATTTCTCAACAGCCACATTTTATTTAAATCTCAATAAGCGTTAAATATTTTAGAGTTTCATTACTTTTATCAATCAGATCCAAGTAGACTGGTTAGCTTAGTGATTTAGAATTCCCATTTTGTTATTTTTATTGGAAGGACGGGGTTTTCAACTAAATCCACTTATCTCCTCCGGATTCTGCTTACAGCAAGACAACTGTAAGAGTTTACCTTACCATAGCGCCACGTGACACTCAAGGCAAAAGTAGCTCATTAAATCAATAAAAGAGAAGTCTAAATCCATAATCAAAGCGCAGAAAGCAATTCTACATAGAAACTGCGACGTTCCTTTGTGTACTCACTTTTCAACCGCACTAGTCTAAACTCTAAATCTAAATAAGTCAATCTCTCAATAGTGTGTCTCAGTCTTTTCCTCAATAAGCGACGCAGAGCGCAATAGTCAAGTAATGGTGCACTAAAAGGTTTATTAAATGTCTGTGAATTATTAAAAGGTGTAGTAAGCATGGACGGAATGGATAGTGGAGGATTAAAGGGTTAACGGATGTTAGTGAGGAGGGTCAAGGTGTAATGGATGTATTTTTTAATGGTCTGTGGTGTGCGGAATAGTGGATGGGTATGAGGTCAATGCAAGGAGGAGTAAAGGATATAAAAGGGGTTGGGTTTTTGGTTCGACATTCTTTAGAATTAAATTATAAAGCGTATATATAGCTAATAGTGGTAAAACTTTAGGTTAAATCATTATTATTGCATCTTTCCTTATTTTCTCAATAATCATTTCTAAATCCTAAATCTTTGATTATTGAGTTTCCTACCCTTTGTGAGATTTTAAGAATTTTAACATTAAATTTAAATTATACTAGAATTCTTCTTGAACATATTACGAAGCAGTAGCTCTTCCTTCGAGTCATCTTTGAATCACTTCCTCAAACATTTCCTCTGTGCATCAAAGAAGTTTCTAAAACTTCTCCCTCCATCTCACTTTCAGGAACACCTTCGACCTTGTGCGTAGGTCGTCCGGTGACATAACCCCCTTTATATATCCTATTCCTTCTCACACTGAGCCTTTAAACAACCAGTTACCATATAAACACAGACCCATTTAATCTACCAGAATTCCCATTTACCAATCATCTAAACTTATAATCCTTCTGCTCTATTCCTACTTCCCAGAACTCCTAATTACCCTCAGACCCACAATTACCCCTTTTGAATATTTCCTTGACCTTAGAGCCAGACCACACATAGATTTCTTATGTTTGAAAAGTATAATTGTCTTTAATTTTAGCATACTTTTAAATCTTGAATAGCACTGCTAATTTGAGAACACAATAGAATGTAATCTCCCTACAGTCTCTTTTTGCGCATAACTAGTGTAGTTAGAGCTTGAATAGTGGGTTAGTTGAGGTACTTTTGCTTTGAGTGTCATGTAATGCATTACAAATGCCCAGGTGTAAAACACAACCTCCATTACATAACCATCTACTATCATATCCTTCCATTTTTTCTTAATTTCAACTTTATCAGTTTTAAATGTTAATGCCTGAGCATACCAATGTGACCCCTACTCCTCCTCACCCTCAAGCTGATTGGGGGCTTCCCACTTGTTAATTCAAGACTCCCTGCATGGCCTGTGTGGCCATGGACTTATTTTGCATGAAAATTATGGAATATCATGTTCCTCGCAAGAAGTGCAAGTTCTGTTGATGGCATTGAGTGGCATGTAATGCCCTGTCTCTTAAAAATAATGCCAAGCTGCTCACCACTACAAATTTTTGATTAATTGCTGAATTGAAGGCCGTTGTCAAAGACATATGGGATGTTCTCACTACTAGAAATTTGGCGTTGGATGACTTGGAGGGATTAAACCAGGAGGAGAAGTTTGAGATATCTGGTTGGGCTATGGATGTAGCCTTGGGGAGGCAAAGATGATAGAGGACAAAGTAGATAAGGGTGTCAAAGGTGCTGCAGAAAAAGCAGGGGAGGAAGCTTCCATGTTGAAGAGATTACAACTGATCATTAAAGACAATGATGAAGAGGAAGTAGAGGTGATGGAGAGAAAACCATCGTTCCTGGAGGATGACCCTGAATTTGGGGTAAGTGATTTAATTTAAATTTTATTACTTTGATGGTAACATTTTTGTTTTTTTTGTTTTTGTTTTATGTTTTTTAGGGGGTGGAGACCACAGATGAGATTCTGTAGCTTTGACTAGTGGGACAGTCCCTGAGGCTCCTATTGAGGTCAAGTGACTGACTTAAAGTGGTCCATTGAATACCAATGATGATGAATTATAGGTCAAAGCCTTGAATCAATTATGGTCCAAGAAAGCACACCAAGCTTTTCAAATATCATTTGTCAAGGGCTTATGTGACAAGGTCAGAAAAATTATGGATTTGGCTTCATATGATATAACCAAAAAATTGTTGTATATTGGGGAGTTGGTGTTTGCTGAAGGTAATGAAGTATTTGAAAAGAGTCAAAAGGGAATTCAAAAAGTCATGGAGAAGATGAAGGAGTTGATTCAAAGAAAATTAGATGAAAAGATAGTTTAGGAAAAGAAGAAAAGGAAAAAAAAGTAAAGTAGAAAAAAGAAAAAATTTGTTTTGTATATAGTTTTATCTTGAATATTGTTTTATTTTTTTTATTTATTATGTAAAGAAAAGAAAATAAAGAGAAAAGAAGAATTTGTGTTTTAAGAAAGAAAATTTTGAGAGAAGAAAAAAAAGGAATTATTTAAGATAGAAAATTCAGAGAAAAGAAATATAGGAAATTTAGAATTTAAAAGAAACTTGATTTGAGATTGATTGTTGAAGAAAGGTTTTTTGATTTTTTGAGTGTTTTTATGATTTGAGTTTTGAGGAAACTGAAAGGAAAAGAAAATAAAAGAGTTTTAATGTTGGAAGAAAAAAGAAAGTAAAGAATTTTGGAAAAAAATATGACAGCCTAATTTGAAAATAAATTTTAGAAGAAAGAGAAAGAGAAAAAAAAATTTATAAATATTTTAATTATTTAATTTTTACATCACTTTGGTTTTATTTTGTATTGTTTTTACTTTATTTTATTTTAGTTTATTTTATTTTATTTGAATTTATTTTATTTTATTTTATTTTATTTGAATTTATTTTATTTTATTTTATTTTATTTTATTTTATTTTATTTTATTTTATTTTATTTTATTTTATTTTATTTTATTTTATTTTATTTTATTTTATTTTATTTTATTTTATTTTATTTTATTTTATATTATTTTATTTAATTTTATTTTATTTTATTTTATTTATTTTATTTTATTTTATTTTATTTTATTTTATTTTATTTTATTTTATTTTATTTTATTTTATTTTATTTTATTTTATTTTATTTTATTTTATTTTATTTTATTTTATTTTATTTAAAATTTTAAATTTAGTTTAAAGATGTATACAGAAATGAGAAATTGAAAAAGAATAGATAAAAGAATTTAAGTTTAAAATGATTATGAAGTTTTAAGTTTAAGTTTGAAAGATATGTTAAGGATTTAAGATTTAAAGTTTTTAGAGAAGAGAAAAAAAAAAGAAACAGAGAAAGAAAGAAAAGAGGGAAAGAATTTATGTTTTAGGTTTTGAAGTATATTTTAAATGAAAAGATTTGATAAGTTCAGGAGAATTAGAAACATTAATGGCTGGTTCCCAGGATGTTTAATTAGGATTGTCGAGGTAGCCTTCCCATTCCACAAGGTATTAAGGTTTCCCTTTGCACCTTCTTGAAACAAGAAGCTGGCTTACTTCTCACTCTATATTATATTCTACTTTACTGGTTCTGGAGGAGGATAGTTCTTTCCTGGGTATTTTTCTCAAGCCAGCTCAAAGAGAGATATGTGAAAAACAGGATGAATTGATTGCCCCTTTGGAGGTAGCTTAAGTCAAAATGCATTTTTGGATATTTCAGCATTAATTTCAAATGGACCCAAGAATTTCTCAGATATTTTCTTAGATGGTCAAGTTGTTCAAATATTTTTTTGTGTCAAGCCATACTTTTTTGCTTGTTTTAAAGAGTGGAGCGGATTTTCAATGTTTATCAGCTTGTTCCTTATACCTTTGATTTGCCACTTCCAGGTTAGATTGAAGTTTTCCTTGAAGTGGTGAAATTGTTCAAAGATAATGTTCAGCAGGATGGTTTATTACTTCAAGAATCAGATTGAATCAAGGATGTTGTCTGTTGGTGGGTCGTCTAGAAGAAGGAGAAGGAGGAGAAGAGATAAGGCGGAAGAGAAAGAAGAAATGAGGAATGGATAAAAAATATAGAAGGAATGAGAAGAATATAAGTAATAAAATTTTTAAATCAAAAGAGAGGGTTGCAACAACAAAATTTAAGAGGAATGACACAACAGTAATGAATGGTTTATTTAGAAATATTTAGTCCAGTAAGTAAAAATTTCTCTGCGCGGCTAACAATTATTATTATTAATAAACTTAAAGCAACCTTAGATTATTTATTGAATATTAATACTAGATTTGCAATACTAATAAAAATAATAATAACGTATTTTAAGATTCAAAATGTTTGTAATGTAAGTGATGATCACCAAAGTGAAATTCCAAGGCCCTTTTATAGGCAAGAAAACATCTGTGGCATCAAAATTGTATATACAAAGAAAACAGGAATGTGAAACAAACTATTAGAGTAATTTAATTGAAACACCCAAAATAAGGAGAGAGATGAAACAGTATATTAAACCTGTGAATAAGTAATAATTCTTCCCACCATCAAATTTCAAAACAAAAAATTAATATAATGAATAACTATGTGTGTGTGAAACCTGAAAACTTTGAGAAAGAAAATCCAAGACAGGTATTACAAGTAGATGTAAAGGGTTTAACTAATACAAAAAGAATTATTTTCACACCTAAATGTATATAATAAATTTTAATTCAGAATAAAGAGAATTTAATTAATTGTTTTAACTATTTCAATTAATTTAATAATCAATTTAATTAAAACTATTATTTAATTATTTAATATAACTTATTTAGAGTGAGAATTTAATATTATTATATTAAATAAGTGTTTTAATTTATTTCATAATTTTAGTGACACACTTAAGGGTCAAAAGAAGCGCCCAGTATTTATGGATAATATTATATGATAAGTTGTATTTAGTCTATATAAATTTTATTATTTAAATTGTAATTACATTATAAGTTAAATTTATTATTACAATCATAATATAAATTTAAATAATTAATTTATCAATTTAGAAATATTAAATACATAAAAAATGTGCCATGATGTTATAAAATATAATATCTTTTTATGTAATAAAAATTTCTTAATAATAAAATAAATATAATAATTATTTTATTTATAAAATATTTATATAATTTTCTTATTCAATAAGATATTTTATTGTAACTACATAAAATGCATAGTATTATTCCCTTAAATGATTCCAGTAATTTATTATACAATTTTCTGGGCTCCTGAGATAGCCTGGCTGACATTGTCTATATATAGTTTTGAAGAGAGATTGTTTTGTCGAATAATGTGTTGAGTTGTTATAAGCCAATTTGGAAAATGGTAGCCATGTAGTCAAATTGTCTTATTGATAATTAACATAAATTCAAAGATAGTATTTGAGGATCTGGTTGACTCTTTCAGTTTTCTCATCAGTTTCTGGATGATAAGCATTAGAAAGATTCCTTGTGATATTTAATTGTTGACATAATTGAGTCCAGAAAGTATAAACAAACAAAGAGCCTCCATCTGAAATAATATCATTGGGTAATCCATGTTTAGAAAACATGTATTCTAGAAACAATTTTTCTAAGTCCAATGCTGTTTAGTAGTAACAGTTTTAATAAAAATAGACATTTTTAAAAATTTATCAACTATAACTAGTATACTATTAAATTTATCTGATGGAGGTTTTTGAGAAATTAAATCCATCAAAATTGATTCTCAAGGTTTAGAGGGAACTGGAAGTGGTTGAATCAACTCATACATCCTATGTCAAAAAACCTTGTTCATATTACATTCATAACAGGCTTTAATATAGGCCTTGATTTCTCTAGTCATTCACCACACAATATGGGGGGCAGACTTGCTAGCAAGTCCACAACCTAGGACCCAAACTGACCATATATTGAACACACATTGAGCTATTGATAAAGGAACCATACAATCAGGGATGAACACCACTCAACAGAACAGTTTTAGGTGTGTGTTCAATTTGAGTTCAGTATGGGTCCAGTATGAGTTCAGTCTGAGTTCCATCTGAGTTCAGGTTGAGGACTAGCTAGAAAGTTCACCCCCTACATTGCGCAGTGATTCCTGGCCAGAATAGATCCCTTGCTATTAACTGGTAAGTTTTATCAACTCCAAAGTGACCAGCCAACAAGGAATCATGTCAACTATTGAAAATCCATAATTTTATATCCTTATCATCAGATATGACTACTTTCAGGGTGGGGCCAAGTACAAAGACGTGAACTAGCTTGAATGGTCAGTTGTCTAGAAGATTTTAATGTTCCAATATGAACACTGTAGTACTAATCCAATAAGTATTAAAATAAAACTCAATATAAAGGTCTCACTAATTATATATGTGTCATGCACCATATGACACTCAAGGCAAAAGAAGCTCATTAAATCAATAATACAGAGGTCTAAATCCATACTCGAAGCACAGAAAGCAATTCTACATAGTAACTGCGACGTTCCTTTATGTACTCACTATTCAACCACTCTAGTATAAACTCTAAATCTTAATTAGTCAATCTCTCAATAGTGTGTCTCAGTCTTTTCCTCAATAAGCAATGCACAGCGCAATAGTCAATGTAATGGTGCACTAAAAGGTTTATTAAATGTCTGTGAATTATTAATAGGTGTAGTGAGCATTGACGGGATGGTTAGTGGAGGATTAAAGGGTTGACCGATGTTAGTGAGGAGGGTCCAGGTGTAACGGGTGTAATTTTGGTGATCTGTGGTGTGCGGAATGATGGATGGGTATAAGGTCAATGCGAGGAGGAGTAAGGGATATAAAAGGGGTTAGGTTTTGGTTCGACATTCTTTAGAATTTAATTATAGAACGTATATATAGTAAATAGTGGTAAAGCCCCAGGTTAAATCATTATTATTTTATCTTTCCTTATTTTCTCAGTAATCATTTCTAAATCCTAAATCTTTGATTATTGAGTTTCCAACCCTTTTTGAGATCTTAAGAATATTAATATTACCCTTAAATTATATTAGAATTCTTCTCGAACATATCTCAAAGCAGTAGCTCTTCCTTTGAGTCATCTTTGAATCACTTCTTCAATAATTTCCTCTGTTCTTCGAAGAAGTTTCTAAACTCCTCCCTCCATCTAACTTCCAGGAACACCCTCAACCTTGTGCGTAGGTCATCCGGTGACAGTATAATTTAATTATCCGTAGTTCTCATTCTTTGGCACTACTACGTCCTTTTTTCAGGTGTTTTCTTAATTCATAAAATAGCACCTGTTCAACACACTCCTCCTAAGGGCGCTACTACTAGAGCTCGCACCAGAGGCAGGCCAACAGCCACACGGCCTGTTTCCCGCACTCACTCCTTGAAACCTCTTGAATTTATGGAACGGGGACATTCCGTCCAATCTGTAGAAGACATCCCCCAGGATTTTGATGATTCTAGCAAGGAAGAAGAAGGAGAGGATACGATGCATGAGGCACCATCCCCCCTGCTACTCACCCTTCTGGTCAACCTTTGGAACCTGGACTATCTAACTCCCTGGAGGACTTCATGAGACTTTTCATGAAAACCCTTTCCAATCCAACATCTTCAGAGGGATCTAAATTCAAAACTCCTTCTATGAAATCTCCTTATAAATTTGATGGAGAACATCCAGACAGATTGCGACCCTTCTTGCAAACCTGAAATCTCCTTTTCCATAATGACCCTCGAACCTTGAATAACAACCAATCAAAGGTTGTTTAAGCTTTTTCATTCCCAGCTGGAAAAGCAGCAAGATGGTCTAAACCTTATCTTCTCATGCTCTCTTCAACAGAAACTCACTTACTTATTAATAACTGGGAAAAGTTCAAAGACCAACTTTTCATGTTGTTCGGTGACCCTTATGAAACTGAAAAAACAGAAATTGAACTTGATTTTCTTTGCATGAGTGATAATTGTAAAGCCTCTGAATATATTTCGAACTTCAGAGAACTTCAAACTCAAGTATGTTGGAATGATGCTGCCCTCAAGTATCACTTCAAAAAGGGACTTTCTTTGAGGATTCTGGAACAATTAAATCTACATGGTCAGAAGATGACTACCTTAACAGATTTAATGGATTGAACCCTCAAACTCGACAGCATTTACCAAGGACAACTACAACATCGTCGATACGCCAACAAATCTCATGGCCTAAATTTTAAATCTCGACCTTCTTCACACTCACAGCCAACTCAATCCTGATCGACTCAATCCAAATCAAATAAGGGAAAGGACAAACCTCGACTGAAAAGCTTGACCCCAGGAAAGATAAGCAAAGTACTGGATCCTAAAGGGGAACTTAAAGAAGCTGAGAGGAAGAGACAAACGGATAATGGGTTATGTATATATTGTGTAAAGTTGAAGGAAAGAGAAGGTACTAGTTCAAAGTCAAAAAACTAGTAGATAGTTTACTTGTGTGCAAAGAAAACTATCTCATCTCGCACAGTGCACAGAACCTCCATGTCTTAAGGACTGGAGTTGCCTTAAACCTCTTCAGATTCATTCTTTTTAAGGAGGATATCCCCTTCAGTTGTCTTATAGACTCTGGAGCTTCAATTTCTTTTGTTAGTTTATCTTTTTCCAAGAAGTTACAACTAAAATTTGCTGATATCAATCAAAATCCAATTTACTTGGTCGAATCAGAGGAGTCCAAATATTGGGTAAGTAAGAATGCTTTATGGGTTTTCAACTTTCCGAAATTTCCCCCCTTAGAGTAGGAATTATCAGTCTTGGACGCCCCAAGAATGGACGATACCATTCTTGGCCATGACTTTTTAATGCATTGGAATCCTGAAATTGATTAATCCCGGGGATTGATCACCCCACGCACTAAGTATATTTCTGATTCTTCAATGCAGGTCAATAGGGAGTTAAACAACCCGCCTGACAATGTCCTGCTAGAGGACAAATCTCTGCCAGATGACTTGCAAGCATCTGTTCTTTCTCTAAATGAGAAATCAGCTAACCCTTCTAGCTCAATGACTTCACTCAAAAAAGATTTAAATTGCCTCGAAGTAATCGAATTATGCTCTCTAAATACTGGTCTTCCCTTGACAGATTCTCTCGAAGATGATGAGGACAAGCAAGTCAATGTTGAAGCCATTAAATCAACTCTACTGGAAATCTATCATGATTTCCTCGATGTTTTCTCAATCCATAAGGCCGATAAGTTACCACCTCATCGACCCTACGACTTTCAAATAGAGTTAATAGGTCCTGTCTATTTCTTGTCGAAGGAAGAATCTCAAGTTCTTCGAGACTACATTGCAGAGAATGTAGCCAAAGGTTTCATCAGATCCAGTAAATCTCCAACGGGCTCCCCTGTTCTTTTTGTAAAGAAAAAGGATGGTAGCCTTAGGGTGTGTGTTGACTATAGAAAGCTCAACACAGTCAGTAAGAAGAATGCATATCCTGTTCCTCCTATGTCATTACTTCTTACCCTTTTCAATAGTGCTAATTTCTTTTCTAAAATTGATCTTAGAGGCGCTTACAATCTTATTCACATTGCAGAAGGTCATGAACCACTAACTGCAATGGCACTAGATTTGGTAGTTTTGAATATTTAGTTATGCCTTTTGGATTGTGCAACACACCATTGACTTTTCAGACTTTTGTCAATGACATCTTTCAAGATGTTTTCAAACAATTTTTTGTCATCTATTAAGTTGATATTTTAATTTTCTTGAAGACACTAGATGAAAATATCCATCATTTTCAACAGGTTCTAAATCGACTTCAAGATCACAGTGTCTATGCTAAGCACAATAAATGCAAATTCCATCTTAAATCAATTGATTTTATGGGTTTTACGTTATCCACTGATGGTTTAGTCACGGACAAAATAAAGGTCCAAAAAGTCCTGGAATGGCCTGAGCCCAAAACCGTTTAATCCCTTGAAGGATTTTTAGGTTTAGCAAATTTCTATAGAAGATTTATTAAAGATTACTCTAAAAATATTTCCAATCTTACTTCTCTTCTTAGAAAAGATATTCCTTTTGTTTTTACTTCTACAGCACAAAAGGAATTCAAAGCATTGAAGACTGCATTTACCACAGCTCCAATTCTTCAAAACTTTGATCCTTCTGCTTCAACAATAGTGGAGACAGATGCAAGCAATTATGATATCTCAGGGGTCATTTCTCAATTAAATCCTGAAACAAAATTGTTTCGTCCTGTTGCTTTTGAGTCACGTAAACTCATTGCAGCAGAATTAAATTATGAAATTCATGACAAAGAGCTTTTAGCTATTATTCATTGTCTTAAAAAATGGCGCTCTTTTCTTCTCAGCCTAAATAGTCCTTTTCAAACTCTAACTGACCATAATGCTTTGAAATACTTTATATCTTCCAAAGTGTTAGCCAGGCCTCAAGCCAGGTGGGCTTAATTTCTGTCTGAATTTCCTTTTTCTATTTCCTATTGCCCAGGTAAGAACTGAATTGTCCCAGATATCTTGTCACTTCGGCAAGACGTTTACCCACTGCGGGGGGATGCATTTGCTGACAAGAACCCAGCGAATGTGAAATCAATTTTCAACAAATAAATGTTAACGACTCATCAACTTAATTCAACGATAATTCAATTTTTTCAAAATCCACTATCCAACATCCTTGAAGCTCAGTCAAAGGACAATTATTGTTTAGAGTTAAAAGACAAAATACTCATGAAGAAAGGGGCCAAAAGATTTAGTGTTGAATCAGGTCTATTAGTTTTCAAAGGTAGAGTAGTCATACCCGACAACAATGAAATAAAATTATGGATTTTCAATAGTCAACATGATTCTCCATTAGCTGGTCATTTTGGGGTTGATAAAACCTACCAGTTAATAGCGAGGGATTTCTTCTGGCCAGGAATGACCAGAGAAATCAAGGCCTATATAAGAGCTTGTTATGAATTTAATAGGAAGAAGGCTCCCCATCACCAGAAGCATGGGTTGCTTCAACCACTTCCAATTCCCTCTAAACCTTGGGAATCTTTATTGATGGATTTTATTTCTCAACTTCCTGTCTCTAATAATTTTGATGCTATATTAGTAATATTAGATAGATTTTCAAAGATGTCTATTTTTATTAAAACCACTACTACTGATACAGCAGAAGATTTTTCAAAATTGTTTCTAGAATATGTATTTTCCAAACATGGCTTACCTAATGATATTATTTCAGATAGAGGCTCATTGTTTGTATCCACATTCTGGACTCAACTGTGTTGACAACTCAATATAACGAGGAATCTCTCCATGGCCTATCACCCTGAAACCAATGGGCAAACAGAAAGGGTCAACCAAATCCTTGAACAATACCTTCGAATGTATGTCAGTTACCAACAAGACAATTGGACCACATGGTTACCATTGGCCGAATTTGCTTATAATAACTCGACTCATTCTTTGACATGACAATCTCCTTTCGAAACTGTTTATGGAAGAAATCCTTGATTCAACTCAATCCAGGTATGAACTAGTCATCCTGCTGAACATTATCTTCGAACCATATCACAACTCCAAGAAGAACTTAAATCAAATTTGGAATTAGAAATTCGAAGGTACAAGGAACAGGCCGACAAACATTGACAATCTGCTCCTTCTTTTAAACCAGGCGACAAAGTATGGCTTGATGCACAAAACATTTGAACAACTCAACCATCAAAGAAACTGGCTGAAAAACTCTTGGTACCACTCGAAATTGACTCCGAAGTCTCTAAAACTGCATTTCAACTCAAGCTACCTCCTAAATGGCAGGCTATTCATCCTGTTTTTCACATATCTCTCCTGGAACTGGCTTGAGAAACATACCCGGGCAGGAAACAACCTCCTCTGGAACTGGTCGAAGTAGAAGACCATCTAGTGTGGGAAGTAAGTCATATCCTTGATTCAAGAATGCGCAAGGGGAAACTTCAATAACTCATGGAATTGGAAGGCTTCCTCAATGATTCAGACAAAACATTCTGGGAACCAGACATCAATGTTTCTAACGCCCCTGAACTCCTAAAATCGTTTAATCTTAAATATCCTTTAAAACCAAAACCTTAAAACTCTTTTTTTTTCTTTTCTGTCACCGGACAACCTACGCACAAGGTCGAGGATGTTCCTGCAAGTGAGATAAAAGGTTCAGATACTTCTTCGAAGCACAGAGGGATAGTTCGAGGAAGTGATTCGAAGATGACTTGAAGGAAGAACTACTGCTTCAAATTATGTTTGAGAAGGATTCTAATATAATTGAATGGTAATATTAAAATTCTTAAGAACTCACAAAGGGTTGAAACTCAACAATCAAAGATTTAGGATTTAGATATGATTATTGAGAAAATAAAGAAAGATACAATAATAATGATTTTCACTTAGAGTTTTATCACTATTAACTATAAATATGTTTTATAATTTAATTCTAAGGAATGTCAAACCAAAAAACCAGCCCCTTTTATATCCTTTACTCCTCCTTGCATTGACCTCATACTCATCCACCATTCCGCACACCACAAACCATTTAAAATATATCTGTTACACCTGGACCCTTCTCACTAACATCCGTTAACCCCTTAATCCTTCATTAACCATCCCGTCCATGCTCACTACCCCTTTATAACCCACAGACATTTCATGAACCTTTTAATGTACTATTATATTAACTATTGCGCTGTGCGTTGCTTATTGGGAAAAAGACTAAGACACACTATTGAGAGATTGACTAATTTAGATCTAGAGTTTTAGGCTAGTGCGATTGAATAGCAAGTACACAAAGGAAAGTCGCAGTTGCTATGGAGAGTTGCTTTCTGCGCTTCGAGTATGGATTTGAACCCTTTAGTATTGATTTAATGAGCTACTTTTGCCTTGAGTGTCACATGGTGCGTGACAGATGCCCAGGTATAAGAACGCGAGCTCCGTTCAGCGTAAAACATATATCCCACACTAATTTCCCTTCCTCTCTACTTAATTATTAATTTTATTACTTTGAATCACTATGACAGATTTCCCTACACCGACTCCCACGCCTCCACACCCTAAAGCGGATGGGGGTGTTGTCACACGGCAATTTTTGAAGACTTGCACGGCTTGCGAGTCGATGGAGTATTTTTGCGTGGAGAGCAAGGCAACACGAGGACCTTGCCAGAAGTGTGAGTTCTGCCGATGGAGAAGAGTGGCGTGTGATGCTGTGGTAGCCTAAAGTTTAGTATGGCACCTAAGTACGTAAATGAAGTTATCACAGCATGCAAGATTAGTGCTATCATTTTTTATAAAAGGGTTTTATTTAATTTATTTGAGTTTTAAATATAAAGAAATTGGTTAAAAGCGAATGCCTACGCAAAAACAATATATTTTACGGAGAAGACTTGTTTTTACGGTTGGAAAAATTTATAGGTATCAAGTTGAGTCACTCAAGAACCTTGTGAAATTTTCCCAGAATTTTTACTATTTTTCTTATATTTTTAAATGAGTTTTAAAGTTTTATAAAAATATTTACGTTTTTAGAAAAATACTTAACTTTGATTAATTTTTACAGGGAGAGTAGAGCTGCGCAGGCTACGAAAACTAGTTGGGAATGTAAAGGGGAAGTGGCTCTATCATGTGTAATTTTTCTAGATTTTTTATTACAGTTTTAAAGGTTTTTATTGAGTCTGGAGGTCCAGATGGACTCCATTTGGACTCCGTGCGGACTCTGCTTGGACTCCAGACGGACTCCGTTTGGACTCCGGAGGCTCCGGATTGACTCTGGGAGAACTCTGGAGGGGAAAACTTAGGCACGTGACTAGGTATACTTAAGAGCCTCTCAGACTCAAAATTGGGGATCATCAGAGAATCAGAAAACATACAGCTTAATCTTTAACCACCACGGTCTCAATTTTTATTACTCAACAAATTAAATAAATTTGTAATACCCTTATAACTTTTTATCTTATATATAACATTTTAGAAATACTACTCAACAATTTAAATAACACTTCATACAGGGTATCTTTAGTAAGGTCTTCATCACTGGGAGTTGATTATTGCTGTCTCATAAAAATTCAAATTATTATAAAAACATAAAAGTCAATCTTTTCAGATCTTTCACTGGTACACCTTAATTGTTGTTATCAGTATTTCTTTTCTCAACAGCCACTTTTACTTAAATCTCAATAAGCGTTAAATATTTTAGAGTTTCATTACTTTTATCAATCAGATCCAAGTAGACTGGTTAGCTTAGTGATTTAGAATTCCCATTCTGTTATTTTCATTGGAAGGACAGGGTTTTCAGCTAAATCCACATATCTCCTCCGGATTCTGCTTACAGCAAGGCGACTGTAAGAGTTTACCTTACCATAACGCCTTAGCAAAGAATGCCAACATTGAGAGTTGGTTTACGATGACGAAGTATTGGGTGATCCCTAAAACAAAGGAAGTAGTCATGGAAATTTGGGATGTGTCCATTGGGGACGATCAATTGGTGGGGGAAAATGAGGAAGAAGTTGAAGATGATGTGAACATCTGGGTGGCTAGGTCTGCGAACAAGAGGGGGGTTGTCGAGGAGGAAGTTGACAAATTGGTCGAGGAGGAAGAAGAAATTCACATCTCGAGGAAAACCCTGAAAAAGCGACGGGTGGTCATCAAAGATGATTAAGAGGAAAGGGAGGTGGCAGAGAAGGTCACTCCTAGATTGTTTTTGGAGCCTGACCCAATATTCGAAGTAAGTTCACCTTTTTATAATCTATAAATTTAGTTACTGATGATTCTATTTTAGAATTCAGACGTCATCATTGAGGTCCCTACGACGGAAGCTTCAAATGTGGAAGCAACCCTTGTGGGACCCACTGCGGTGGAAGTGGCAGTGTTGGTGGGGGATAGATTACCAACTGTTACCTCGAGGGAGGAAAACAAAGAAACCCTCGATCAAGTATGGTCGAAGAAACCTTGTCAGGTTCGATGAGCAAAATATATTGAAGAATTGAGCAGCCAGATTGATAAAATTTTTGATGCCGCTTCCTTCGACGTAGCCTAGGAGTTACTTGAACTTGGTGAATTGATTCCGGTAGGAGAGGGGGAGAACTTTGAGAAATGTAGAAAGGAGATAAGGGAAATTTTGGAGAAGATGAAGGGATTGGTTCTGGAGAAGATTAAAGAGAAAATTTAAAATAAAAAGAGAAAAGAAGAAAAAGAATGTAAAAACAATTTGTATTTAATTATTTTATTTTGTTATTTTATTTAGAATTTAATATTTATTTATTTATTATAAGATTTTGAGAGAAATAAGAACAAAGAAAAGACAGAGAAAAAAAACAAAAAAGAATTTAAATAGAAATTATTTTTTATAAATTTTGAAAGAAGATGTCTGAAAAAATATATATATATATAGTTGATTGAAAAAAATTTGTTGTAAAGAAAATTTAATGAAAAGAAGAAAGAAAAAAAATGTTATTTAACTTTGTTAATTTAAGATTTGAGGGATTTTAGTTATTTGAAAAAAGAAAAGAAAAAAAAGAAGAGACGAAAAAATAAAAATTTTAAGAGAATTTTGAAGAAAGAAGTAATTTGTTTCGAAGAATTTAAAAAATTGATTTAGAAGTTATAGTGAAGTTCAAGAAAGATGGTCGTGTAATGTTCATGAAGAATTTTGATAGTTCGAGGAAAATAAAATTAAAAAAAAGTGTATATAGAAAATTGAGAAGAAATTTTTTTTTTATTATTTGTTTTATTTTTTATTTATTTTAATTTGTTTTTTATTTTATTTTATCTTATTTTAATTTTTTTTTTATTTATTTTTTATTTTATTTTACTTTTATTTTAATTTAATTTTATTTTTTTAAAGAAGGTTGAAACATTTTGAAAAGAAAAAGAATAAAGAAAAAAACAAAAGAAATTTAAAAAAAAATGTTTTAGATTTTAAAAGAAAGAAAAAAAACAGAGAAAAGAAAAAGGTAGTTTTAAGGTTTTGGTTTTAAAGTGTATTTAAGATGAAAAGATTTTAGGAGTTCAGGGGCGTTAGAAACATTGATGGCTGGTTCCCAGGATGTTTTGTCTGAGTCATCGAGGAAGCCTTCCCATTCCACGGGGTATTGAAGTTTCCCCTTGCGCATTCTTGAATCAAGGATACGGCTTACTTCCCACTCTAGATGGTCTTCTACTTTGACCAGTTCCGGAGGAGGTTGGTTCTAGCCCAGGTATGTTTCTTGAGCCAGTTCCAGGAGAGATACGTGAAAAACAGGGTGAATAGCCTGCCATTTAGGAGGTAGCTTGAGTCGAAATGCAGTTTTAGAGACTTCAGAGTCCATTTCAAATGGCCCCAAGCGTTTTTCAGCCAGTTTCTTTGAAGGTCCAGTTGTTTGAATGTTCCGTGCATCGAGCCATACTTTGTTGCCTGGTTTAAAAGGAGGAGCAATTTGTTGATGTTTGTCAGCCTGTTCCTTGTACCTTCGAAACGCTAATTCCAGATTTGATTTAAGTTCCTCTTGGAGTCATGATATGGTTCAAAGATAATGTTCCGCAGGATGATTAGCTCCTACATGGATTGAATTGAATCAAGGATGTCTTCCATAAACATTTTCAAAAGGAGATTGTTGTGTCGAAGAATGAGTCGAGTTATTTTAAGCAAATTTGGCCAATGGTAGCCATGTGGCCCAATTGTCTTGTTGGTAGCTGACACACATTCGAAGGTATTGTTTGAGGATTTGGTTGACCCTTTCTGTTTGCCCATTGGTTTCGGGATGATAGGCTGTGGAGAGGTTCCTCGTGATATTGAGTTGTCGACACAGTTGAGTCCAGAATGTGGATACAAACAATGAACCTCTATCTGAAATAATATCATTAGGTAAGCCGTGTTTGGAAAATACATATTCTAGAAACAATTTTGACAGATCTTCTGCAGTAGCAGTAGTAGTGGTTTTAATGAAAATAGACATTTTTGAGAATCTATCTACTATTACTAATATAGCATCAAAATTATTAGAAAGAGGAAGTTGAGAAATAAAATCCATCAATAAAGATTCCCAAGGTTTTGAGGGAATAGGAAGTGGCTGAAGCAACCCATACTTCCGGTGACGGGGAGTCTTATTCCTATTACATTCGTAACAAGCTTTTATATAGGCCTTGATTTCCCTGGTCATACCTGGCCAGATGAAATCCCTTGCTATTAACTGGTAGGTTTTATCAACCCCAAAATGACCAGCTAATAAAGAATCATGTCGACTGTTGAAAATCCATAAGTTTATCTCATTGTTGTTGGGTATGACTACTCTACCTTCGAAGACTAATAGACCTGATTCAATACTAAATCTTTTGGCCCCTTGCTTCAAAAGTATTTTGTCTTTTAACCCTAAACAATAATTGTCCTTCAACTGAGCTTTGAGGATGTTGGATTGTGGATTTTGAAACAATTGAATTGTCATTGAATTAAGTTGATGAGTTGTTAACATTGATTCTTTGAAAATTGATTTCACATTTGCTGGATTTTTGTCAGAAAATGCGTCCCCCCGCTGTGGGTAAACGTAGTCCCGACCTGACAAGATATCTGGGACAATGCAGTTCTTACCTGGGCGATAGGAAATAGAAAAAGGAAATTCAGACAGAAACTCAGCCCACCTGGCTTGACGCCTGGTTAACACTTTGGAAGACATAAAGTATTTCAAAGCATTGTGGTCTGTTAGAATTTGGAAAGGACTATCTAGGCTGAGAAGAAAATAGCACCATTTTTTAAGACAGTGAATAATAGCTAAAAGCTCTTTGTCATGAATTTCATAATTTAACTCTGCTGCAATGATTTTGTGTGACTCAAAAGAAACAGGATGAAACAGTTTTGTTTCCGGATTCAATTGAGAAACAACCCCTGCAATAGCATAATCGCTCGCATCTGTCTCGACTATTGTCAAAGCAGTAGGATCAAAGTGTAGAAGAATTGGAGCTGTGGTGAACGCCGTCTTCAATGCTTCGAATTCCTTTCGTGCTGTAGAAGTAAAAACAAAAGGAATATCTTTTCTAAGAAGAGAAGTAAGATTGGAAATAGTTTTAGAGTAATCTTTAATAAATCTTCTATAGAAATTTGTAAAACCCAAAAACCCTTGGAGGGATTTAACGGATTTGGGCTCAGGCCATTCCAGGACCTTTTGAACTTTTTTGTCATCCATGACTAAACCATCAGTGGATAATGTAAAATCCAAAAAATCAATATATTTAAGATGGAATTCGCATTTATTATGCTTGGAATAGAGTCCATGACCTTGAAGTCGATTTAAAACCTGTCAAACATGATGAATATGTTCATCCAGTGTCTTTGAGAAAATTAAAATATCATCTAAATAGACGACTACAAATTGTTTGACAACATCTTAAAAGATGTCATTGACAAAAGTTTTAAAAGTAGATGGTGCGTTACACAATCCAAATGGCATAACTAAATATTCAAAACTACCAAATCTAGTGCGCATTGCAGTCCGTGGTTCATGACCTTCTGCAATGCGAATAAGATTGTAAGCGCCTCTAAGATCAATTTTAGAAAAGAAATTAGCACCATTAAAAAGGGTAAGAAGCAACGACATAAGAGGAACAGGATATGCATTCTTCTTAGTGACTGTGTTGAGCTTTCTATAGTCAACACACAACCTAAGACTACCATCCTTCTTTTTTACAAACAGGACAGGGGAGCCGGTTGGAGATTTACTGGCTTTGATGAAACCTTTGGATACATTCTCTGCAATGTAGTCTCGAAGAACTTGAGATTTGTCCTTCGACAAAGAATATACAGGACCTGCCGGAGGTACTGGACCTATCAACTCTATCTGATGGTCGTACGGTCAATGAGGTGGTAACTTATCGGCCTTGAGGATTGAAAAAACATCTAGGAAATCATGATAGATTTATGGTAGAGTCGATTTAATGGCTTCAACGTCGATTTGGTTGTCCTCATCATCTTTGAGAGAATCTGTTGAGGGAAGACCAGAATTGAGAGAGCATAATTCAATTAATTTGAGGCAATTTAAATCCTCTTTGAGTGAAATCATCAAGCTAGAAGGGTTAGCCAATTGCTCATTCAAAGAAAGATAAGATGCTTGAAAGTCATCTGGAAGAGATTTGTCCTCTAGCAGGACATTGTCAGGCAGGTTGTTTAATTCCCTATTGACACGCATTGAAGAATCAGAAATATACTTAGTCCGTGGGGTGATCAATCCCTGTGACCAATCAATTTCAGGATTCCAATGCGTTAAAAAGTCATGGCCAAGAATGGTATCGTCCATCCTTGGGGCGTCCAAGACTGTTAGTTCCCACTCAAAGGGGGAAGAATTCGGAAAGTTGAAAATCCATAAAACTTTCTTACTGACCCAATATTTGGGTTCCTCAGATTCCACCAAGTAAATTGGAGTTCAATTGATATCTGTAAATGTCAGCTGTAACTTCACGGCAAAAGATAAACTGACAAAAGAAATTGAAGCTCCAGAGTCTATAAGACAACTGAAGGGGATATCCTCCTTAAAAAGAATGAATCTCAAGCGGTTTAAGGCAACTCCAGTCCTTAAGACATGGAGGTTCTGTGCACTGGGAGAGATAAGATAGTTTGCTTTGCACACAAGTAAACTATCTACTAGTTTTTTGACTTTGAACTAGTACCTTCTCTTTCCTTCAACTTTACACAATGTTCCAGCTTGTGCTTACCCCCACAATACATACATAACCCATTATCCGTTTGTCCCTTCCTCTCAGCTTCTTTAAGTTCCCCTTTAGGATCCAGTACTTTGCTGATCTTGCCTGGGGTCGAGCTTTTCAGTCGAGGTTTGTCCTTTCCCTTAATAGGTTTGGATTGAGTCAAGGAGGATTGAGTTGTTCGTGGGTTTGAAGAAGGTCCGGATTTGAAATTTAAACCTTGAGATTTGTTGGCATATCAACGATGTTGAATTCGTCCTTGGTAAACGCCATCAAGTTCGAGGGTTCAATCCATTAAATCTGTTAAAGTAGTCATCTTCTGACCGTGAAGATTTAACTGATCCAGAATCCTCAAAGGAAGTCCTTTTTTGAAATGATACTTAAGGTCAGCATCATTCCAACCTACTCGAGTTTGAAGCCCTCTGAAGTTCGAGATATATTCAGAGGCTTTCCTATTATCACTCATGCTAAGGAAATATAGTTCAATTTCTGCATTGTCAGTTTCATTAGGGTCACCAAACAACGTGAAGAGTTGGTCTTCAAACTTCTACCAGTTATTAATAAGTAAGTGGGTTTCGGTTGAAGAGTGCATGAGAAGATAAGGTTCGAACCATCTTGCTGCTTTTCCGGCCAGGAATGAAGAAGCATAAACAACTTTTGATTTGTCCTTATTGAAGGTTCGAGGGTCATTATGGAACAGGAGTTTACAGGTTTGCAAGAAGGGTCGCAATCTGTCTGGATGTTCTCCATTGAATTTATCAGGAGATTTCATAGAAGGAGTTTTGAATTTAGATCCCTCTGAAGACTTTGAATTTGAAAGGGTCTTCATGAAAAGTCTCATGAAATCTTCCAGAGAATTGGATGGTCCAGGTTCTGAAGGTTGACCAGAAGGATGGTTAGCAGGGGCAGATGGTGCCTTGTGCATTGTATCCTCTCCTTCTTCATCATCACTAGAATCATCCAAATCTTGTGGGATGTCTTCTACCGATTGGACTGAATTTTGCCATTCCCTAAGGTCAAGTGGCTCCAAGGAGTGAGTGCGGGAAACAGGCATAGTGGCTGTTGGCCTGCCTCTGGCGCAAGCTCTAGTAGTAGCGCCTGTAGGAGGAGTGCGTTGAACAGGTGCCATTTTAAGAATTTAGAGAAAACACCTGAAAAGGGACGTAGTAGTGCAAAGAATGAAAACTACGGAGAATTAAATTATAATGTCACTGGACAACCTACACACAAGGTCGAGGATGTTCCTGCAAGTGAGATAAAAGGTTCAGATACTTCTTCAAAGCACAGAGAGATAGTTTGAGGAAGTGATTCGAAGATGACTTGAAGGAAGAACTACTGCTTCGAGTTATGTTTGAGAAGGATTCTAATATAATTGAATGGTAATATTAAAATTCTTAAGATCTCACGAAGGGTTGGAAACTCAACAATCAAAGATTTAGGATTTAGATATGATTATTGAGAAAATAAAGAAAGATACAATAATAATGATTTTCACTTAGAGTTTTATCACTATTAACTATAAATATGTTTTATAATTTAATTCTAAGGAATGTCAAACCAAAAACCCAGCCCCTTTTATATCCTTTACTCCTCCTTGCATTGACCTCATACTCATCCACCATTCCGCACACCACAAACCATTTAAAATATATTCGTTACACCTGGACCCTCCTCACTAACATCCGTTAACCTCTTAATCCTTCACTAACCATTTCGTCCATGCTCACTACCCCTTAATAACCCACAGACATTTCATGAACCTATTAATGTACTATTATATTAACTATTGCGCTGTGCGTCGCTTATTGGGAAAAAGACTAAGACACACTATTGAGAGATTGACTAATTTAGATTTAGAGTTTTAGGCTAGCACAATTGAATAGCGAGTACACAAAGGAAAGTCGCAGTTGCTATGGAGAGTTGCTTTCTGCGCTTCAAGTATGGATTTGAACCCTTTAGTATTGATTTAATGAGATACTTTTGACTCGAGTGTCACGTGGCGCGTGACATTTTCTTTCTCTTTTCCTTTTTCTCTTTAAAATTAAAACATCTTTACCTCTAAAATCTCCTTATTCTTTGTTTTCTTTTCTTCTTTTTTCTTTCAAAGGTTTTTCAACCTTCTTTAAAATAAATAAAATTAAAATTAAAATTAAAACAAAACAAATATAAATTTATAAAAACCTTTTAAAATTTTATTAAAATTTTCTTCTCTTTTCTTTTCCTTTATTTTCAATTTTCTATATACATTCTTTCCTTAAAAAATGCTTTTCCTCGAACCATCAAACTTTTTCACGAACGCAACACGACAATCTTTCTCAAATTTCACTTCAACCTCTAAATCTCTCGTTTAAAATTTCTTCGAACAAATTACTTCTTTCTTTCAAATTCTTTTTGAAAAATTATTTCTTCTCTTCTATTCTTTCTTTCTATTCAAATAACCAAAAACTTCAATAAATAAAATTTCACAAATAAAAAATTATTTTCTTTCTCTCATTAAATTTTCATTTCAAAAAAAA
The DNA here is from genome assembly GCA_030280995.1 of Hemileia vastatrix. Taxonomy (NCBI): domain Eukaryota; kingdom Fungi; phylum Basidiomycota; class Pucciniomycetes; order Pucciniales; family Zaghouaniaceae; genus Hemileia; species Hemileia vastatrix. The sequence continues at coordinate 2,262,948 of JASXTE010000011.1, forward strand.
TTGTTTCAATCAACTATTTCCTTTTTCTTACCTAAATTTTTTCTTTTCAAAACTCAAAACTTAAATTCTTTTAGTTAAAAATTCTTTTCTTTTCTTCTTTCAAAATTTAATACAAAATTTTATTCAAATCTTTTCTTCCTTCTTTTTTTTCTTTTATTTTTCTCTTAATATCTTATAAAATAAATATTAAAATTTTAATTAAAACAACAAAATAAAATAAATAAATACACATACACCACACAATATGGGGGGCGGACTTGCTAGCAAGTCCGCAACCTTGGACCCAAACTCACCATAGATTGAACACACATTGAGCTATTGATAAAGGAACCATACAATCAGGGATGAACACCACTCAGCAGAACAGTTTTAGGTGGGTGTTCAAGTAGAGTTCAGTATGGGTTCAGTATGAGTTCAGTTTGAGTTCCATCTGAGTTCCATCTGAGTTCAGGTTGAGGACTTGCTAGCAAGTCCACCCCCTATATTGCGTAGTGATATTGCTTTTTACTTTTTTTTCCTTCCCTCTTTCTTTCTTTTCCTTTTCCTTCCATTTTAAATTTTCCTCATTTATTTTCTCTCGAACCAATCTCTTAATTTTTTTTCAAAACCACTCTAATTTCCTTCCTGCATTACTCAAAAACCTCCTCCTCTCCTACAAAACACTTCCCCGATCTCCAGCAATTCTTCAGCCACGTTTAAGGAGGCAGCATTGATAATCTTGTCGATATCGCCACTGAAATCTTCAATAAACCTAGCTTGTCAACCCTGGAGAGGTTTTTTCAACCATACCTGATCAAGAGTTTCTTCATTATTGTCAGCCAGGCTACTAGACTTACCCAGTGAAATAATTAATTATTTACTGGATGAAGCCGCACCTTATAATTTTAATTATTATTTAATTATAAATTAGTTACATTAAAATTACTTATAATAAATTAAATAATTACAGAATGGTAAAATTAAATGAATAATTAAAATTAAAATATAAAATTGTCTCTTATATTTTTCTCTAACACCGTGCTCATTTGACAGGTTGGAAAAAATAAAAATTTATATTAAAAAATAGATTTTAAGTTAAAATAAGATTTTAATATTCAAATAATATTAAATATATACAAAAAATTCAAATTTCTTATTTAGAATTGACTTCTACAGTAAATATTAAATAAATTGATGTATTTCTGACATACTCTGTAAATACATCTTTTTGACGCCATCTTTTTAGAACAACTTTATTATTTGAAAATACTCCTTCTGGAATATTCTTTTCTCTCTCTCATACTACTGTTTTTAGAATTTGATTGCCGTGCTTTGTCTCTCCTTTGCCTATATAAGGCCTCTCTTTTGGTTGTTTTTGATTCATTCCTTTACTACATCATTTTATTACAACAATAACCAATCAAAACTTATTCTTATATTCTATATCATTAGTATTTACAATAGCGTAATTCTAATCTATAAATTATATTAATATTTTAATCCTACCTCTTTTAATTGAGTAAAATAATCATCTTTTAATTAAGAAATACGTACAAATTTGTTGAGAGTCCATTTAAACCTTTAAAATCCTCGTAAAACTTCATACCGAAACTTCTAGACCAAAAGCGTACCTTGACAATTGGGGGCCTTTCTGAAATATCGTCGGCGCAACGTTAATTGAGGCGTAATCGAAGGGACCATGAATGTTCAAAGTACCTGTAAAGGACAAAGGAGGCGAGAAAATGACGAACGTCATACGTCACCTGATAAAAGTTTTTGCTGCAAACGGGAATCGAACCGCGCTCCAAAACTTAGGTTCATATACTGACTAAATGTCGTATATATCGTGGTAATTATTGTTATTACTATTTGTGGGTTACTCTTCACTCTTCATTTGCTACGTATTTCCTTTTACTCAGCACTCTGTAAGTGGCATTAATTTTCTCATTTTACAGGGGGAGGTGTCTGGTAATTTGGAATTTATTTTTTATTATTATATTTTTTTTTATTTTTCCTGGTTGACCATAATAGAGCAATAAGTGTTCTTAGTCCCAGAGGTAATAAAATAATTATATTTTAATATTAAATTATTATAATTTTTCAGTTGATATTTGTCCTGATTAATTTAAATTTTAATTGTTCCAGTTGACAAATTGTCCTGACAATAATATTTTTTAATTAATAAATAATTCATATTTAATTACTTCAGTTGACTTTGAGTCCTGGTTGTTCAATAATTTTTTTTTAATTAATAAAACTCATATTTAATTACTTCAGTTGACATTAAGTCCTGGCAGTTAAGTGATCAGTTTAATGAAAATTTTAAAAATTTATATTTAATTACTTCAGTTGACATTAAGTCCTGGTAGTTAAAATATCAGTTTAATAAAATTTTGTTAAATTAATAAAGTTTCATATTTGATTACTTCAGTTGACAATAAGTCCTGGTAATAAATTAGTTGATTTAAATCCTGAAAATAAATAATTAAAAATTATTGATAAAAATTTTAATTTATTTCTACAGTTGATTATATTATAATCCTGGTTTTAAATTTTTTTTTTTAGTAGTAAATTAATTTTATTTAAGTTGATTTTTATCCTAAAAAGATTTTTTATTATTATTTTTATTTTATTTCTGTTAAATAAAAATTAAAAATAAAAAGACTAATTAATCTTATTGTCTTTTTTTTCATTTCAGTTAAATCCTAAAATGACTGACCAAAGTGGTTTTGCTGCACGTGAAGAAGAACTAGACTTAATTGATTATGATGAGCCTACTTCTGTAAGTTCTCCTTTAACAAGAAGAATTTCTCAAACTAATAAGTCCTTGCCCCAAACAGGATATAGAGATGGAAGAAGAGAAATCCTAGTGGACACATCTCAGGATCAGAAGCCCATGACAAACCCACCAGAAGAGCTTCCAAAAGGCTTCAGGATAAAAAAGATGCAGTTGTCTCAGCAGGTAAAGAATCTGTCTACTCACATAAAGGAGTTAAGGACAGAAAGCTTGAGACTAAAGGTAAGGGTAGATGCCTTGGAAGAAAAGGTGAGAAGAACAGATATTTTTCTCCAAGAGAAGAAGAAACATCTTCCTCCCAGGGATCCAACAACAATTGGCTCCTCAGTCCCAAGAGAAGGTGGAAGTGTCCAAGTGGCAGTGGGACTGGCTCAACACTCAGTGGGACTACTTGGCTCAAAACCAGCATCAGTTACCTCAAGTAGGTCCATCAAGGCCCACCCAGGTCAACCTCACCCCTCCCCACCCTTATCAAGGAGGCAAAAGAAGAAGGAAGCCCAATATGGTGGTACCCAGCAAACCCTGGTACATCCCTCTATTTATTCTCAAGTGCCTTTTCTTGTGGCTGACTCTGTTCCTTCAGGTAAATCTGGAAGGGAGGATGAAACTTTGAGACCTATAGAGGCTGGGAATAGTAGACAGATATCTCATGTATCTAATCCATTACTTTTAATTGCTACCTCAATGATTAATCCTGATATGGCTGTGATTGATGAAACTCTTGACCCTGAGTTCTATGAGAGTCTGGAAAGTTACTCAGTTTCCTTATTGAGAAACACTCCAGATGTAGCAAGAATTAATGATGAGCACTTGAGAGATATTATTGCCAAGCAAAATCATATAATGAACAATATGCAATTGACTCAGAGATATAATAGTTAGTTAACTGATCAGGGTTATCAAGCATTAAGAAGTGAAGCACAGAGAGTCTCTGATGAATTGTCTCATTACAAAGCAACCCATGAAAAGAAAGTTGCTTTATGGCAAAATATAAAAAATGATTTGTCTAAACTAAAAGATACTGTATCTGTCTGTTGCCAGGAGGTAGAGATAGATAAGATAAATCTGAAAAGATTGAATGACCATTTGTCATCTTTTCAAAATAAAAATCAATTATCTTTTGCAACTATCAATGAGAGTTTATCTAGTCTTCCAAGAATGAAAACAAGACTAACAACCATTGAAGAAATATTGAACTCATTTTTAAATGACCAAAAATATTCTGACATTTCTGTGAAGGAACATATAGTGCAGGATGCTCAAATAGTACCTGTGGCTAGTTCATCTAAAGTAAAAATAGCTCCAGAAATACCTGTTGATAACACTGAGTTTCCATCAAAAACTGATGATACACCAGGATCTGCAACAGAAGGATTAAACAATGAAATTTCAGCACAATGAGAGAAATTACAGCTGCTTCTTACTCAGAAACAAGCTAGTACTAAGGAGTCTCCTTCAAATCAAAAGAATTTGCCAAAACTTGACCAGTACCAAACATTTGATGGTGATTCTTCCTCTGATTGGCAACAATTTATTTGCAGAATTGATAACTTAAAAAATTCTTACAAACTCCCAGATGAGGAAATTGTGTCCAAGTTAATTTCTTTGTTCACTAATGTTGCCCTGATGTGGTATGAATCTGTTCTCCTGGATGGGAATGACTACTCATGGGAGGATTGGAAGAAATTAATTAAAGCACAATTTGGTGGCTCCAAGCTCAGAATGGCTCAACAAAGGCAGTATGAGGAAACTAGATATAGCTCTTCTACTGATGAAACTATTGAGTTTTTAATGAAAATTGTAAAAATCTTAAGGGCAATGGACCCAAATATGGAGTTTGATTTATGGAAGGACAGGATCCTCTATAAATTACCAATGTCTCTGAGAGACTTGATAGTGGCTAGGACTGAGTTCTCCAAAGAACCCTCTTCTTTCATTAATACTTGCAATGAGATACTTCTAAACAATAAGTATGATGCCAGAAGATTCATTCCTAGGACCCCTTTGGAGAAACCCTCCACTTACCAGCAGAAACCTCTGGAAAAGGTTGGTAAACCTTCTGCCCCTGTTGCACCAAAGAAGTATGCAACAAACACTTGCTTCAAGTGCAACAAGCCTTGGAAGAAAGGCCATGTTTGTGACAAGAAGATAAATCTTGTAGAACAAACAGAGGAGCATTCTGATGACACAGTGGTACTGGATGATACATCAAGTGATTGTGCCAGCAATATTTCATATGGATCTCAACAAGAAATCTTGATGCTGGAAGAGGATATCCATTATTTAAATACTATTGACATTGATAATAATGATTTATCTACAGTTGAAGATGCTGAGATCATAAAGAACATTGAGGATAGCTCAATTATTATTGCCCCTCTTAAGGCACCAGTCTTGATCAATGGAACAAGCATTGAAGTTGTTCTGGATTCTGGAGCTGGAAGAAGTGTAGTATCTGAAAGAGCACTTGCTTCAGTAGATCAAGACTATAAATCAAAAATTATGCCTATCATTTCTGAAAATTGGAGAGGGTATGGCTCTATTTTGTCCCCCATTAGTAAATACAAAGCCACAGTGTTTTTTAAATATAACCATGGTTTTGTAAGAGCTATTTGTGATTTTGTTGTCATGAAAAATGATAACTTGAGCAATTGGTTTATTGTAGGGAATGATATTTTAACCAAAAATGGCATAAAATTGGATCCTTCAAACCAATGTTTCAAATAAGGATGAATGGGAAGAGAAAATTTAATATTTCCTCCACTAAAAAATTAGTAAAACCAGAATTGAACATATGTAATTCTGTGGTTCAATATAAAGGAAGATCTACAAAGGAAATTCATGCCCTTTTGTCTGAAATTGACAATGCCTCTTTTGGAGAACAACTTTCTGGTAAGGATAGAGATTCTATCATTAACTTGATAAAGTCTTTTCCTATGGCCTTTGTTCATGGGTCACATGAACTGGGATTAGTTAAAGAGGAAATGAAACTTTCATTGTCTTGCCCATTAACTGATATACCAACTAGTTTAAAGAAGAAGCCTTATCCTGCTTCTCCCAAAAATAGAAAAGATATTGAAGACAATATCTCTACCCTTTTAAATATGAATATTATTGAAAAGGTAGTTGAAACGCCTAAATATTGTGTTATCTCACCTGTCCTAATTTCTTATGAGAAAGATAAACCCAGGTTATGTGGTGATTATAGAGCACTAAACACTTATACTGTTGATGATATCTACCCTTTACCTAGAATCAGCTCTATACATGCTACTTTACAGGGTGCTAAATATATCAGCTGTTTGGATGGTAATAAAGGATATCACCAGGTACCTGTTGAGAAAAATTCTCAGAACTTTCTGATGATTTCCACTCATATGGGTATTTATAAGTATATTAGGATGCCATTTGGCCCTAAAAATGCCCCTTCAGTTTTCCAAAAAGTAATGGATAACACATTCCATCAAGAGATAATTGAAGGATGGCTGATGGTTTATATTGATGATATCATTATATTCTCAAAAACATTTGAGGACCATCTTAAACACCTGTGCAAAGTATTCCAGAAAAAGGATGAAATAAATATGACACTTGCTTTGAAGAAATGTAAATTTGGTTTCCATTCTTTAAAAGTTCTTGGTCATGTTGTTTCAGGCTTACAGATATGTGTTGACCAGAACAAATTGGCAGCAATACAACAGGTGAAAGCTCCTACAACAGTAAGAGAGCTCCAAAGTTTTTTGGGAATGTGTGGATACTATAGACAGTATATTAAAAATTACCAAGTCATAGCTTTACCCCTTACCCAATTAACTAGAAAGGATGTTGCTTTTGTCTGGAATAGTGAAAGACAAAGAGCCTTTGATACTATGAAACACTGTTTGATATCAGCACCAATTCTTGATTTACCTGACTTTAATCAACCATTTGTTTTGTACACTGATGCCAGTTTCATTGGTCTTGGAGCTGCCCTCCATCAAAAACAAGTGATAAATGATAAAGTTTCAGAAGTAGTAATTTGTTATATTTCAAGAACCTTGAGAAATAGTGAATTGAAATATGGTGCTACTCAATTAGAGTGTTTAGTTGTAGTATGGGCTCTAGAAAAGCTTCATTATTACCTATATGACCAAAAATTTGAACTTGTCACTGACTGCAGTGCAGTTAAATCCCTTTTAAACTTGAAAACACCTAACAGACATATGTTCAGATGGCAGCTGGCTGTTCAAGAGTACAGAGGGAGAATGACAATTATTCATAGGGCTGGTATTGTTCACTCAAATGTGGATATGTTATCAAGGTTACCTTTACCAAATGATGACTCTAATCCTGCTTATGATCCTGAGGATGAAATTATTCATATTCATGGGATATATGTGGTTGATATGGAGGAAGAGCTATTACAGCTTATTCTGGAATCATATGATAAGGACACTGACTTAAAAAAGTTATGCACCATATTAAATGATCCAAAGAATGCTTCAATACAAGCATTAATTGAAACCCTTCAACCAAAGTACCAAAAAGCTTTGGAAAAAGGTAAATTTTCAATTGATGAAGGATATCTATATTATAGAAGAAAGTTGAGTAATGTTATTGTTATTCCTCCTTCTTTGAAAGTAAACATCTTGAAAATTTGTCATGATGACATATTAGCTGGACATTTTGATCTTGACAAAACAATGATCAGAATTAAGAACACTGCTTGGTGGGCTAATATGTCTGAAGACACAAAATTATATGTTAAATCTTGTGAATTTTGCCAAAAATGAAAAAGATTAACCGGTAAAAGAGCAGGATTAATGCAAAATATTGAACCTCCTGATGCTCCATGGCAAATAATAAACATGGATTTTGTAACAGGATTACCTATTGCTGGTAAAGACAGTTATAACTCTTGTTGGGCTATTGTGGACAGATTCACAAAAATGTGTAAATTTATCCCTACCCACAAGGATGTTTCCAATAAAGAATTAGCTTTCTTATGGTGGTCTCATATGTTTAATACTGCTGGTTTTCCTAAAGCCATAATCTCTGACAGAGACCCTAAATTTACTTCTGAAATTTGGATGTCTCTGATGGATGTTTGTGGTTGTGATCTGAAACTTTCTACTGCCCATCACCCTCAGACTGATGTTTAGCTGAAAGAATGATTCAGACTTAAGAGGACAGGATAAGAAGATATTGTGCCTTTGGCCTTGAGTATAAAGATAATGACAGATTCAATCATGATTGGGTTACCTTACTTCCTGGGTTAGAATTTGCTTATAATAGCACTGTTCATTCTGTTACTCAAAGAAAGCCTTTTGAGCTCTGGCTTGGATATGTTCCAAATACTCCTGCCCAAATTCTCAATAACAAAATACCTAAATTGGATATACATCCTGGTGTAAATTCTTTTCTTAAAATGCAACAACTATGTAGAAATCATGATCAAAAATGTATTGAAAAATCATTTGAATATGAGAAGAAAAGATGGGACAAATCCCATAAAGAATACACTTTTAAAAAGGGTGATGAAGTGTTGATTTCTACAGTCCACTTCAACTTACAAGGTAATAACAAATTGAAAGATCCATTTGTTGGTCCATTTGTTGTCAGAAGAATGATTAGAGATAATGCAGTTGAAGTTATTCTGTATTCTCCATATGACAGAAAACATCCTGTTTTTCCAATATCTCTTTTGAAACCTTACACATCCAATAGTGATTTATTTCCAAAAAGGAGGGGTAGCCCAAAGAAAACCCCAAATGAAATCACTGAAAAAGCAGAAATTGAAAAAATTTTAAATGACAGAATAGTCACTTCTGAAAAAGGTACAGAATACTAATTGAGATTCAAGAATAAATCATCTGAATATGATTCTTGGATACCTGGGAAGGAGATATCTAATCCTCCTACTCTACTAAAAAAGTATAAAAAGAAAAAATCATAGCATTTTTTTTATTGTTTTTTTTAGAGTGAGGGAGTGTCAGCCAGGCTACTAGACTTACCCAGTGAAATAATTAATTATTTACTGGATGAAGCCGCACCTTATAATTTTAATTATTATTTAATTATAAATTAGTTACATTAAAATTACTTATAATAAATTAACTAATTACAGAATGATAAAATTAAATGAATAATTAAAATTAAAATATAAAATTGTCCCTTATATTTTTCTCTAACGCCGTGCTCATTTGACAGGTTGGAAAAAATAAAAATTTATATTAAAAAATAGATTTTAATATTCAAATAATATTAAATATATACAAAAAATTCAAGTTTCTTATTTAGAATTGACTTCTACAGTAAATATTAAATAAATTGATGTATTTCTGACATACTCTTTCAATACATCTTTTTGACGCCTTCTTTTTAGAACAACTTTATTATTTGAAAATACTCCCTCTGGAATATTCTTTTCTCTCTCTCATACTACTGTTTTTAGAATTTGATTGCCGTTCTTTGTCTCTCCTTTGCCTATATAAGGCCTCTCTTTTGGTTTATTTTGATTCATTCCTTTACTACATCATTTTATTACAACAATAACCAATCAAAACTTATTCTTATATTCTATATCATTAGTATTTACAATAGCGTAATTCTAATCTATAAATTATATTAATATTTTAATCCTACCTCTTTTAATTGAGTAAAATAATCATCTTTGAATAAAGAAATACGTAAAAATTTGTTGAGAGTCCATTTAAGCCTTTAAAATCCTCGTAAAACTTCATACCAAAACTTCTAGACCAAAAGCGTACCTTGAAAATTATCCTCCCTCAAGGCATTCACTGGTAAATGTTCTTCAGTATGGATCGACGGCGCCACTTCCACAACAATAATTTCCACAGCAGTGGTTTCCACAATAGGAGCTCCAACACTCAAGGTTTCCACAATAGGTGCTTTCACAATGACATCTGAATTATAAGACATACGGTCATCAGTAAAACTTTTTCTTTGGAAAAACAAAATTAAAATAAAATAAAATAAAAGCAAACTTACTTCAAACATCGGATCAGTCTCTAGAAATAACTTTGATGTGACTTACACTGTCACTTCTTTTTTTTCTTTGTCATCTTCGATGACCATCCGCCGCTTCTTTGGTGTCCGCCTTGAGATGGGGACTTCCTCCTCATCTTCCTCCACCAATTCATCCACCTCCTCTTCTACCCTTTGTTTTTTACCTGTGGCTTGGGTTACCTATGATATTTGGAGAAATAAAATTCTCTATAAATTACCAAATTCTCTGAGAGATTTGATTGTGGCAAGGACTGAGCATGTGAGAGAGAATTCTTAATTTATTAATATCTGTAATGAAGTCCTACTAAATCATAGATATGAACTAAGGAATTATACTGTTAAATCTTATCATGACAAACAAAAGCCCTCCACAAAACTTCCAGACAAAACTGATAGACCTTCTTCCCCAGTTGCTCCAAAGAAATATTCAACTAATACTTGTTTTAAATTTAACAAAACATGGTAGCAAGGAAATATTTTTGACAAGAAAATTCATCTTGTTGAAAATAATGAGGAATCTGAAAATACTCAAGCTGATCTTGATGATTCCTCAAGTGACTGTGATAGCAATATCTCTTATGACCATGAGTCTTCTCAAGAAGTTCTGTTTTTAAAAAACGATATCCAATATTTGGATAATTGTTCTGATAATTGTGATATTGACTTATGTTGTGTAGAAAATGCTGAAGTAATTAGAGATATTACTGACAGTTCTATTTTAATATCACCTTTGAGAGCACCTGTTATCATTTACGGTAAAAATGTTGAAGTCAATCTTGACACTGGTGCTGGAGGAAGTGTAGTGTCTGAAAAATCACTGGCTTCTGTAGATAAGGATTATCATTGCAAATTATTACCTATAACATCTGAAAAATGGAAAGGTTATGGCTCTGTTTTATGTCCCAATGGCAAATACAAAACCACTGTATTCTTTAAATATAATAGTGGTTTTGTAAGAGATATTTGTGAATTTTTTGTGATGAAAAATGACAATTTAAGCAATTTATTTATTATGGTAAATGATATTTTAACCATGTTTTGTATTAAATTGGATCCTACAAACAATTTTTAACCTTGGGAATGAACAGGAAAAGAAAATTTAAAATGTCTTCTTTAAAAAATCATTCTACACCCTTATTAAAATCTTGTCATTCTTTGATCCAATTTAAAGGTAGAAAAACAGAGGAAAAGAATGTATTATTTTCTGAAATCAAAATAGCTTCATTTGGCAATCAAATAACTGATAACCAAAAGGATTCAATATTAGCCTTAATTACATCTTTCCCAATGGCTTTTGCTTGTGGTTCCCATGTGTTAGGATTGGTTATAGATGAAATGTAAATTTCTTTTTCTTGAAGTATGGATGAAATACCTCCTAGCCTAAAGAAAAACCTTACCCTGCTTCTCCCACAAAGAGAAAAGACACAGAAGATAATATCTCAACCTTACTAAGTATGAATATTATTGAAAAAGTGGATGTTACACCCAAATTTTGTGTCATCTCTCCCATTTTTGTCTCTTATGAGAAAGATAAAGCTAGACTTTGTGGATATTAAAGAGCCTTGAATACTTATACTGTGGGTGATATTTACCCATTATCCAGAATTAGCTCTATACATGCTACCTTACAAGGTGCTAAATTCATAATCTGTCTGGATGGTAGTAAGGGATATCACCAAATACCTGTTGAACAAACTTCCCAAAATTATGTGCTAGTAACAACCCATATGGGAATTGACAATTATTTTAGGATGCCTTTTGGCATAAAAATGCCCCTTCATTATTCCAAAAAGTGATGGATAACACATTTCATCAGGAAATAATTGAAGGTTGGTTAATGGTTTACATTGATGACATTATAGTTTTTTCTAAAACTTTTGATGAACATTTACAACACTTGAATAAAGTCTTACAAAAAATGGATGAAATCAACATGATTTTATCCTTAAAAAATTTTAAATTTGGGTTTCAATCCTTAAAAGTCCTGGGTCATGTTGTGTCTGGCTTACATATCTGTGTAGAACATGGAAAAGTTATTGCTATCCAAAATGTGTCAGCACCAACTTCTGTAAAAGAAATACAAAGTTTCTTGGGAATATGTGGCTACTATAGACAATATATTAAAAAATTATCAAGTCATAGCCTTACCACTTACCAAACTAACAATAAAAGATGTGGCCTATATATGGGATGAGGATGCTCAAAAGGCTTTTGATACCTTAAAGATGTGTTTAATGACAGCACCAATCCTTTCCCTTACAGATGTTAATAAGCCTTTTGTTCTTTATACAGATGCAAGTTTTATTAGACTTGGAGCTGCTCTTCATCAAAAAAAATTATTAATGAAAAAGTTTCAGTAGTAGTAATTTTTTTTATTTCAAGAACCTTAAGGAAAAGTGAATTGAAATATGGTGCCACCCAAGTAGAGTGTTTAGCAGTTGTATGGTATTTAGAAAATCTTCATTAATATTTAGATGATCAAAAATTTGAATTTGTTACTGATTTAAGTGATGTGAAATCCCTCTTAAACTTGAAAACACCAAATAGACTTATGTTTAGATGGAAACTAGCTGTTCAAGAATACAGAGGTAGAATGACTATTAATCACAGGGCTGGAAATTTTCATTCAAATGTTGATATGTTGTCCAGATTACCTCTTCCAAATGATGTATCCAATAAACCCTATGTACCTGAAGATGATACAGTGCATATACATGGTATATAAATTGTGGATATGGAAGAGGAACTGTTACAAACAATTCTAGATTCATATGAAAAAGATTCTGATTTAAATAAATTGGTTATAATCTTGAATGATCCAATGAATCTTCTATCCAAGCATTGATAAAAACTCTTTCTCCAAAGTACCAGAGTGCTTTGAGTAAAGGAAAGTTTTCCATTGAAGATGGTTATATTTACTACAGGAAAAAACTGACCAATGTCATTGTTATTCCTCCTTCCATGAAATAAACCATCTTATAACAATGTCATGATGACATATTAGCAGGACATTTTGATCTTGAAAAAAACATTATCAGAATTAAAAACGCCACTTGGTGGGATAATATGTCTGAAGAAACTAAATTTTATGTTGAATCTTGTGATTCTTTTCAAAAATCTAAGAGATTGACAGGGAAAATAGCAGGGTTATTACAACAGATTGAAGCACCTGATGCTCCTTGGCAAATAATTAACATGGATTTTGTCACTGGTCTTCCTGTGGCAGGTAAAGACAGCTTTAACTCTTGTTGGGTAATAGTGGATAGTTTCACCAAAATGTGCAAATTTATTCCCATCCACAAAGATGTATCCACAAAGGAATTAGCTTTCTTATGGTGGACTTACATGTTTAATATTATTGGTTTTCCAAAAGCCATTATCTCTGATAGAGATCCAAAATTTACTTCTGAGTTTTGGACCTCTTTAATGGATATTTGTGGCTGTGAGTTAAAGTTGTCTACAGCTCACCATCCTCAAACTGATGGTCTAGATGAAAGAATGATTCAAACTATGGAAGATATGATTAGAAGGTATTGTGCCTTTGGTTTAAAATATAAAGACAATGATAGATCTACTTATGACTGGGTCACTCTATTTACTGGTCTTGAATTTGCATATAATAGCACTGTTCATTCTGTCACAGAGAAAAAGCCTTTTGAGATTTGGCTAAGTTATGTCTCAATTACTCCTGCTCAACTTCTCAATAATAAATTACCTAAGTTTGAACTTCACCCTGGTGTAAAATCTTTTATGCAAATGCAAGAGCTATTCATAAAACATGCTCAGAGTTGTATTGATAAAGCATATGAATATGAAAAGAAAAGTTGGGATAAATACCATAAGGAATAAACATTAAAAAAGGGTAATGAAGTGTTGATATCTACTGTCCATTTCAATTTACAAGGTAACCACAAATTAAAAGATCCTTTTGTGGGACCATTTGTTGTAAAAAGAATGGTTGGATATAATGCAGTAGAAGTTGTATTGTATTCTCCTTATGAGAAGAAACACCCTGTTTTCCCCATTTCTTTGCTCAAAACTTATACTTCCAACAGTGACTTATTTCCCGAAAGAAGGGGAAGACCTAAGAAAAACCCTCAGGAAGTCACAGAAACTGCAGATATTGATAAAATTCTCAATGATAGAATTATTTCTTCTGAAAGAGGTATTGAATATTTATTAAGATATAAAAACGAGTCATCTGAACATGATGCATGGATAACTGGAAAAGAATTTTCAAATCTTCCTACTCTGTTAAAAAAGTATAAAATCAAAAATCTTACCATTATTATTATTATTTTTTTAGAGTGAGGGAGTGTCAGCCAGGATATCTCGGGAGCCCAGTAAACTATATGATAAATTACTGGAATCATTTAAGGGAATAATGCTATACATTTTATGTAATCAAAATAAATAAATCTTATTGAATAAAATTATTTAAATATTTTATAAGTAAAATAATTTTTGTATTTATTATTAAGAAACTTTTTATTAAATGAAATGATATTATATTCTATAACATCATGGTGCATTTTGTATGTATTTAATATTTGTAAATAAATAAATTGATTATTTAAAATTATATTATAAGTGTAAAATTCAACTTATAATTACAACTTAAATAATAAAATTTATATAAACTAAATACATCTTATCATATAATACTATCCACAAATATTGGGCACTTCCTTGACCCTTAATTGTGTCATTAAAGTTACTAAATTAATTAAAGTACTTATTTAATATGATAAATTAAATTTCTCATTCTAAAAAGGTTATTTTATTTAATTAATTTGTTGTTTCAATTAAATTAATAGTCAAATTACTTGAAGTAGTTAAAATGATTAATTTAATTTTCTTTATACTGAATTAAGATTTATTATATATAATAAAAATTGTGAAAATAGTTCTCTTTGTTTTAATTAAACCTTTTTCAGCTATTTGTATTACCTGTTTAAGATTTTCTTTCTCACAGTTTTCAGTTTTTGTACTCACTTTGTTATTCATTTTATTAATTCTATTTATTTTTGGAATAATATGGTGGGAAATGGTTGCTTATTCATGGGTTTAATTTATTGCTCTTATTTTGTATGCTTTTAATTAAAATTTTTTTAATTATTTTCACATTGTCTTTCTCTTTTGTAATTAGTATTGAACTGCTCCAGAAGGTTCTCTTACCTATAAAATGGCCTTGGAAACCTCTCTGGGGGAGAATCACTTATTACACTCATATTTTATCATATTTTTAAATATCATACAAATTATTATTATTTTTATTATTGTTACAGTTCTAATCTAAATTTTATATAATTCTAAGGTTGCTATAAGTCTATTAACAATAATAATTGATTGCCGCGCATTGAGTTATATCTTGTTACATTAAAAATATTTAAATATCAATTAAATCTACTGTTGTGTCATTCCTCGGAAATTGTCGTTGTACTCCTTTTTAATAGCTCAATTATTTTATTTATTTCTTATTAATTTTTTAAATCTTTCTTTATTTCTTCCCTGTTCCTCCTCTTCATTCTTCCTTTTTATTCTCCTTCTTCTAGATGACCCGCTGATATATACACTTTAAGGACTATTTTTATCTTTATTTAAACATAAATATTGTTTCTAATTGAGTAACTGAAGATTTTATTTTCAATAGCCTGTAGGTCTTATATTTTAGGTAAAATAAAAGAAATTATACAAAATTGAGTTTTACAAAGACTTAATAGAATTGAAATGAGAAGTGACTATATTCTTTTTCAAATTTGAAAATAGGAATGGCATTAGTTATATCAATCCCTATAGTTATTAATATTTGTGATTAAATTTTTTTCCAAATTTATCTATTGTTGCAATTATGTAGTAAAAGATATCTTCATTGTAAATCAAATTTAGTTTCAATATTTTATGGTTTATCTTTTGGATGCACAGTAATGCTTAGATATTTTAAGGAATAATTTTCATCCTCTAAATTGATAATCATATTGTATATTCAAAATCTTATGTTGTATCAATATGTGCTCAGTGTGTGATCAATGAAGGATGAAATTATGGTTATATTTGATCAACATATGCATAACTTAGGTACAATTGAGGTGCATTTTTGGACCAATCTGAGAATAAATGTAAATATAACTCTAATTTACTTATTTTTATAAATTATTCATATACTTTCAATAATGAAGGGACTCTAAAGTTCAGGAGAGGGGACTGCTCAAAGTTCACCCCTAGATTTCCCTTGATGAAATATAAAAATAGCCTAATATGAATTTGACTACTATCACAAATATATCTTTTATTTTAACTCTAGAGAACATCAAACCAAAGTAACCCCCTTTAAACACCCAATTCCACCTTGCACTGACCCATTAACCAACCAGCCACCATATACCCACAGACCCATTTAATCCACCAGAATTCCCATTTACCAATCATCTAACCTTATAATACTTTTTCTCTGTTCCTACTTCCCAGACCTCCTAATTACTTTCAGACCCACAATTACCCCTTTTGAATATTTTCTTGACCTTAGAGCTAGACTGCATATAGATTTCTTATGTTTGAAAAATATAAGTGTCTTTAATTTTAGGATAATTTTAATGTTTGAATAGCGCGGATAATTTGAGAAAACAATAGAATTTAATCTACTCATAATTGCTTTTTGTGAATTTCTAATAGAGTTAGAGCTTTAATAGTGGGGTAGTTGAGATTATTTTTCTTTGAGTGTCACATAATGCATGACAGAGAGGTTTTGGCTCAGTTTTTTCCCCCATTTGAAGATACAAAGCTACAGTATTTTTCAAATATAAACTTGGCTTTTTAAGAGCTACATGTAACTTTGTAGTGATGAAAAATAATAAATTTAGCAATTGGTTCATTATGGGAAAAGATATAATAACCAAATTTGGAATTAAACTTCTTCCTTAAAACTAATGCTTTGCAAAGGGATTGAATGGGAAGAGAAAATTTAAAATTTCCTCCCCCAGAGAATTAATAACACCAGTATTGAACAGATGTAATTCTGTGGTTCAATATAAAGGAAGATCTAAAAAAGAAGTTTCTGCCCTCCTGTCTGAAATTGACACAGCTTCTTTTAGAGAACAACTTTCTGGTGAGGAAAAAGAACATCATTCAGTTGATAAAATCTTTTTCTATGGCATTTGCTCATGGTTCACATGAACTAGGATTGATCAAAGAAAAAATGAAGCTCTCATCATCTTTCCCATTAACTGAAGTACCACCTATTTTAAAGAAGAAGCCTTATCCTGCTTCTCTTACAAAGAGAACAGATATTAAAGACAATATCTTTACCCTTTTAAAAATGAATATTATTGAAAAGGTAGTTGAAACAACTAAACATTTTTTATCACGCTTGTCTTAATTTTTTATGAGAAAGACAAAGCCAGGTTATGTGGTGATTATAGAGAATGAAATACTTATACTGTAGATGGTATCTATCCTTTATCTAGAATTAGATCTATCCATGCTACCTTACAAGGTGCTAGATATATCATCTTTCTAGATGGTAATAAAGGATATTACCAGGTACCTGTTAAGAAAAATTCACAGAAGTATCTAATGATTGCTACTCATATAGAATTTATAAGTATATTAGGATGCCATTTGGCCTCAAAAATTCCCCTTCAGTTTTTCAAAAAGTTATGAATAACACATTTCATCAAGAAATAATTGAATGATGGTTGATGGTTTACATTGATGATATCATCATATTCTCCAGGACATTTGAGGACCACCTTAACCACATATTTAAAGTTTTCCATAAAATGGATGAAATAAATATGACACTTGCTTTTAAAAAATGAAAATTTGGCTTTCATTTCTTCAAAGTAGTTGGTCATTTCATCTCAGGATTACAGATATGTGTTGACCAAAAAGAACTTTGCAGCCATACAACAGGTATAAGCTCCTATTACAGTTAGAGAGCTCTAATGTTTTTGGTGAATGTGTGGATTCTTTAGACAATAAATTAAAATTATCAGGTCATAGCATTACCCCTAACCTAATTAATTAGAAAAGATGTTGCTATTGTTTGGAACTGTGAAAGACAAAGAGCTTTTGACACCATGAAAAATTGTTTGATGTCATCACCAATTATTGCTTTCCTGACTTTAATCTACCATTTGTTTTATACACTGATGCTAGTTTTATTGGACTTGGTTATTCTATCCACCAAAAACAAGTTATTAATGACTAATTATCATAAGTATTAATTTGTTATATTTCAAGAACCTTGAGAAATAGTGAATTTAAATATGGTGCCACTCAACTTGAGTGTTTGGCAGTTGTGTGGGCTCTGGAAAAACTTCATTATTATCTGGATTACCAGAAATTTGAGCTTGTCACTGACTGAAGTGAAGTGAAGTCCCTCTTGAACTTAAAGACACCTAAAAGAAACAGGTTCAGATGGCAGTTTGCTGTTCAGGAATACAGAGGAAGGATGACAATAATTCATAGGGCTTGTATTTTTGACTCAAATGCGGATATTTTATCAAGGTTACCTTTTCCAAATGATTACCCTAATATTTTATATGATCCTGAGGATGAAATAGTTCACATTCATGAGATATATGTGGTTAATATGGAGGAAGAGCTATTACAGCTTATTCTGGATTCAAATGATAAAGACACTGGCTTGAAAAATCTCTGTACTATATTAAATAATTCAATGAATACTTCAATACAAGAATTAATAAAAAACCTCCAACAAAATTAACAAAATTCTTTGGAAAAAGGAGAATTTTCAATTGATGAGGGCTATCTCTATTATAGAAGAAATTTGAGTAATGTTATTTTTATTCTTAATTTTATGAAAGAAATCATCTTGAAAATTTGTCATAATGAAATATTGGCAGGACATTTTGATCTTAAAAAAACATTGATTAGAATTAATAACACTACATGGTGGGCTAATATGTCTGAAGACACCAAAATATATGTTTAATTCTGTGATTATTTCCAGAAATCAAAGAGATTAACTGGGAAAAAAGCTGGATTAATGTGAAGTATTGAATCTCTTGATGCACCATGGAAAATTATAAACATGGAATTAGTAACAGGATTACCCATTTCTAGGAAAGACAGTTGTAACTCTTTCTGGGTTATTGTGAACAGATTTACAAAAATGTGTAAATTCATTCCTACACACAAAGATTTTTCCACCAAGGAAATAGCCTTCTTGTGTTTGTATCATATGATTAATACTTCTGGTTTCCCAAATCCCATAATCTCTGACAGAAAGCCTAAATTTACTTCTGAATTTTGGATGTCTCTTATGGATGTTTGTGTTTGTGATCTGAACCTTTCTACTGTTCATAACCCTCAAGCTGATATATTAGCTGAGAGGACAATTCAGACTTTAGAGGACATGATAAGAAGGTATTGTGGCTTTAACCTTGAGTATAAAGACAATGACAGGTTTACTCATGATTGGGTTACCCTACTTCCTGGTCTAGAATCTGATTATAATAGCACTGTTTACTCTGTTACTCAAAGAAAGCCTTTTGAGCTCTGGCTTGGATATGTTTCAAATACTCTTGCCCAAATTCTCAATGATAAAATATTTAAATTAGATTTACATCATGGTGTAAATATTTTTCTTCAAATGATAAAAATTTACAGAATTAATGCTCAAAAATGTATTAAAAATTATTTGAATATGAGAAGAAGAGGTGGGACAAATCCAATAAAAAATTCATTATTAAGAAGGGTGATGAATTTCTGATTTCTACAATTCACTCCAATTTGAAAGGTATTAAAAAATTAAAAGACCACTTTGTAGGTCCATTGGTTGTCAAAAGAATGATTGGAAATAAAGCAGTTGAATTAATCTTGTACTCTCCATTTGACAAAAAACATCCTGTTTTTTAATATCTCTTTTGAAACCTCACACATCCAATAGTAATTTATTCTCCAAAAGAAGGGTAAGAACAAAGAAAACTCCTAAAGAAATCACTGAGATAGAAGAAATTAATAAGATTAAGAATGACAGAATTATCACTGCTGAAAAAGGTACTGAATATGTCAGTGTGTGCTAGTATCTAAGTATGATTTAATATTAAATATTAATGATCCAACTATTTAGTGATTAACCCTCCGGGGAAGAATAATAAAATAGTTATTTTCAACTAAACTCACAATACTTGGATTTTTATGTGTGCTAGTGGTGGAAAATAGATCAATAAAATATATTTATAGCTTATATAAAGATAATATCAATTTATAACTGCTTTATATTATATTTATATATGATAATAATTGTTTTATAGATTTTTTTATTGTGTAGTAAGTAAGTGATGTCCAATAGCCTGTCAAATCTTCCCTTATTTATACCAAAATCCACTGGAGTGCACAGACCTTAAATCCAGATTATGTCACTGCTATCCCCGGTAATTACAGCACTGTGAGGGCTCATCACCTCCCCATAGCCTCCACTTCAGGAAGTTTCAACACCCCAACCTCCAGTAAGGACCTTCCATCACAATTAATGATACCACAGACCCATACCATAAATAGAATAAAGAGATAAAAGTGGATACCATAAAGAAACATGTAAAATAACTCATCCAAAGAGTATATAATGAAACCCAAAGCATATAAAGGAACCAAAATAACTTTCCAAGCCCCCAATAATATCCCCAAGCATCTAGATTAACCCAGTAATCATATCCTTATTCATAAATCCATGAAAATCCATCCGAGGAAGCAGATTAAGTTGACCAAACTGGATATATGCACCTGAAATAGGTGTATATGCTTGTGTAGGCGTTGTGAGTCCACTGAATACGTCCATATGACCTAAAATAAGCAGAAAAATAAAGGTTATAGGCTATTAAGAGGCTAAAACCCACTTATTGACCTAATTATACATAATATAACTACATATTTCACTGAATAAGAGGTTTATGTATACATATAAGCTTATGTATGTCTATAATTACTTAATTATCACTTAAGATAAGTATATTATTACTCCATTAACACCTTATTAAGTATTATTATGCTATGGATAAGCTATTTAAACTACTAAAATTCATATAATAGTGTAATAATTATATATATATGTATTATAACCATATATATATGTATTATAACCATATATATATGTATTATAACCATATATATATGTATTATAACCATATATATAAGTATTTTAACCTTATTTTCAAGTTATTAGCTTAATGTAATCAAGGTTATCTTATTTTAAACATTTGAATTACTCAGTCCTGGAGATACCTAGGCTGACACTCCCTCACCCAAAAAAAAAATTAAAAAAATGTTAAGACATTTTAATTGATAAGTAAGGAGTGAATAGAAAAATAATTTTAAAATTTCTATGAGAAATATACTGAATTAAACAGTGTTATTTGGACTTAAATTTTTTAAAGAAATTTTAAATATCAGAGATTTCATTTTCTGGAATCCACTGGTCATATTTACTTGATTTATTTTTAAACCTTAATAGATACTCAACTCCCTTTTCTTTAGTAAGGTGTCTCTTTTTAAGTATCTTATCAATTTCTGGCTTTTCAACTATTTCTTCAGGTTGCTATTGATGCCTTCCTGATCTTCTTGGAAATAGATCAGTAACATTAGAATAGTATGGTTTTATAAGAGAAATAGAAAATAATGGGTTTTTTCTATAATACGGTGCATATAGAATAACTTCAACAGCATTGTTACCAACCATCTTTTTTACTACAAATGGTCCAATGAATGGATCCTTCAATTGAACATTACCATTACCATTTAAATTGAAATGTAGTGTAGATATAAGGACTCCATCACCCTCTTTGAAAATTTGTTCTTTATGGCTTTATCCCATCTTTTCTTCTCATACTCAACTGCCTTATTTATACATTCTTGAGCATGCTTTCTGCATAATTCTTGCATCTGAAGAAAAGATTTTGTATTTGAATGGATATCCAATCTAGGTAATTTATTAAGAGCTTTAGTAGGGGTATTAGGTACACAACCCAACCATAACTCAAATGGCTTTTTTCCAGTGACAGAATGTACTGTACTATTGTATGCAAATTCAAAGCCTGGGATAAGGGTTACCCAATCATGTGTGAATTCGTCATTGTCTTTAAAGTAAAGACCAGAAGCACAATATCTTCTTATCATATCTTCTAATGTTTGTATCATTCTTTCTGCTAGAAGATCAGTTTGTGGATGGTGTGTTGTAGAAAGTTTTAATTGACACCCTGAAACATCCATAAGTGATGTCCAGAACTCAGAAGTAAATTTAGGATCTCTGTCAGAGACTATTACTTTGGGGAATCCTGATATATTTAAAATTTGTGTCCACCATAGAAAAGCTAAGTCCTTTGCAGAAACCTCTTTGTGGGTAGGAATAAATTAACACATTTCTGTGAATCTATCTACAATTTCCCAGCAAGAGTTATAACTCTTATTCCTTGATATTGGCAAACCTGTTACAAAGTCCATGTTAACTAATTACCATGGAGATTTTGGTTGCTCAAGTTTTTGTAATAAACCAGCTATTTTTCTTGTTTATCTTTTAGATTTTTGACAAGAATCACATGTCTCAACATATTTTTGAACATCATCAAACATTTTAATCCACAAAGCTGTATTTTTTACTCTGGTTAATGTTTTGTGGAAGTCAAAATTACCTGCAAATATATCATCATGACATATGCTTATAATTAATTCCTTCATTGAAGGAGGAATTAAAATTACATTGCTTAATTTCTTCCTGTAATATATAAAACCATCAATGGCAAATTTTCCTTTTTCTAATGCTTCTTTATACTTAAGTGGAAATGTTTTTATTAAAACACTCATTGAAGCATTAGTTGGATCATTTAATATTGTAGTAAGTTTACTCAAGTCAGAATCTGAAGCATAATTATTAATAATTGATTGCATAAATTCATCCTCAAGATCTACAATATAAATGCCATAAATGTTTATAACTCTGTTTCAGGAACATAAGCAGGATTATCATCATTATTGGGTAGAGGTACTCTAGATAACAGATCTAAATTAGAGTGCAAGGTTCCTTCTCTATGTGTAATAATCATCAGTCCTCTGTATTCTTGTACAGCTAATTGCAATCTAAACATATGTCTATTAGGGGTTTTCATGTTTAAGAGTGACTTAACTGCGCTACAGTCAGTTATTAGCTCAAATTTTTGGTCTTCAAGGTAATAATGTTGCTTCTCAGGAGCACATACTACTACTAAAAATTTAAGTTGAGTAGCACCATGTTTCAATTCACTACTTCTTAGAGTATTTGAAATATAGAAAATAACTACTTCTGACATTTTCCCTTCAATAAGTTGATTTTGATATAAAGCAGCACCCAGACCAGTAAAACTTGCATCTGTATACAATACAATAGGAAATTGGAAATCTGGTAATCCTAAGATAGGAGCTGTCATCAAAAATTCTTTCAACTTATCAAAAGCCTGTTGTCTTTCATTATTCCAAATGAAAGCTTCTTATTTCTTTATCAGTGTGGTCAATGGTGCAGCAATTAATTGGTAGTTCTTTATATATTGTCTATAATAACCACACATAACAGGAAAAGATTGTACATCCTTTACATTTTGAGAAATTCCAATATTCTTGATTGAAGCCACCTTATATTTGTCTACACATGTGTGTAAGCCAGATACAATATGACCAAGCACTTTGAAAGACTCAAACCCAAATTTACATTTTTTCAATGAAAGGGTAATTTTTATTTCATTTATCTTCTGAAATACCTTCTTTAAATGGATTAAGTGTTCATCATATGTTTTATGAAACACTATGATGTCATCAATTTATACCATTAACCATCCTTCAATCATTTCATTATGGAATGTTATATCCATTAACTTCTGAACTACTGAAGGAGCATTTTTTGGTTTAAATGGCATCCTGACATATTTATATATTCCCATATGTGTTGTTATCAACAAAAGGTTCTGTGAATTCTTTTCTACAGGAATCTGATGGTACCCTTTATTTCCATCTAGTAAACTTATATACTTAGCACCTTTAAGGGTAGCATGTATAGAGGCAATCCTTGGCAAGGGTTATATATCATCTACTGTAAATTTATTTAATGCACTATAATCACCACAAAGTCTTGCTTTATCTTGTTCATAAGAAATTAGCACTGGTTATATTACACAATATTTTGGTGTAGTTTCAACCTTCTCAATAATTTTCATTTTTAATAACATCTTAATATTTTCCTCTATGTCTTTCCTCTTTATTGGTGAAGCAGGTTATGGTTTCTTTTTATGACTAGCAGGAATATTATCCATATCACAGGTTAAACCAATTTTCATCTCATGATCTTTTACAAGTCCAAGTTCACTGGTCCCATGTGCAAAAGCCATTTGAAATTCTTTAATTAACTTCAAAATATTTGTTTTCTAAGCTTCACTTATCTGAGTGCCAAATGATGCTTTTGAAATTTCTGTTTCCAGAAGTTACATTTCATTGGATTCTATTCCTTTGCAAGGAATATTTATTACTGACTCAATGTGTAAGACCATGTTAAAAGAATTTATTTTAAACATCCTTTTACCATTCATTTCAATTGTAAAATTATTATTAGCAGGGTATAATTTAACACCAAAATTAGTCAGAATGTCATTTCCAATGATAAAACAGTTACTACAATTAGTATTATTCATTACTACAAAGTCACAAGTTACTTTAACATAACCATGTTGATTTTTAAATAAAACAGCAGCTTTTTCTTTACAAATGGGGTGTAGTACTGATGCAAAACCTCTCCAATTTTTACTTTGAAGGGGTTCAAGCTTTGACTTATACTCACTATCAATTTTCTGTAATGTATTTGTAGAAACAAAAGAAAAAACAGCTCCTGTGTCCAATACTATATTTACATTTTCTCCAGAAATTATAGCTGGAGCCAT
Organism: Hemileia vastatrix; assembly: GCA_030280995.1. Lineage (NCBI taxonomy): Eukaryota > Fungi > Basidiomycota > Pucciniomycetes > Pucciniales > Zaghouaniaceae > Hemileia > Hemileia vastatrix. The sequence goes on from JASXTE010000011.1 coordinate 2,287,650, forward strand.
GATAGGTGTTATTTTTAAGTTATCAGCATGTAAATCCCTAATGATTTCAGCATCCTTGAAATTCATTAAAGATTCATTTGAGTCCATATTTGATATTGGAGTTTCAAAGATGGAAAAATCATCTCCCAACATACAGACTTCATTTTCATCACTATATGAGATATTACTGTCATAATCACTTAAATATTTACTATTTTCTGTGTCATTTTCAAATTCATGCTGATTTTCAACAATATTTACATTCTTCTCACATTTGTGACCTTTAACCCATGGCTTTTTACACTTATAACAAGTATTAGTTTCATATTTTTAGCTACTACAGGTGCAGTAAGTTTTTTCTGCTTCTCCTGAAGTGTTTTTAAATTCTGATTTTTCACAGTTTCATTATTTTGTTTATAAGTGGTGTACCTTGCTTCATACTTATGGTTTAATAATATTTCATTAAAAATATTAATAAATTCAGAATATTCATTAACCATTATTGTTCTAGATACAAAAATGTCTCTGACAGATATAGGTAGTTTATTTATTATCTTGTCTTTCCATAAGTTAAAATCCATGTTTGGATCAATGGCTTTTAATATTTTATTTAAATTCATTAAAAATACCATAGGTTTGTCACCATTCAATAGATTATACCTAGTTTTCTCATATAATCTTCTCTGAGTGAGCCTGAATTTAGAACCTCCAAATTGTTTTTCAATTAGTTGCTTCCATTCAGACCAAGAGTAATCTTTACCCTCACTCAATACAGCTTCAAACCATAATAAAGCAACATCCTTAAGTAGAGAAATTAATTTTGATGTTATTTCTTCATCTGGTAACTTATATAAGAATTTTAAGATGTCAATTCTTTGAATAAAATGTTGCCAATAAGAGCTGGCTTCCCCATCATAAGTTGGGTACTGATCAATCTTTGGCTAGTTCTTCTGATTGGATTTTGTTTCACTAATCTTAGGTAAACTCAATAACTCATTTAATCTGGATAAATGGTCTTGTATTTCCTCTTGCAAGGATTTGTGACTTGCATTTGTTTTCTCAGACTTGAAACTACCACCAGATGGTTTTACTTGTGGTGGTATGGTAAATTATTGAGATTCATTTTTTCCAATGAAAGGATTATTATTAAACTGTGTATACTTATGATTAGTCTGATTAATTAGTAGATTAGATGTTTCAATCTCAACTTTAGTTAATCTTTGTAACAGATCAGAGACACTCTGATTTGTTTGTGCAAAAGATAACTTAGTTCTTGATTCATATTTTAATAAATGTGCTTTATACAACTTTTCTAACTCACAGAATTTGTTTGAAAGTTCACTATATTTATTATTTAAAGAATCATATTTAATAGTTAGAGCCAATGGTTAATTCTCTAAATCTTTATTTCCTGTTGCCAGTTGAGAAATTTTCAATGTCAAGGACAAAATTGTATCACTTGTGAGCTTAATTTTCTGTTCCTCACACTCAGTCATTCTATTCCATAATTCTGAATCAATTCTATGGACAGTTGGGTAATTATTAAAATACTCCATGTCTTCCTTCTCAATGATTTCACTGTTTTGTGAACTTCTCATCTCACTAATAAGTGTTGGAAACTGAGGGTTAACTGTATTATTATTATAAATAGTGCTGTTGTTAGTAACAAAAGATAAATCAGGTGTATCTACATCAAAAGCTAATTTTCTTAAGTCCTCCTCAATTTTCTGTACATATTTTACATCAATATCATTACCTATATTGTAATCATCAGTTTTGTGTTCAATCTGAGAGGGTAATCTACTCACCATGGGATAGGAGAAAGACCTGACTTTTGGCACTTTTTTTCCTTTGTAAGGGTGAGCTGAGGCAGTCTGATGAGGGGGTGGATCCCTGTTGCAATTTTGGCTGGACCACTGCTGATGGAACCAATCCCACTTTCATTTCTCTACCAAGATTTTTTCATGGGAATGATGTGACCCTCATTGGGTAGGGGGTTGTTGGCTTGGCCGCCCTACCTTTAAATCCACCAAGGTTTGATTCATTTTTTGGAACCCCATCTTGCAGTTGTTTTGAAACTGCTCTACCTCCTTTAGCATGGTAGATCTTGATTCCTCTAGTTTCAGAATCTGTTTGGCCAGATGGGACAGTTGATCCTTCAGAAGAGTTGAAGTCTTTTTTATTTTTATCTTTTTTAGAAGGAGTCCTTTTCTTATATGCTCATAGACTCTGGTTGTGGGTAAGATTTGCCCTCCATAGTGATGTCCTGGAGCAATTATTTTAGCTTTAGACTTGGTGTTATAGAGGTTTTTCATTTAAATTGTCCTGTGGAGCACTCATTTTGTCTTAAATAACAATTTTTCACATCTACAAAAGGGAAAATCTATATGGTAATTAGTAGACAAAAATTATTAGCCATACAATTACTAATAAAAGCACTAGTGCTTACCCTGAATTTATATCTTTATTTATTTAAATAAAATATAAGAAAAAATAAAAAAAACTGTTAAAAATAATATAATAAGCTTAACTACACCTTTATAAGGTTGAATAAATAGCTTACAAAGCTTAACCCAGATACAAATTTAATTGAGTGTTATATTGGTGACCAAATACCAAGTGAAATTGGGTTTATATTGGGTACAGTTACTACTTTAAATACCTAATTTTTATTATATAAAATTAGTACAATTATTATAAGAGTTCTTTTCCGCAATCACTGAGTTTTGATGACCCACCAATGTAATGAAGACCCAAATATTTGGTTTGTTTGAGATATACTAGAGTAAAAATCACATCCTAAGGCTTATTGTCAGCCAGGCTATACCAGGAGCCCAGTAAATTATATGTTAATTTATTGGACCTGAAAGAGGGCTTAAGAATTGTATTTTATGTATATAAATTAATATTTCATTGCATAATAAAATTATATAAGTATCTTATTAAAAATAAGTGTTATATTAATTTTATTGTTATTTAAATTTTTATGCATTTAAAATTAAGCATAATATATTTTATATTCTACAAATAATGGCGCATTTTTATGTATTTAATAATTAATAATTAATAATTAATTAATTACAAAACATACATTATAATTATATAAGTAAAATTGACTTACAATGTAATTAAGTTAATAAATTAATATTATATATTACATAAAACTTCATATATTATTAAACACTTATATTGGGCGCTTCTTTTGACCCTTAATTGTGTCAGGAAAAATTATTAAATAAATTATAATACTTATTTAATAACATAGTATTAAAATCCCCACTTTAAATTAAAAATATCACTAAATTAATTATATGTTTCATTTAAACTAATTATTGAATTAATTACATATATAAAACAACTAATTAAAATTGCTTTAAACTGGATTGAATTTATTATATGAATTTTTGATGTGAAAATAATTTTATTTGTTTTACTTAAAATATTTAAATGTCACTATAATGTCTGTTTTTGATTATTTTACTCATTGTTCTCATGTTTAAGACTTACTTGGATTATAATTATTATAATTAAGTTTGTTGGAAAGTTATGGTGGGAAAATGGTTAATTACTCACGGGTTTGGTCAATTGTTTCATATTTTTCTCTTAATAGTCATTTTTCATTTCTACTTTGTTATCTTTTTGTTTTAGCTTATTTCTATTTTGTATTTACTGATTTGTGGCGCTTCAGGGGTCCCTTGGGTAATCCCCTTTAACGGCATCACTTATTACACTCACCTCTTATTTAATACTAAATATTATAAAGAATTATTGTTAGTATCATAGTTCTAATATAAATTTTAATAAATTTCTAAGGTTGCTTTAAGTCTAATAATAATATTATTGATTGCCGCGCATTAAAAGTAACTACTAGTCAAATAATTATATTATAATTTAAAAACTCTTACTATTGTGTCAAAGTCCCTAAGAAATTCTCGTTGCCTTCTTTTTTTTAAAAATAGTTTTAGCATTTGATTTTATTTAAATCCCCTTTACATTACTTTTTTCCCTCCTCTCCATTTCCTCTTATTCTTCTCCTCCCTCTTCTAGATGACCAGCCAATAAGTGGGAGCCTTTCCGAACAACTACAACGATACTGATAATTGCGAAGAACGACATAACGCACAGACCACCCAGCCAAAAAGAAACTTTTGCCGCAACCGTGTTTTGAACTTGGGTTCAATCTATTAGCTTTATATTAAATTAATTCATATATTATTTTTAAGTGATTTTACAATCACTATAGTAAGTTAACCTTTGCACCTCACACTCATATTATTATATTTTTACTGCAATAACAGTGTTTGTGGCTTAATTGCTGAATCACTGAGTGTAATTTTTCATTTTTTTTTAATTTTTTCTTCCTAGTTGACCATAATAGAGTAAAACTCTTAGTCGTAGAAGACAATTAATATTTAATAAATTATTAAATTAATTTTATTATTATTTTTTGTATATTGGTTGACCATAATAGTACTCAGTACTTAGTCCCAATTTCACCATTATAATAATTTTTGGTATTAATTATTTTGATTGACTTATTAACCTTTATTGGTTGATCCCATTTTAATTACTGTTAATTCTTAATAAATAATTTTAATTACATTTATTTGTATTACATTTTTGTTAATTAATTGATTTTTTGATAAAAATTAAAATTTTTTTTTGTTAAAATTCAATAAATTTTATTTTGAAATTACAATTTGAATCATTAAAAAAAATTTGAATCTATTTTAACAGTTTAAATGTCCAATAGTTTGGCTATCAGAATGGAAAACTTACATGTGGATGAGATTGAAGTTGATAATGACACTGAATCTGTAGGTTAATCTAAATTAACTAACAGAAATTATTATGCTGACAAAAAAGCTTCAGGACGTGGAATTGGCAAGAGAAGTGGAAAACCCCCTCACCAAACACCTCTGAAAGAAGTAAAACCTCTAATAAATCAGGACAATCAACTCAAAGGTATATAAATAAAAAAGGTATCTCTAGCCCAACAAGTAAACAATCTGTCCAGTCACATCAAAGAACTGAAGGCAGAAAGCATGAAGTACAAGGCAAGGGTAGACACACTCTGCCAGCAGATGCAGGAATTGTTAAATCCCAAACAGGCTCAAACTCCTCATTTCCCAGCCTCTCAGCCTCAGCCTCAACCTCAGCCCAATCAGGTACCCAGCTCCTTCACTCAAAATTAAAGCACTCTGCAAGTGGTACAGTGGAAATGGGATTACTTGATGAGCCATTACCAACAGAATTTTCAGCAACCAGCTCAACATCCTGGCCTATCAAGACACAAACCTACCATCCATCTCCTCAGCACCATCCTTATCAGGGAGGCAGAAGAAAGAAGGCACAGGGGAAGCTTCCTCCCTTACCATGGTAAGTAATTTGTTTGATAAACATGTTGGCATGTATAATAACAAAGCTTCTTTAGGTAATCTTGTGGATTCTGGTGAAAGAACAGTTTAACCTTTAAAAAGACAACTTCCTTTAATGAGTAGCCCCAATGATGTAATTAGCAAATTATCATTTGATGAACCTTTACATTTGACTTCAACTTCTTTAATTAATCCTTCTCTTGCAGTTAAGAATGACTCTGTTTCCCCTGAAGTCTATACTTTAATTGAGAAAACTTTTGAAGAAATATTGAAAGATACTCTTGATTTTAATGTTGTAAAAGACAAACATTTAAGAGATGTTTTAATACATGAGAGTGATAGATTAAATAATTTGCACTTGCATTGTAAAGTAAGTTCTTCTGTACAAGATACAACTTATTTTAAAATCAAAGAAACCTTGAATATTTTTCTTAGCCAACAAAAACAAATAAGGAGTGACCATAGAGCTATCTCAGATAAGAATATCAATCTACATAAAACCTTGAGTGAATTGAAACTCCTTATTGAGGAAAATTATTCACTAAAAAGTGAAATAAAATCTCTACAAAATGAGTTAAAAAAGCTAAAAAAATATTTTTATGCACTGAGTGCCAAACACACAGTTTCTGAGGACAGAAATGTTTTATCTCTTGCAAAAATAAATGACCAGATGTCTGAAATTCCAAGGATAAGAAACTATGTGTCTGACGTGCAGGAAAAATTTTCAACCATAACCATCAATAATTATGGTATAAATGAGAATTCTGCCAATAAGCTGCATAAAAATAAAGAAAAAGAACCAGAACAGAGTTCCTCCTTTCTTCCTCATATTCCAGCCATTAAACAAACTGAAAATGAGTCTGTAAAATCTTTTGCTACTAGCAAAAAATCTTGTGATGGTCATGTACAAGCTGTTTTTATAAATAATGAAATTGCAGAACACCTGGCTAAACTTCAGGAATTATTAATAATTAATAATTCAAAACAAAAAATGGACTATCCCAGTAGTCAGAAAAAATGGCCTAAATTGGACCAATATCCTACCTTTGATGGTGATTCTTTTTCTGATTGGCAACACTTTATCTAAAGAATTGATAACTTAAAAAGATCTTATAAACTACCTGATGAGGAAATTGTTTCTAAGCTAATTTCTTTATTTTCCAATGTATCCTTGATGTGGTATAAATCTGTTCTTTTAGATAACAATCATTATACATTGAATGATTGGAAATCCTTGATTGAAAATAAGTTTGGTGGTTCAAAATTCAGGTTAGCTCAGCAAAGACTGTATGAGAATACTAGATATGTATCCTACTCTGTTGAAAAACCCATTGTTTTTCTTATGAAAGTAACAAAAATCCTGAGAACAATTGATCCAAAGATGGATTATGATATTTGTAGAGATAAAATCTTGTATAAATTACCAAATCTCTTAGAGATTTAGTTGTAGCTAGAACTGAGAATGTAAGGGAAAATTCTTCTTTCATTAATATCTGTAATGAGGTACTAATCAACCATAGATATGAAGCAAAAAATTACTTTGGTAAATCTTATCATGATCAAAATAAACCCTCTACAAAGCCCCCAGAAAAATCTGGTAAACCCTCTGCCCCAGTTGCACCTAAAAAATATGCAACAAATACTTGTTACAAATGTAACAAACCATGGCAAAAGAGTCATGTTTTTGACAAGAAAATTCATCTTGTTGAACAAAATGAAGACACTGATGAAGCTGAAATTGATGTCAATAATTCTTCTAGTGACTGTGAAAGTAATATCTCCTATGACAATGACTCTGTTAAAGATGTTTTAATGTTGGAACAAGATGTCCATTTTTTAGATAATATATCTGAAGAATTTGTATTGGATTTATCTTCAGTAGAAAATGCTGAAATATTTAAAGATATTACTAACAATTCTATAGCCATATCCCCTTCGAAAGCACCTGTTATAATTAATGGCAAAAATGTTGATGTAGTTCTTGACTCTGGTGCTGGAGGAAGTGTATTGTCTGAAAGAGATTTAACTTCAGTAGATAAGGATTATTTGAGTAAATTATTACCTATAACTTCTGAAAAATGGAGAGGGTATGGTTCTACCTTAATTCCTATTGGAAAATACAAAACCTCTGTATTCTTCAAATATAATGGTGGTTTTTTCAGAGCTATTTGTGAATTTGTTGTCATAAAAAATGATAATTTAAGCAATTGGTTTATTATGGGTAATGATATTTTAACCATGTTTGGTGTGAAATTGGACCCAGCAAATAATTTCTTCACCTTGGGATTGAATGGCAAAAGAAAATTCAAAATTTCCTCCCCTAGAGAACCTTCTGGGCATCTGTTAAAGTCTTTTAATTCACTGATCCAGTGTAAAGGCAGAAAAACAATTGAAATGGATGATTTATTAAATGAAATAAATACTTCTTCTTTTGGTGATCAGTTAACTAGTGAACAAAAGGATTCTATGATTGCCTCAATTGCCTCTTTCCCTATGGCTTTTGCTCATGGTTCTCATGTCTTAGGAAGTGTTCAGGAAGAAATGAAAATTACCTTATCCTTTAACTTGAGTGATATTCCTCCTAGTCTTAAGAAAAAACCATATCCTGCTTCTCCAACAAAAAGAAAGGATATTGAAGATAATATTGCCACATTATTAAAAATGAATATCATTGAGAAAGTGGATGTCACCCCCAAATATTGTGTCATCTCCCCAGTCTTAATTTCTTATGAAAAAGATAAGGCTAGATTATGTGGAGATTACAGAGCATTAAACACTTATACTGTTGATGATATTTATACTTTACCCAGAATTAATTCAATACATGCTACCTTGCAAGGTGCAAAATTTATTAGTTGTCTGGATGGTAATAAAGGTTATCATCAAGTTCCAGTTGAGAAAAATTGTCAAAAAATTTTACTTATTGCTACTCATATGGGAATATATAAGTATGTTAGGATGCCATTTGGCCCTAAAAATGCACCTTCAGTTTTCCAGAAAGTTATGGATAACACTTTCCATCAGGAAATAATTGAGGGATGGCTCATGGTGTATATTGATGATATCATAGTTTTTTCTAAAACTTTTGATGAACATATGGTTCATTTAAATAGAATTTTCCAAAAAATGGATGAAATCAATATGACCTTGTCCTTGAAAAAGTGTAAATTTGGTTTTCAATCTTTGAAAGTCCTTGGCCATGTTGTGTCAGGCCTACAAATTTGTGTAGACAAAAACAAAGTTACTGCAATTCGAAATGTGAAAGCACCAACTTCTGTAAGAGAAATTCAAAGTTTTTTGGGTATGTGTGGCTATTATATACAATATATTAAAAATTATCATGTCATAGCCTTGTCTCTTACCAAACTAACTAGGAAAGATGTTGCATTCATCTAAAATATTGACTGTCAAAAAGCTTTTGATACATTAAAATGTTGCTTAATGACAGCCCCTATCTTAGCTCTTCCAGATTTTAACAAACCATTTGTCCTGTATAAAGATTCTAGATTTGTGGTTCTGGGTGCTGCCCTTCACCAGAAACAAATTATTAATGATAAATCCTCAGAGGTTGTAAATTGTTATATTTCAAGAACCTTGAGAAATAGTGAATTGAAATATGGTGCCACTCAATTAGAGTGCTTAGCAGTTGTTTGGGTTCTTGAGAAGCTTCATTACTATCTAGATGACCAAAAGTTTGAGTTGGTAACTGACTGTAGTGCTGTGAAGTCCCTCTTAAACCTGAAAACACCTAATAGACATATGTTCAGGTGGCAACTTGCTGTTCAAGAATACAGAGGACGGATGACAATTATCCATAGGGCTGGAAATGTTCACTCCAATGTTGATATGGTTTCCAGATTGCCTCTGACAAATAATGACTCAAATCCTTCTTATGTACCTGAAGATGATACTGTTCATATCCATGGTATATTTATAGTTGATATGGAAGAAGAGTTATTGCAATTAATACTGAATTCATATCATAAGGATTCTGATTTAATTAAATTGTTTACTATCTTAAATGATCCTAACAACGCTTCAATTCAAGAATTGATTAAAACTCTTCCTGCAAAGTATTAAAATTCTTTGATTAAAGGAAAGTTTTCTATTGAAGATGTTTATATATATTATAGAAGAAAGCTTACCAGTGTAATTGTAATTCCCCCTTCCATGAAAGAGACTATCCTCAAACTTTGTCATGATGACATATAAGCTGGTCATTTTGATCTTGAAAAAACATTTATTAGAATTAAAAACACTGCTTGGTGGGCTAATATGTCTGAAGACACAAAATTATATGTTGAATCTTGTGATTCCTGCCAAAAATCTAAAAGTTTGACAGGGAAAAGAGCAGGGTTATTACAACATATTGAAGCACCTAATTTTCCTTGGAAAATAATTAACATGGATTTTGTCACTGGTCTTCCTGTTTCAGGTAAAGACAGCGTTAACTCTTGTTGGGTAATAGTAGATAGATTCACAAAAATGTGCAAATTTATTCCTACCCACAAAGATGTATCCACAAAAGAATTAGCTTTCTTATGGTGGTCTTCCATGTTTAATATTATTGGTTTTCCAAAAGCCATTATCTCTGATAGTTATCCAAAATTTACTTCTGAGTTTTGGACCTCTTTGATAGATATTTTTGGCTCTGAGTTAAAGTTGTCTACAGCTCACCATCTGCAGACTGATGGTCTAGCTGAGAGAATGTGTCAGTCAGTTGTCTAGAAGAGATAAGAAAAGAGGGAAGAAATGAGAGGAGGAGAAGGAGAAAAGGAGTATGGGTAATAAAAGAAACAAATTTTAATAAAATTATTTAATTTATTGAGAGGAATCAACGAAGGGTTTCTTGAGAGGTGACAAAAGTGAGGTTATTATTAATTATTAATATTATTAGGATGTATGGACTATGCGCAGCAGACACTATGATCACTATCAGACTTAAGGCAACCTTGAAATTGTTATATAGAATTTTAATTAGAATTTTATTACTAATAAAAAGAATATAAACGTAATATAAAAATTGTATTTAATTTGTTGAGTGTACAATAAGTGATGAGGCTACAGGGGATTATCCAAGGCCCTTTTATAGGCAATGGGTCCTCTGAAGCGCCACTATATTTGTAAATACAATAATTATAATAGAATAAAACAAGTATATCAAAGAATAAGTGAAACATAACAATGTAGAGAAAAATATGAAACAAATAATTAAAACCCCAATTAAGAATCCAATTTTCCCGCCATTAATTCCCAAATCAGTAAGTAAAAATAGTGAATAACTAAACAAGACTGGAACATGGGAACTATGAGAAAAATAATTCCAAACAGATGGTACAGTCTGATTTAAGGATATTTTAAGTGAAACAAAAGATACTTTGACGCAACAAAACATGTAATTAATCTCAATTTAGTATAAATTAATTAATTGGTTTTTCCTGACACAATTAAGGATCAAAAGAAGCGTCATTAATTATTGTTTAGTATTATATGAAAGGTGTTATTTAATATATAAATTTAAATAATTAATTTAATTATATTATAAGTCAATTTTACACTTATAATTATAATATATGTTTTTCAATTAATTAAATATAAACTTATAATTATTAAATACATAAAAATGCGCCATTATTTGTAGAATATATTATATTATGTTCAATTTAAATGTATATAAAAAATTTATATAACCAATAAAATTAATATAACACATGTATATAATAAAATACTTATATAATTTTATTATGCAATAAAATATTAATTTATATTCATTAAATACAATTCTTACCCACTCTTTCAGGTTTTATAAGTTACATATCATTTACTGGACTCCTGTAATAGCCTGGCTGACACTCCCTCACTCTAAAAAAAACAATAAAAAAAATGCTAAGATTTTTTCTTTTTGTATTTTTTCAACACAGTAGGTAGATTTGAAATTTCTTTGCCAGGTATCCATGCATCATGTTCAGATGATTTGTTCTTATATCTCAATAAATATTCAGTACCTCTTTCAGAAGTGATAATTCTATCATTGAGAATTTTATCAATTTCTGCTGTTTCTGTGACTTCCTGAGGGTTCTTCTTAGGTCTTCCTCTTATTTTTGGAAATAAGTCACTGTTGGAAGTATAAGGCTTAAGCAAAGAAATGGGAAAGACAGGATGTTTCCTATCATATGGAGAATACAATACAACTTCTACTGCATTATCACCAACCATTCTTTTAACAACAAATGGTCCTACAAAAGGATCTTTTAATTTGTGGTTACCTTGTAAATTGAAATGGACAGTAGAGATCAACACTTATCACCCTTGTTAAATGTGTATTCTTTATGGGATTTATCCCATCTTTTCTTTTCATATTCAAATGCTTTATCAATACAACTCTGAGCATGTTTTCTGCATAGCTGTTGCATTTGCATAAAAGATTCTACACCAGGGTGTAGTTCCAACTTAGGTAATTTATTATTGAGAATCTGAGCAGGAGTGTTTGGGACATAACCTAACCAAAGCTCAAAAGGCTTTTTCTCAGAGACAGAATGGACAGTGCTATTATATGCAAATTCAAGACCAGGCAAAAGAGTGACCCAATCATGAGTAAATCTGTCATTAACTTTATATTCTAAACCAAAGGCACAATACCTTCTAATCATATCTTCCAGAGTTTGAATCATTCTTTCAGCTGGACCATCAGTCTGAGGATGGTGAGCTGTAGACAACTTTAACTCACAGCCACAAATATCCATCAAAGAGGTCCAAAACTCAGAAGTGAATTTTGGATCCCTATCAGAGATAATGGCTTTTAGAAAACCAATAATATTAAACATGTAAGACCACCATAAGAAATCTAATTCTTTAGTGGATACATCTTTGTGGGTTGGAATAAATTTTCACATTTTTGTGAATCTATCAACTATTACCCAACAAGAGTTAAAGCTGTCTTTAGCTGCAACAGGAAGACCAGTGACAAAATCCATATTAATGATTTGCCAGGGAGCACTAGGTGCTTCAATATGTTGTAATAACCCTGCTCTCTTACCTGTTAACCTTCTAGATTTTTGGCAGGAATCACAAGATTCAACATATAATTTTGTGTCTTCAGACATATTAGCCCACCCTGCAGTGTTTTTGATTCTAATCAATGTTTTTTCAAGATCAAAATGACCAGCTAATATGTCATCATGACAAAGTTTGAGGATAGTTTCTTTCATTGAAGGAGGAATTACAATTACATTGGTAAGCTTCCTTCTATAATATATATAACCATCTTCAATAGAGAACTTTCCTTTATTTAAAGCATTTGGTACTTTGCAGGAAGAGTTTTTATTAATGCTTGAATTGAAGTATTCTTAGGATCATTTAAGATAGTAACAAATTTATTTAAATCAGAATCTTTATCATATGAATCCAGTATTAATTTTAATAACTCCTCTTCCATATCAACTATAAATATACCATGGATATGAACAGTATCATCCTCAGGTACATAAGCAGGATTTGAGTCATTATTTGGCAGAGTCAATCTGGAGAGCATATCAACATTAGAGTGAACATTTCCAGCTCTATGGATGATTGTCATCCTTCCTCTGTATTCTTGAACAGCAAGTTGCCACCTGAACATATGTCTGTTAGGTGTCTTTAGGTTTAAGAGGGACTTCACAGCACTACAGTCAGTTACCAACTCAAATTTTTGGTCATCCAAATAGTAATGAAGTTTCTCAAGAGCCCAAAAAACTGCTAAGCACTCCAATTGAGTGGCACCATATTTCAATTCACTATTTCTTAAGGTTCTTGAAATATAACAAATTACAACCTCTGAGGATTTATCATTAATAATTTGCTTTTGGTGAAGGGCAGCACCCAGACCAATAAAGCTAGAATCTGTATAAAGGACAAATGGCTTGTTAAAATCTGGAAGAGCCAATATAGGCGATGTCATTAAGCAACTTTTTAATGTATCAAACGCTTTTTGACAGTCATTATTCCAGAGAAAAGCAACATCTTTTCTGGTCAGTTTTGTAAGAGGCAAGGCTATGACCTGATAATTTTTAATATATTGTCTATAATAGCCACACATACCCAAAAAACTTTGGATTTCTCTTACAGAAGTTGGTGCTTTCACATTTTGAATGGCAGCAATTTTATTATGGTCTACACAAATTTGTAAGCCTGACACAACATGGCCAAGGACTTTCAAAGATTGAAAACCAAATTTACAATTTTTTAAAGATAAGGTCATATTGATTTCATCCATTTTTTGAAAACTCTATTCAAGTGAATCATATGTTCATCAAAAGTTTTAGAAAAAACAATAATATCATCAATATAAACCATGAGCCAACTTTCAATAATTTCTTGATGGAAAGTGTTATCCATGACTTTCTGGAAAACTGAAGGTGCATTTTTAGGGCCAAATGGCATCCTAACATACTTATATATTCCCATATAAGTAGCAATAAGCAAAAATTTTGAGAATATTTCTCAACTGGAACTTGATGATAACCTTTATTACCATCCAGACAACTAATAAATTTTGCACCTTGCAAGGTAGCATGTATTGAATTAATTCTGGGTAAAGGATAAATATCATCAACAGTATAAGTATTTAAAGCTCTGTAATCTCCACATAATCTAGCTTTATCTTTTTCATAAGAAATCAGGACTGGGGAGATGACACAATATTTGGGGGTGACATCCACTTTCTCAATGATATTCATTTTCAATAATGTATCAATATTATCTTCAATATCTTTTCTTTTTGATGGAGAAGCAGGATATGGTTTTTTCTTAAGGGTAGGAGGAATATCACTCAAATTACAGGATAAGGTAATTTTCATCTCTTCCTGAACAATTCCCAAGACATGAGAACCATGAGCAAAAGCCATAGGGAAAGAGGTAATAGAGGCAACAATAGAATCCTTTTGTTCACTAGTCAACTGATCACCAAAAGAAGCGGTATTTATTTCATGTAATAAATCATCCATTTCAGTTGTTGTTCTACCTTTACACTGGATCAGTGAGTTACAAGATTTCAACAAATGCCCAGAAGTTCTAGGAGAGGAAATTTTGAATTTCCTTTTCCCATTCATTCCTAAGGTAAAGCAATTATTTTCTGGGTCCAGTTTCACACCAAACATGGTTAAAATATCATTTCCCATAATAAACCAATTGCTCAAATTATCATTTTTCATGACAACAAACTCAAAAATAGCTCTGACAAAACCATTATTATATTTGAAGAATACAGAGGTTTTGTATTTGCCAATAGGAAATAAGGTAGAACCATACCCTATCCATTTTTCAGAAGTTATAGGTAATAATTTACTCAAATATTCCTTATCCACTGAAGCCAAAGCTTTTTCAGATACTACACTTCCTCCAACACCAGAATCAAGAACTTCATCAACATTTTTACCATTAATGATAACAGGTGCCTTTAAAGGGGATATAGGTATAGAATTGTTAGTAACATCTTTAATTATCTCAGCATTTTCTACTGAAGATAAATCCAATACACATTCTTCAGATATATTAGTTAAATAATGGACATCATGTTCCAACATTAAAACATCTTTAACAGATTCATTGTCATAGGAGATATTACTCTCACAGTCACTGGAAGAATTATTGACATCAAGTTCAACTTCATCAGTGTCTTCATTTTGTTCAACAAGATGAATTTTCTTGTCACATACATGACCCTTCTGCCACGGTTTGTTACACTTATAACAAGTATTTGTTGCATATTTTTTAGGTGCAACTGGGGCAGAGGGTTTACCAGATTTTTCTGGGAGCTTTGTAGAAGGTTTATTCTGATCATTATAAGATTTACCAAGGTAACTCTTTGGTTCATATCTATGGTTGAGCAGTACCTCATTACAGATATTAATGAAAGAAGAATTTTCCCTTACATGTTCAGTTCTAGCCACAATCAAATCCCTAAGAGAATTTGGTAATTTATACAAGATTTTATCTCTCCAAATAACATAATCCATCTTTGGATCAATTGCTCTAACGATTTTAGTTATTTTCATCAGAAAAACAATGGGCTTTTCAACAGAGGAGGATACATATCTAGTATTCTCATACAGTCTCTGTTGAGCTAACCTGAATTTTGAACCACCAAACTGATTCTCAATCAAGGATTTTCAATCATTCCATGTATAATTATTGTTGTCTAAAAGAACAGATTCATACCACATCAAGGCTACATTGGAAAATAAAGAAATTAGCTTAGAAACAATTTCCTCATCAGGTAGTTTATAAGATCTCTTTAAATTATCAATTCTTTGGATAAAGTGTTGCCAATCATAGGAAGAATCACCATCAAAGGTAGGATATTGGTCTAACTTAGGCCAATTTTTCTGACTACTGGGATGGTCCACTTTTTGATTTGAATTATTCATTATTAATAATTCCTGAAGTTTAGCCAGGTTTTCAGAAATTTCATTATTTACAGAAACAGCTGGTGCATGACCATCACAAGATTTTTTGCTAGTAGCAAAAGATTTTACAGACTCATTGTCAGTTTGTTTAATGGTTGAAATATGAGGAAGAAAGGATGAACTTTGCTCAGGTTTTTTCCCTTTATTTTTATGCAGCTTATTAACAGAAGTCTCATTTAATTCATTATTGATGGTTAAGGTTGAGAACTTTTCCTGCAGGTCAGACACATAGTTTCTTATTCTTGGAATTTCAGACATCTGGTAATTTACTTTTGCAAGAGATAGAACATTTCTGTCCTCAGAAACTGAGTGTTTGGCACTTAGTGCATGGAAATCATTTCTTAGCTTTTTAAACTCATTTTGCAGAGATTTTATTTCATTTTTGAATGAATAATTTTCTTCAATAAGGGGTTTCAATTGACTCAAGGTCTTATGTAGACTGATATTTCTATCTGAGATAGCTCTATGGTCACTTCATATTTGTTTTTGTTGACTAAGAACAATATTCAAGGTTTCTTTGATTTTTAAATAAGCTGTATCTTGTACAGAAGAACTCACTTTACATTGCAAGTGTAAATTATTTAATCTATCATTTTCATGGATTAACACATCTCTCACATGTTTGTCTTTCGCAACATTAAAATCAAGGGTATCTTTCAATATTTCCTCAGAAGTTTTTTCAATTAAGGTATAGATTTCAGGGGAAACAGAATCATTTTTAAATGCAAGAGAAGGATTAATTAAAGATGTAGAAGTTAAATGTAAAGGTTCATCAAATGACAATTTGCTAATTACATCAATAGGGCTACTAGTTACAGGAAGCTGCCTTTTAACAGGTTTAACTGTTCTTTCACCATGTTCAATAATATTACCTGCAGAAGAAGATTTATTAGAAAACATACCCAAGTGACTATCAACCAAATTACTTAGCATGGCAGAGGAGGAAACTTCCCCTGGGACTGGGTTCGGGATTGTGCTTGGGCCTTCTTTCTCCTGCCTTGTTGGTAGGGATGAGGAGGTGGATGGAAATTGGGTGTTCTGGATGGGCCAGGCTGATGATGAGGAGGGTGTTTCACATTCTGTTGGTAGTGACTCATTAGATAATCCCATTTCCATTGCTCTACTTCCATAGTATTTGGATTTTGGATGGTTGAGCTGGGTGGCTGTGAAGGTTGAGCCTGAAACTGAGGCTGATTGGGAGGCGACTGAGGAGGCGCCTGGGCCTGAATCTGGTTCCTGAGTTCTCGAACCTGATCCCACAAGGTGTCTACTTTTGCTTTGTACGTCATATTTTCTGTCTTCAACTCTTTTCTATGACTGGACAGGTTGCTGATTTGTTGTGGCAGAGGAAGCTTTTTTATTTTGAATCCTTTTGGAAGACCTTCTTGAGGTACTTGTCAGCCTGTATATCTCCAGGACTGAGTAAAAAGTGATTATAAGTTATGTTAAACACATGAACTATACATGGGAATAATAAATAAGAGTACACAAATAGTATACATAAGTAAAATTATGATAATACACAAAAAAATGCCATTATAACACCTTATATACATGCATATATCCACCTTTTATAGGTCTTATGTACTTAATATTAAGTTGGAATATGTTAGGGTAATCTTAAGAACCTTAAGTATAAGGCTGCATAATTTTTAAGTACACTTAAAGCTGTTATATTCATTGTTTTATGCAAAAAACAAGAAATGCGCTTTATTTCACTTAAAAGTTGACTATATGTGCTATAAAATTGAGAATATCAAAATTGCGCTTTGACAGATCAATTGGGCTCATTTAGAACTATTGATTTGGCTATTTAAATGCATAAAAATAACACTTTTCAAATTTGGTGTTTTTTATGCCAGAAATGGCTTCTGTGTACTGGCCACATACTGCCTGCTTTTTTCCCGTGTGAATAGCTTCATTTTTAGCAAAGTTAGCTTTTTCACACTATAATTACCCCACATTCTACGCCCACTGTGGGGAAACACACTAAAATAGGCGACAGGTGCTTATTTAGTGTCCTAGCTTAATTAATAATGCATTGACCCTGTTTATATGCACTAATTTCATTAATAACCTCACTCTTGGCACTTTATTTCATCACCACGCTTAAATTTGCCTAATTTTAGTCAAGGATTTACCCGTGCAAGCGCCTTCCAAGAACTGCATGTAGTTACCCCACATCTCACGCTCTTTTTTAAGTTTTTGGGTGGTTTCTCAGTCAATTTTGGTTATTTTTGAATGGGAATTTCACGTAGTATAATGTCAGGATTAGCCCCATTATTTCTACAGTCAATCCCCCTTATTATTAAGCTATTATTAACCTTAAAAAGTCTCCTTTAGTCCTTAATATTATTGTTTTATACGCATATACTCTCTTTTTGTCTTTTTCTTTAATTTTGATGGATTTCCCTTATTATTTCAGGATTTTGGCGGTTATTACTCTTCTAATTATGTCATGGGTCACTGGGAATGTTGATGGGAATGTCTATTAGTTGTTTAGAGGCGTGATTAACTGTGTATTGGGTGGTACATCAAGGGAATCATTGGGGAACTCAGTGTGTATAAAAGGAGGAGGTTTTTGGGTTGTATTTCTTCCTTCTTTATCATTACAATTTAACCAATATAACCAAACCAATTACAATACATATCAATTAGTACTTTTATAAGACTTTTGAACAGTATCTGAATTTATATAATCTATTTTTCTACCAACTATAAAGATTGTAAGCCATATATAAGAATAGTGAGAATTATATTACTGAGACCTTTATATTTGATTATATTTTACAACTTAGTGGATTAGAACTACAGTATTCATATAGGACCATTAAAATCTTCTAGACAACTGACTATTCAAGCTAGTTCACGTCCTTGTACTTGACCTTAGCCTGACAATTGGGGACCTTTCCTCAAGAATTCTGTTATAATCCTGTAAGTGAAATTTTCAAAAGAAGGTGCACGTAAATAATATCCCTATAGAAATATTTGGATAATTACAACAGGTTGGGGTCACTTATATAGTGATTTCAGAAAAAGAAGCCCTGTTATATAATAAAATTGTGATATTGAATCAACAATTTTACCACTAATTTAACTTATAATTGTTATTAGTGGGTCTGTCAATAGACCAATTAAATTTGAGATCTTTGCAGATAAAATTTTTACCACTAATTTAATATATAATTGTTCTTAGTGGGAGTCTGTCAATAGACCAATTAAATTTGTGATCTTTGCAGATAATAAACCAATTAAACTGATTAATTGTTTTCTTTTAACAGGACTCTTAATCCTTTCTTTTATTGGTTTGTAAAATTCATTAAATATTTAGAAAGAATCATACTGACAGTTGTTTTCTTTTGAATATAAAAACACGGCTACATATTGTAGACCAGTTAAATCAAGTGACCACTTAAAAGCATATTTGACTTTTGGCACTTAAATATTCACTTCATACCAATAAGTAAGCAATAAAATTGTCTTCAGTGGTATTGATAAATACTGATAAAACTCCTTTTGAAGTTTTCATATCTAAACTTTCAATTCTTTAAATTCCACGTAAAAATGTGTGACAATGACATTGTAAGTAATAAGGTAAAACCTTATAACTTAAGACCTAGAGCTGAAAGACCTGTTACAGGACATTCAAATGGAGGGCCAGGACTCTCCCATAATCAACAACACTCCGTCAATGTCTCTGGAGGAAAGGGAAAAGCTTTTAAAGCAGGTTTCAATAAAGAAAACAAAAAATACTTTACAAGAACAACTTCACTCCCTATCCACCCTACTGAACACCTTGACAATAAGAGTCAACAATATAGTGGACCAGATCAACAATCTGGAAAAGAGAGCAGCTCAAGGTTTCATAGAAGTCAACCAAGCTCTAGTGGACATAAAGACTCAACCACCAACAGTGGCACCCAACAATTCCATAGCAACACCTCCAGCCCAAGAGGAGGACCAAAAAATTACAGTAAGCAAATGGAAATGGGATTGGTACGCCCAAAACTACAACAATCCTCAACAGCAGGGCTCCAGCAGTCACCCTTACAGGGGAAAGGCAAGGAGAGGCAGGGGAAGTGGGATAAGACCTTGGTAAGTCATCCAACTTCTTATGATCAATTATATCAACCTGAAAATAAATTACTTATAGGTAATGAGATTGATAAGGAAATATTGGATATTATTGATAAGGATTTAAAGGATTATTCATTTGAACAGAATATGTTAAACTTGTCTTTACATGAGGACAATGTAAATAGTTTTATTGATCACCAGGAAAATACTATTAATATAAAAATGGAATCAAATGAATTAAATCTTGACCCTGATAATGAGTCTTCTGAATTGGACACGGAAAAAATAGAATATTTTTTAAAAGAGAATCCAATGGAATCAAAAATAATAAGTAAATTATTATTGAGAATTGAAAAATTGGAAGAGTTCTCAAAAGAGTCAAACATTAATACAGAAAATGTATTATTACAACTAACACAGTCATTGAGTACCACAGCCAATAAATTAAAAATTATTGAAAATTCAAATAATGAATTGATCAATGAGAATAAAAGATTAAACTCTGAGATTAGAAATTTAGAAAGTAAATTAGAACACTCTCAGAATATTATGGCTACCATAGAGGGACGTGTAAAATTGTCTTTTTCAAATGTAAATGATACTTTAACTCATGTACCTGTAATAAAAGATAGGTTACAAAGAGTAGAAATTGAAGTAGCTAACATTTTGAAAAATACTGAAACAATAAAGGATAATACCTCTTATGTAGAAAGAGTACCAGTTTTTATGAAACACTCTGATGATAAACCAATGATGGAACATGAACATAGTGTCATGGGCTCTGAGAATATAAAATAAGTAAAAGATGAAATTAATGATCATCTTTCTAAAGTGAGTGAATTACTCAATATTCCTCAGGTTAGGGAAGCAAAAACTAGCCAAAAGAACTGGCCTAAGTTAGATCAGTACCCTTCTTTTGACGGGGATTCAAAATCTGATTGGCAACAATTCATACAAAGAATTGATAACTTAAAATTTTCATACAAATTACCTGATGAAGAAATTACTTCAAAGTTAATATCTTTATTTACAGATGTGGCCTTATTATGGTTTGAATCTGTATTGAGTGAGGGAATTAATTACTCCTGGAATGAATGGAAGGCACTAATTGAAAGGCAATTTGGTGGCCCAAAATTTAGAATCACTCAACAAAGACTGTATGAAAGGGCCAGATATAATCCAAATGCTGGAGATAAACCCATGGTCTTCTTAATGAATTTAATAAAAATCATGAAAGCTATGGATCCAAAAATGGATTATGAAGAGTGGAAAGAAAAAATAATATACAAATTGCCTATATCAGTTAGAGACATTATTGTTGCTAGAACTGAAACTGTCAGAGACACCTCTGGATTCATTAATATATGCAATGAGATATTATTAAACCACAAGTATGAAACCAAGTATAGTAATTACAGACAAAGTGTTGAAGTGGTAAAACCTACTACAAGTAAGTTACCAGTGGAAAAGAGAAAACCTTCAGCTCCCCTTTTCCCTAAGAGACAAGAAAATAAAACTTGTTACAAATGTAATGAACCTTGGGTTAAAGGTCACACGTGTAAGAAAAGAATAAATGTTATTGAAACCTCACAGAATTCTGAACCTAGTAATCATGAAGATGAGAATGTGGAATCCAGTGAGGATTGCAAGAGTAACATATCTTACAGTGATGATGAAAATGAGATATTTGTATTAGAACAGGATATAATGTTCCTGAATGATGCTATACCTCATACAGACACATCTTTAACTTCTATAGAGGAAGCTGAAATAATTAAAGATGTATCTCATGATACTTACAAAATAACACCTATCAGAGCACCTATTATCATATGTGGAAAAGAAATGAATGCCATTCTTGACACTGGGGCTGCAGGTAGTGTAGTTTCACTTAATGCATTAATGAAACTTGATAGTAAGTACCAGGAAAAACTAGAACCTGTTCAGACAAAGAACTGGAGGGGTTTTGGTTCAGTATTAAATCCAATTGGCAAATACAAAACTGCTGTATTCTTTAAATATAATAATGGATATGTTAGAGCAGTTTGTGAATTTGTAGTAATGGATAATAATAATTGTAGTGATTGGTTTATTATTGGCAATGATTTATTGACAAAATTTGGCATTAAACTAGATCCTGCAAACAGTTTTTTCACCATAGGGATGAATGGTAAAAGAAAATTCAAAATATGTTCTGAAAATTCAGTATATGCCATTTCTCCTAGAGAAGAACTGCAAGGTGGAAGAACCACCAATGAAGTGGGTGAATTGGAAAATGAAATCCAAAAGGCCTCTTTCAGTCCTCAACTCTCAAAAATTGAACAAGAAGATATTTTGAGATTGATTAAATCATATCCTATGGCATTTGCTCATGGCTCAAATGAACTAGGATTGGTCAAAGACCATGAGATGAAAATCTCTTTAAGCTGTGATCTGGATAATATTCCTGGCAGTTTAAAAAAGAAACCTTACCCAGCATCTCCTGCAAAAAGGAAAGATATTGAAGACAATATAAAATTGTTGTTGGAAATGGGTATTGTTGAAAAAGTGGACACAACACCTAAGTATTGTGTCATTTCACCAGTATTAATCTCTTATGAAAAAGATAAGGCAAGATTATGCGGTGATTATAGAGCTCTGAATACATATACAGTAGATGATATTTACCCTCTACCAAGGATAGCTTCTATCCATGCTACCTTACAAGGAGCAAAATATATTTCCTGTCTGGATGGGAACAAGGGTTACCACCAGATTCCTGTGGAAAGAAATTCTCAAAATTACTTATTAATAACCACACATATGGGTATATATAAGTATGTGAGAATGCCATTTGGCCCAAAGAATGCCCCTCCAGTCTTCCAAAAATTGATGGATAGTGTTTTTCATCAGGAAATGGTTGAAGGATGGTTATTGGTCTATATTGATGACATCATAGTGTTTTCAAAGACATATGATGAACATTTAAATCACCTGAAAAGAGTCTTTCAAAAAATGGATGAAATTAATATGACTATTGCATTAAAGAAATGTAAGTTTGGATTTCAATCCTTGAAAGTACTTGGACATGTTGTATCTGGATTACAAATTTGTGTTGACCAGAATAAAGTGGCAGCAATTAAAAACATTGGGATACCTAAAAATGTAAAAGAGGTTCAAAGTTTTTTCGGTATGTGTGGATATTATAGACAATATATTAAAAATTACCAATCCATTGCAGCCCCTTTAACAACATTAATCAGGAAGAATGAAGCTTTCATTTGGAATAATGAAAGACAAAACGCCTTTAATAAATTAAAGGAATGTTTAATGTCAGCTCCAATATTAGGACTGCCAGATTTCACCCTACCTTTTATCTTTTACACTGATGCAAGTTTCATAGGTTTGGGTGCTGCTTTACAGCAGAAACAGATAATAAATGGAAAATTATCTGAAGTAGTTATCTGTTATATATCCAGAACCTTAAGAAAAACAGAATTAAGGTATGGTGCCACACAGCTAGAATGTTTAGCCGTGGTGTGGGCTTTGGAGAAACTTCATTACTATCTGGAAGACCAGAAGTTTGAACTTATAACAGATTGCAGTGCAGTAAAATCATTACTAAACATGAAAACACCTAATAGGCACATGTTTAGATGGCAACTAGCTGTACAAGAGTACAGAGGAAGAATGACAATCACTCACAGAGCAGGAACATTGCATTCAAATGTGGATTTATTATCTAGAAGTCCTTTGCCAAATGATGCTGACAACCCAGCTTATGTACCTGAAAATGAGGTTATACATATATTTGGGATTTATATAGTGGATTTAGAAGAAGAGTTTATGCAAACTATATTGGAAAATTATTCATCTGATAAAGATTTGTCTAAGCTATCTACCATTCTTAATGATCCAACAAATGCCTCCATGAGTGCATTAATTAAAACCTTGCCTCCAAAGTATAAAAATGTGTTGGAAAAAGGTAAACTATCAATTGAAGATGGATATATATATTACAGGAAAAAGTTAAGCAATGTAATAGTAATACCACCTTCTATGAAAGAGTTGATGTTGAGTACTTGTCATGATGACATCTTAGCTGGTCATTTTGACTTTAACAAAACATTAACCAGAGTTAAAAATACAGCCTGGTGGATAAACATGAAAGAGGATGTACAAAAATACATTGAAACATGTGACTCTTGTCAGAAATCTAAAAGATTAACTGGGAAGAGAGCTGGGTTGTTACAACAAATAGAGCAGCCAAAAGCTCCATGGGAAATTATAAACATGGATTTTGTAACTGGCTTGCCATTAGCAGGAAAAGAAAGTTTCAATTCTTGCTGGGTAATAGTGGATAGATTAACAAAAATGTGTAAGTTTATCCCTACCCATAAAGAGGTATCTGCTAAAGACTTGGCGTTACTATGGTGGACTCAGATGATGAATACTGCTGGGTTCCCCAAAGCCATAATCTCTGACAGAGATCCTAAATTTACTTCAGAGTTCTGGACATCTTTGATGGAAGTATCAGGTTGTCAATTAAAATTGTCTACAGCACACCATCCACAAACTGATGGGCTGGCTGAGAGGATGATACAAACTCTAGAAGACATGATCAGAAGATATTGTGCCTTTGGATTAGAATACAAAGACAATGAGAAATTCACACATGACTGGGTAACATTAATTCCTGGCCTTGAATTTGCTTATAACAGCACAACTCATTCTGTAACAGAGAAGAAACCATTTGAACTCTGGCTGGGATATGTACCAAATACCCCAGTAAATCTTCTAAATAAACTACCAAGGTTGGATATACACCCTGGCACTAAATCCTTTATTCATATGCAACAAATGTGTAGAAAGCATGCAGAAGAATGCATCCAAAAAGCATTTGAATATGAAAAGAAAAGGTGGGACAAATCTCATAAAGAATTTGAATTTAAAAAGGGAGATGAAGTCCTCATATCAACACTACATTTTAACTTACAAGGTAATGTTAAATTAAACAATCCCTTTGTAGGACCTTTTGTAGTAAATAAAATGGTTGGGAATAATGCAGTGGAAGTCATATTATATGCTCCATATGATAGGAAACATCCAGTTTTCCCTATCTCATTATTGAAACCTTACCATGCAAATGATCCTGACTTATTTCCAAAAAGAAGGGGAAGGCCTAAAAAGCAACCTGAAGAAATTGTTGAAAAAGAAGAGATTGAAAAAATACTCAAGAAAAGAATCCTTACTAAAGAAAAAGGAACTGAGTATTTACTAAGATTTAAAGGGAAATCAAATGAATTTGATAAATTGATACCTGAAAAAGAAATTTCTAATTTATCCACCCTTCTTAAAAAATTTAAACAGAAATAAATTTCTGTTCAACCAGCTGAGGGGTTAAAAAACCAGTACTCATAATATTTTATTATGTTTTATTTCTTTAAAGTTGAATCTTTAATGCTACAGATTTCTTCTGAATACCTGAAAATTACAGATTAAATAAAATAAAATGTATAACTTATCATTTTTTTATTGTTTTTTTTGGGTGGGCGAGTGTCAGCCTGTATATCTCCAGGACTGAGTAAAAAGTGATTATAAGTTATGTTAAACACATGAACTATACATGGGAATAATAAATAAGAGTACACAAATAGTATACATAAGTAAAATTATGATAATACACAAAAAAATGCCATTATAACACCTTATATACACGCATATATCCACCTTTTATAGGTCTTATGTACTTAATATTAAGTTGGAATATGTTAAGGTAATCTTAAGAACCTTAAGTATAAGGCTGCATAATTTTTAAGTACACTTAAAGCTGTTATATTCATTGTTTTATGCAAAAAACAAGAAATGCGCTTTATTTCACTTAAAAGTTGACTATATGTGCTATAAAATTGAGAATATCAAAATTGCGCTTTGACAGATCAATTGGGCTCATTTAGAACTATTGATTTGGCTATTTAAATGCATAAAAATAACACTTTTCAAATTTGGTGTTTTTTATGCCAGAAATGGCTTCTGTGTACTGGCCACATACTGCCTGCTTTTTTCCCGTGTGAATAGCTTCATTTTTAGCAAAGTTAGCTTTTTCACACTATAATTACCCCACATTCTACGCCCACTGTGGGGAAACACACTAAAATAGGCGACAGGTGCTTATTTAGTGTCCTAGCTTAATTAATAATGCATTGACCCTGTTTATATGCACTAATTTCATTAATAACCTCACTCTTGGCACTTTATTTCATCACCACGCTTAAATTTGCCTAATTTTAGTCAAGGATTTACCCGTGCAAGCGCCTTCCAAGAACTGCATGTAGTTACCCCACATCTCACGCTCTTTTTTAAGTTTTTGGGTGGTTTCTCAGTCAATTTTGGTTATTTTTGAATGGGAATTTCACGTAGTATAATGTCAGGATTAGCCCCATTATTTCTACAGTCAATCCCCCTTATTATTAAGCTATTATTAACCTTAAAAAGTCTCCTTTAGTCCTTAATATTATTGTTTTATACGCATATACTCTCTTTTTGTCTTTTTCTTTAATTTTGATGGATTTCCCTTATTATTTCAGGATTTTGGCGGTTATTACTCTTCTAATTATGTCATGGGTCACTGGGAATGTTGATGGGAATTTCTATTAGTTGTTTAGAGGCGTGATTAACTGTGTATTGGGTGGTACATCAAGGGAATCATTGGGGAACTCAGTGTGTATAAAAGGAGGAGGTTTTTGGGTTGTATTTCTTCATTCTTTATCATTAAAATTTAACCAATATAACTAAACCAATTACAATACGTATCAATTAGTACTTTTATAAGACTTTTGAATAGTATCTGAATTTATATAATCTATTTTTCTACCAACTATAAAGATTGTAAGCCATATATAAGAATAGTGAGAATTATATTACTGAGACCTTTATATTTGATTATATTTTACAACTTAGTGGATTATAACTACAGTATTCATATAGGACCATTAAAATCTTCTAGACAACTGACTATTCAAGCTAGTTCACGTCCTTGTACTTGACCTTAGCCTGACAGTACTAGAGGCTTTACTTCCTTCTGTGGTACTGGGGGAAGGGGGTTTGGTTTGTTTACATTTACTGTCATTTCCACATCCTGCAGTATGTGAATTCTTTTTTTTAGCATAAGATTTTTTATGTCCAACTTTAGAAGAACTTACAGTGTCAGCATCATAGTCAATTTCAATTTCATCCACTTGCATGTTATCCATTTTGTCAGCCAAATTGTTGGACATAATAGTGGGAAGATTTTAATTTACTTCTTATTTTTTTAAAAAAAATAATAAAAGTTAGTTAATAATTGCTCCAAATAATAAAAAAAATTTTATTAATTAAATTATAGAAAAAAAAAATTTTCAATATAAAGTAATAATTATAAAAAATTAATTTTTAAAAAATGGATTGCAAGGTTAAATTGGGAATAAAAAATCAAGTTAATTCAACCAATTAATTACCAATATTAAATATGGCAATATATTTGGGACTAAGCACAAAGTACTTTTAAGTCAACCAAAATTAACAATAATTAATAATAATAATAAATTAAATTAATAATTCAATTTGTATTAATAAAAATGTCAATTCTTCTAGGACTAAGAGGATTTAACACTCTATAATGGTCAACTAGGAAAAAAAATTTTAATAATTGAACACTTACACTCAGTGAATCAGCAATTAAGCCACAATCACTGTTATTGCAGTAAAAATATAGTAATAGGGGGTGTCAGTTCTGGCAAATCCGCACTTAAATTAAGTGCGGATTTCAAACCAAATCAGCACTTACAAATCAGCACTTAAATTTTGCAAAAAAGTCACTTATTTCAAAAAAGGGTGTCAGTTATGACCTCAAATCAGCACTTTTTTCCCGTATTTTTTCACAACCACATTTTGGCCACAAAACATCCCTTCCTTTCTTACCCCATCCCTGTCACATGTGACACACTGACCTTCCTCACTACCTACCCATCAATCCTCAGCACACACCCCTTCCTGACATCTTCAATATTTTGACCAGGCATGTTTACATTCTTTTTTACTTATTTCTTCTACTTTTTAATCTTTTTTCTTGTTATGTACCAGTTTCATAATGCCTCCCAGACATTCCAAATCTCAAAAGGTAACTCAAAAATCTGCTTCGTCACAAAAGTCTCCTCGTAAAGCAAGGATTACATAGAAAAAAAATCAGTGACTTTTTCTATTACTTACAACTGTTTTTACAGAATTGAAAACTATGTTTCAGCTAATATTTTATGGAAGTGAACTCTGTTCTTCACCCGAAGAACAGAGTTCATCCTCCTATTTTCACATTCTGTTTGCACCAATCTCCAACATTTTCAATATTTTGACCAGGCATGTTTACATTCTTTTTTACTTATTTCTTCTACTTTTTAATCTTTTTTCTTGTTATGTTCCAGTTTCATAATGCCTCCCAGACATTCCAAATCTCAAAGGGTAACTCAAAAATCTGCTTCGTCACAAAAGTCTCCTCGTAAAGCAAGGATTACATATAAAAAAAATCAGTGACTTTTTCTATTACTTACAACTGTTTTTACAGAATTGAAAACTATGTTTCAGCTAATATTTTATGGAAGTGAACTCTGTTCTTCGCCCGAAGAACAGAGTTCATCCTCCTATTTTCACATTCTGTTTGCACCAATCTCCATCCCTTTCAATTCTATCAACACATGCTTGTCTTCCCTCCCCATGCCTTTCGCTATCCTCCCAGCCCCATTGTATGCCATCCTCTTTTAAAGGTAACTCAAAAATCTGCTTCGTCACAAAAGTCTCCTCGTAAAGCAAGGATTACATATAAAAAAAATCAGTGACTTTTTCTATTACTTACAACTGTTTTTACAGAATTGAAAACTATGTTTCAGCTAATATTTTATGGAAGTGAACTCTGTTCTTCGCCCAAAGAACAGAGTTCATCCTCCTATTTTCACACTCTGTTTGCACCAATCTCCATCCCTTTCAATTCTATCAACACATGCTTGTCTTCCCTCCCCATGCCTTTCGCTATCCTCCCAGCCCCATTGTATGCCATCCTCTTTTGATCCCCATTTCACCCCTCTCAACCTCTCCCAGACCCTTTTCTTCATTTAAAATGCCTCGTAACCCTTAATCTTCCCTTCCAACTCTTTCCCAACCTTTGAGTGACTGAAAAAATATGGGTTTGCTGAAAATATGCGATTTCATGTTGAGTTGATGAAAGAAAACACAGAAAGAAAAAAAATAAGACTTTAACAGCAAATTCAAAAACCAAAAAAATATGCAAAAAAATTTACCATTCTCAGTGAATAATACATGCAAATTGATAATTTGAAGAGAAAGAGAAAAAAATTAAAATTGCGTTGAAAAATGTTGGAGTGTTATTGGAAGGATTTTCGCCCTTATACTAGTTGATTGAGAAATAGAAGTGTTGGATATAGTTGGAGGTGAATCAACTTGTTCATCTTCATACAGCTCTAACCATTGATCTTTGAGGTCAGCAAGTAGGTTATGAAGTATAGTGCAACACAGAATCCAGTTGATCACCGCCTCCATTTCAGATTTATTTCTAAGAGGACTTCTTAATTCCCTTAAACTAGAAAAACGGCCTTTCAAGATTCCAATAGAATGTTCAATACGGACTCTTGACTTTGCCAAATGATTGTTGAATTTGGCATTTTGACTGTCTTCTGAAGCTGCTCCCCGAAAAGCAGGAAGTACATACTTTCCATTCACATAAGCAGAATCTGCAAGAAGATACTGATTTTCATCAAAGAATTTTTCAGGTTCATTTGAAATATGCATTCTTTGGAAGACGTAGGAGTCATGACATGAGCCAGGATAGCCAGCGAAGAATGATATAAATTTTTTGTTTACGTCATATATAAGCTGAACGTTAATTGAATATCTATAAAGAAGATATATTTGTTTGTGTTAGTTTCAAGGAGGATGAAAGGAGTTAAAAATAATCTACCTCTTTTTACGGTCAAAGTAATTGTTTCCACCTTGAGCAGGTTTCTGGCTCAAAGGAACAGTAGTACCAACAACAAAACCAATACATCCTGGAAAGCCCTCTGCTTGCATAACCTGAGATGATTCAAGTCGCTCTTCTTTTGTTGGCCAGGTGAGAAGTTGAGATTCCAAGGAGTTGATGGCAGTGATACATCATTTGGTATAAGTTTTAACTGAACCATACCCTAAATCAAAGACATTTTCTAAACGTTTCAAAGCGGCTCCATTACCATTTGAACCCAAACGACATAGTGTGATGGCCAATTGAATTGAAGGATGTCGTTGTTCTTTTTGAGAATTATTGTGAAATATGGGATGATCCTGAATAAGCTCAAGAAATTTAAGGAAACATTCCTGAGAATTCCTGAAAAGCTGTCTAAAACTGGGTGTAGATAGGTTAAGAAGTGTTTGGATGGTGTACTTGGGGGTATGAAGTACTTGAGGCTTTCTGGGAAGAAGGTAACGTTTCCTGGCCATTTTTGATAAAACGACAAAATCTTCTTCTAGATCAGAATCGGAATCAGAGTCCAAGAGCAGTTCAAGCGCCATGAAAGTCATTGCTTTATGTAATTTATCACGATTTGAAAGTGAGGAAGGCATGACTCTTATATGATATGATATGAAGATGTAAGTGATGTACGATGTTTTGAGTTATGAAGTGTTATTCTGCGGAGTGCTGTGTATGAATGGGATGATGCTGACAAATCAGTGAAATGGGACTTGATGGTGAAATCAGCACTTTTGGTTGAGAAAGTGCAGATTTGAGTGAAATAAGTGACTTATTTCATTTTGAAATCCACCAGTATTGGGGCTAGTGTGTTTTGGAAATCCGCACTTATTTAAGTGCGGATTTGTAAGTGCGGATTTGCCAGAACTGACACCCCCTAATATGAGTGAGAGGTGCAAAGATGAACTTACTATAGTGATCGAAAAATCACTTCAAATTAATATAAGAATTAATATAATATAAACCTAAGAAATCAAACGCAAGTTCGAAACACAGTCGCGGCAAAAGTTTTGTTTTTTGCTAGGTGGTCCGTGCGTTTGTCGTTTGTCGCCAGGCTTGATTGTTGTCGTCGTTTGGAAAGGTCCCCAGTTGTCTATCAGTCGTCTAGAAGAGATAAGAAAAGAGGGAAGAAATGAGAGGAGGAGAAGGAGAAGAGGAGTATGGGTAATAAAAGAAACAAAATTTAATAAAATTATTTAATTTATTGAGAAGAATCAACAACGGGTTTCTTGAGAGGTGACAAAAGTGAGGTTATTATTAATTATTAATATTATTAGGATGTAAGGACTATGCGCAGCAGACACTATGATAACCAGCAGACTTAAAGCAACCTTTAAATTGTTATATAGAATTTTAATTATAATTTTATTACTAATAAAAAGAATATAAACGTAATATAAAAATTGTATTTAATTTGTTGAGTGTATAATAAGTGATGAGGCTACAGGGGATTATCCAAGGCCCTTTTATAGGCAATGGGTCCTCTGAAGCGCCACTATATTTGTAAATACAATAATTATAATAGAATAAAACAAGTATATCAAAGAGTAAGTGAAACATAACAATGTAGAGAAAAATATGAAACAAATAATTAAAAACCCAATTAAGAATCCAATTTTCCCGCCATTAATTCCCAAATCAGTAAGTAAAAATAGTGAATAACTAAACAAGACTGGAACTGGGAACTATGAGAAAAATAATTCCAAACAGATGGTACAGTCTGATTTAAGGATATTTTAAGTGAAACAAAAGATACTTTGACGCAACAAAACATGTAATTAATCTAAATTTAGTATAAATTAATTAATTGGTTTTTCCTGACACAATTAAGGGTCAAAAGAAGCGTCATTAATTATTGTTTAGTATTATATGAAAGGTGTTATTTAATATATAAATTTAAATAATTAATTTAATTATATTATAAGTCAATTTTACACTTATAATTATAATATATGTTTTTCAATTAATTAAATATAAATTTATAATTATTAAATACATAAAAATGCGCCATTATTTGTAGAATATATAATATTATGTTCAATTTAAATGTATATAAAAAATTTATATAACCAATAAAATTAATATAACACTTGTATATAATAAAATACTTATATAATTTTATTATGCAATAAAATATTAATTTATATTCATTAAATACAATTCTTACCCACTCTTTCAGGTTTTATAAGTTACATATCATTTACTGGACTCCTGGAATAGCCTGGCTGACAGAATGATTCAAACTCTGGAAGATATGATTAAAAGGTATTGTGCCTTTGGTTTAGAATATAAATACAATGACAGATTTACTCATGACTGGGTCACTCTATTGCCTGGTCTTGAATTTGCATATAATAGCACTGTTCATTCTGTCTCTGAGAAAAAGCCTTTTGAGCTTTGGTTAGGTTATGTCACAAATACTCCTGCTCAGATTCTCAATAATAAATTACCTAAGTTGGAACTACACCCTGGTGTAAAATCTTTCATGCAAATGCAACAGCTATTCAGAAAACATACTCAAAGCTGTATTAATAAAGCATTTGAATATGAAAAGAAAAGATGGGATAAATCCCATAAGGAATACACATTTAACAAGGGTGATAAGTGTTTATCTCTACTGTCCATTTCAATTTACAAGGTAACAACTAATTAAAAGATCCTTTTGAAGGACCATTTGTTGTTAAAAGAATGGTTGGAGATAATGCAGTAGAAGATTTATTGTATACTCCATATGATAGGAAACATCCTGTTTTTCCCATTTCTTTGCTTAAGCCTTATACTTCCAACAGTGACTTATTTCCCAAAAGAAGGGGAAGACCTAAGAAAAACCCTCAGGAAGTCACAGAAACAGCAGAAATTGATAAGATTCTCAATGATAGAATTATCACTTCTGAAAGAGGTACTGAATATTTATTGAGATATAAAAACAAATCATCTGAACATGATGCATGGATACCTGACAAGGAGATTTCAAATCTTCCTACTCTTTTAAAAAAGTACAAAAAGAAAAAATCTTAGAATTTTTTTTATTGTTTTTTAGAGTGAGGGAGTGTCAGCCAGGCTATTCCAGGAGCCCAGTAAATTATATGAAAATTTATTGGACCTGAAAGAGGATGTAAGAATTGTATTTTATGTATATAAATTAATATTTCATTGCATAATAAAATTATATAAGTATCTTATTAAAAATAAGTGTGATATTAATTTTATTGTTATTTAAATTTTTATACATTTAAAATTAAGCATAATATATTTTATATTCTACAAATAATGGCGCATTTTTATGTATTTAATAATTATTAATTAATAATTAATTAATTACAAAACATATATTATAATTATATATGTAAAATTGACTTACAATGTAATTAAGTTAATAAATTAATTTTATATATTACATAAAACTTCATATATTATTAAACAATTATATTGGGTGCTTCTTTTGACCCTTAATTGTGTCAGGAAAAACTACTAAATAAATTTTAATACTTATTTAATAACACAGTATTAAAATCCCCACTTTAAATTACAAATATCACTAAATTAAATATATGTTTCATTTAAACTAATTATTGAATTAATTACATAATTAAAACAACTAATTAAAATTGCTTTAAACTGTATTGAATTTATTATATGAATTTTTGACGTGAAAATAATTTTATTTGTTTTACTTAAAATCTTTACATGTCACTATAATGTCTGTTTTTGATTATTTTACTCATTTTTCTCATGTTTTAGACTTACTTGGTTAATAATTATTTTAATTAAGTGTGTTGGAAAGTTATGGTGGGAAAATGGTTAATTACTCACAGGTTTTAGTCAATTGTTTCATATTTTTCTCTTAATAGTCATGTTTCATTTCTACTTTGTTATCTTTTTGTTTTAGTTATTTCTATTTTGTATTTACTGATTTGTGGCGCTTCAGGGGTCCCTTGGTCTATAAAAGGGCCTTGGCTAATCCCCTTTAACGGCATCACTTATTACACTCACCTTTTATTTAATACTAAATATTATAAAGAGTTATTATTATTATTATTAGTATCATAGTTCTAATATAAATTTTAATAAATTTCTAAGGTTTCTTTAAGTCTAATAATAATATTATTGATTGCTGCACATTAAAAGTAACTACTAGTCAAATAATTATATTATAATTTAAAAACTCTTACTATTGTGTCAAAGTCCCCGAGAAATTCTTGTTGCCTTCTTTTTTTTACTAATAGTTTTAGCATTTGATTTTATTTAAATCCCCTTTACATTACCTTTTTCCCTCCTCTCCATTTCCTCTTCTTCTTCTCCCACCTCTTCTAGACGATCCACTGATACTTATACTAAATAATAAGTAATAAATTAAGAAAGACCCCCAATTGTCAGTGTGTGCTAGTATCTAATTATGATTTAATAGTAAATATTAATGGTGAAACTAATTATTGATTAATGATTTAGTGATTTAACCTCAGGGGAAGAATAATAAAATAATTATTCTCAATTAAACTCACAACACTTGGATTTTTATGCCTTCTAGTTGTGGAAAATAGATCAATAAAATATAGTTAGAGCTTATATAAAGATAATATCAACTTAATACTGCTTTATAATATATTGATATATTATAATAATTGTTTTATAGTGTTTTTTAATTTTTAGTAAGTAAGTGATGTCCAATAATCCGTTAAATCCTCCCTTACTTATACCAAAATCCACTGGAGTGCACAGACCTTCAATCCAGATGATGTCACTGCTATCCCTGGCAATCACAGCACTGTGAGGGCCCATAACCTCCTTATGGAGTCCACTTCAAGAAGTTTCAACACCCAGACCTCCAGTAAGGACCTTAAATCACAATTAATGATACCACATACCCATACCATAAATAGAATAAACAGATAAAAGAGGATACCATAAAGAAGCAGGTAAAATAACTCATCCACAGAGTATATAATGAAACCCAAAGAATATAAAGGAGCCAAATTAACTTTCCAAGCCCCAATAATATCCCCAAGCATCCAGATTAACCCAGTAATCATATCCCAACTCATAAATCCGTGAAAATCCATCCAAGGAAGCAGATTAAGTTGACCAAACTGGATATATGCGCCTGGAATAGGTGTATATGCTTGTGTAGGCGTTGTGAGTCCACTGAATATATCCATATGACCTAAAATAAGCAGAAAAATAAAGTTTATAGGCTATTAAGAGGTTACAACCCACTTATAGACCTAATTATATAATATAACTACATATTTCACTGAATATGAGGTTTATGTATACATATAAGCTTATTTATGTCTATAATTACTTAATATAACTTAAGATAAGTATATTATGACTCCATTAACAGCTTAATAAGTATTGTTAGGCTATGGATAAGCTATTTAAACTACTAAAAGTCATATAATAGTGTAATAATTATATATATATATGTTTTTTAACCTTATATATATAAGTATTTTAACCTTATTTTCAAGTTATAAGATTAATTTAATTAAGGTTATCTTATTTTAAACATAAGAATTACTCAATCCTGGAAACACCTAGGTTTACAGAATACTTATTGAGATTCAAGAGTAAATCTTCTGAATATTACTCTTGGATACCTGGGAAAGAGATATCTAACCTACTTGCTCTATTAAAGAAATATAAAAAGAAAAAATCATAGAATCTTTTTCATTGTTTTTTTGGAGTGAGGTAGTTTCAGCCAGGCTACTAGACCTATCCAGTAAATAGTTATAGTTTTTTACTATAGTAGAACTATGCTTTTACCTCTCTTTTTATTAGGGGGTATCAATGTTCAGGGATCCGCAATTAGGGATCATTAATTTTTTTTCCCGGGATCAGACATTATTAATTGCGGAAGATTTTTATCCACTAGCCCTGGGGCTAGTGGATAAGAAATCCACAATAATGCATTATCCCGCCTCTTATACCCCAATTTCCATTCCTGATTCCTGATCCCAAACTCATCTCATCCATGATGGATTTGCAAGAAAGTCACATGACTCATAATTGCTGATGCCATCCTTAAGTCTTTCCTCACTCTATGCTACTTAATTTTGGTGGCGAAAACTTAAGTTTTTTTTCTATCTACACACCCCAACTGCACATTTGGCGGTGAATTCCCACTTCCCTCATCACATAACCCTTCCACCGGCAACAATGAAACACCTCTCTACTAGACGGCTACTTCACTCCACTATTAATGCCATCACTTTACTTTTAGTTCTCTACTATAAATCTGAATCTGATTTGGACAATGCTTTAGCTTATATGTGTTTACTTTCCAAAAAGTGTTACATCATCACCAGGGGGCCAAATCTTTATCATGATCCCCGATATGATCTGGCCTCCATTCTCAACGTTCCTCATTTAAACTTCACCCAACTTTTTAGAACTTCTCCCGATTCTTTCTTCAAACTTTATCAACTCATTTCTGAACATCCTATCTTCCATAACAATTCTCATAACAAACAGCGTAATCTTGCCATCCAACTTGCTGTTGCTCTATGTCGCTTTGGCTCAAATGGAAATGGTGCTGCCATAAGATGTTTGGATAATCTCTATAACATAGGATATGGTACCGTGATATTATACACCAAGCGCTGTATGATTGCTATCCTTTCCCTCAAGTCTCAAACTCTTGCTTGGCCAACTCCAGAACAGCGACTTGAATCCTCTCAAGTAATGCAAGCTGAAGGTTTCCCTGGCTGTGTAGGATTTGTTGATGGCACAACTATACCTTTGAGTCAAAAGCCTGCTCATGATGGCAACCATTATTTTGATCGCAAAAAAGGTTTCTTCCAAATCTTCTCCAAGTTCTCATCTTTTACAATCTAACTTTTTATTTTCTTTCTAGATACTCTATCGCCGTTCAACTTGTATGTGATGTCAATAAAAAATTTATTGCTTTTCACAGTGGCTGCCCTGGATCATGTCATGACTCTTCCGTCTTCCTATGAATGAGGATTTCTCAATCCCCTGACTCATACTTTGACAAATCTCAGTACCTCCTTGCAGACTCAGCATATGCAAGTGGAAAGTACATTATACCTGCTTTCTGTGGTGCAACTTCAGAAAATGACCCCCAAACTGCCTTTAATTATCACCTAGCACAATTAAGAGTACAAATTGAACATGCTATAGGTATTTTAAAAGGACCATTTTCTAGTCTTTGGGAGCTCAGAATCCAATTTCAAAAAAAATTGGAGATCAAAACTGCAAATCATTGGATCTTGACTTGCATAATACTCCACAATATTCTTGCTGATTTAAGGGATGAGTGGAATGATCTTTATGAAGAAGAGGATCCTGAACTACCACCAGCACTCCCCTCCCTTGATTCACAAATCATTCAATCAACTGGCATATGTTCCATTATAATGCCAATTACTCTCCAACATTTCACTTTGCAACGCTTTTAATTTTTAATTTTTAAGTTTTCATACTTTCTAAATGTCCTCTTTGTGTACTTTATTCACTTGGTTTTGTATTTTGGTTTGTTGCATATTCATTTTTTTTTTTTTGAATTTACGGTGAATATCTTTTTTTTGGATGGCTCATTGGTTTTCTTTCACCAGCTCAACATGAAATCGCATATTTTCTGAAATTGCATATTTTGTCAGTGATTTTTTTTTTCATTCATCCCTCATATCCTTTTCCTATTCTCCTCCAACATCCCTCAAACAATTTGGTTTCATTCATTTTGTCATCTCATCTCTCCAGGTAAGTCATTTTATTCTTTTTTTTTGATTTTTTGATTACTAATTATAATTTTTTTTGTTTTTTTCTGTTTATTTTATTTTTTTTATCTAATTTTTTTTTGTAAGTGGTTATTTTGGATTTCAATGGTATAATTAACCTTTTTTTTTCTCCCTCTTTACTTTATTTTTTAGCTCCATCACCCTACTCTTCATCCCTCCTTGGCATTGTCATTATCCCCCCTTTCCCTTATTTCCCTTTTTTTTGGCTCCATTTCATTGAAACACATACATTGCACATTCTTCATGCATTTCACTTACTTCATATTCAATTTCCCCACAATTCCAACATCAATCTTTCTCACTCTATTTTTCCTACTTTTCAATCAAGGTAAGTTTCATCTCCTTTTTTTCATGACTATATGATATCTCATTCCTTTTATGAAAACTTCATACTTAAATATATGTATGACTCTTATCTGGATAACAGTGAACTTATAAAACTCCTTTTGATCTCATCTTCATTACCACTTTTCAAGTTTTTGTAAAATTTTGAAAATCAGACTCGGAATTAGGGTTAGGTTTATTCAAATCTAATTTTCTTTTTACTGAAGATTCTCCTTAAGGCTACCTTTCATTTCCTGCAAACAGATTTGAATTTGATTCAGTGGTTGCTGAGATATTTACTGTTGAAGTTGAGCCTTTTTTTTCCCAATTTAAATTTTTTATTTCATTTTTTATGTAACAAATTAGGGTTAGGTTTATTTAAATAACATTTCCTTTAACTGAAGATTCTACCAAAGCCTATCTCTCATTTCCCACAAACAGGTTTGAATTAGGTTCAGTGGTTGCTGAGATTTTGACCTTTGAAGTGAGAGCCTTTTTTCCAAATTTCACTTGTCTTATTTCACATTTTTATATTGCATATTTAGAGGATAAGGATTCTGAAACTCTTATATGATTATTATCTAGGCATTTCAATTATATAGGCATATATTTGTTGTTCAAGAATATCACTAAAGCTCAAAAAGATGAAGATTTTCGCTTATGGGACACTCTACCTTCCTTTGACTCTTTTCTTGCTTTTCAACTCAAAAAGCTCTGTAATAAAGAATTTGAAGAAAATCATGAACTTGCAACCAAAGTTGGAATACCAAATTGGTGTGACTCCAAATGGGAAGATATCAGCCATGAATATCTTTTATTTTCTAATGTTATTATCACTCATTCTGGATTTCACAATAGGATTCATATCAATAGGAATGATGCCAATTTTCTTACTTTTGGAATATTCTCATATATCAATCCGATTACTGGCCACCCAATACCATCTCCAGCTAAAATCAAAGGACATGGTTTATATTTTCCAGACCACCAGTGCATCATTGATTTTGGTTTGGGAAATGGTATCATCGAAACTATTTGGAATTCTTCTCAGGATAATCATCAAACGACCAAAGCTCCTCCTGGTTTGGAATCCTGTCAAGATTTCACACATTTTGGTTGCTCATTTCAAATCAGTAATAAGTTGATACAAAGAATCAATAAGGTAAAGAAAGAAGGTAAAGTTATTTGATTTAAAAAAACTTTATCTAGATCCAAAAAGTATGGGGATTAGAGTTGTCATCGAAAATTTTATATTTTTTCATAAATTTTTAATAACTATTTTTTATATATCAATTTTCTCAAGTAATGTGATGAGCCATCAACCTTTGGTTGTATAACAAGTAATCATGATAACATTTATTTGTTTGATTCATGAGGTTCCTCTTGCCTATACCTGTAGAAATTCCCAAACTTTTGTTTCTAGACTTGGTCTGCATTTTGGCTTGAGGAATTGTCATCACTATAAACTAGGTAAATTGATATATATTAGATATTTATTTAATAATTTATGTAATTATATTAAATTTAGATGACTTCCACCCCTTACTTCAATAAAATGCAGGGGGGGTATTGCCAAATTTTCAAATCTGACATGTGAAATTGATGACTTAGAAAAATTTTGGTGATACCCACCCCTTGCTTCAATAAAATGCAGGGGAGAGTATTGCCAATTTTTTAAAACAGATATAGAATTTTTTTGACTTGTAAATATTTTGGTGAAAATTTTTTGGTGATACCCATCCCTTATTTCAATAAAATTCATGGGGGGTTTTTCCAAAATTTCTTTTAAGACTTGTGAAATTCTTGAAATGTAAGAATTTTTGGGATACCAGTAAAATGCAGGAGGTAGTAAAGCCAAATTTTCATATAAGACTTTCAAGATTCATGATATGAAAGAATTTTTGTGGTACCCACCCCTTACTTCAAAAAAATCCAGGGGTGGGGGATCGTCAAATTTTCAAAGGAGACATGAAAATTTTATTTAAAAAAAGTGGGAGAGTAATGAAATAAAGGAAATTATTGGAAATTGTATGTACAAATAAATATGAACAGTTGAAGTGTGAGAGAAATAAAACAAACTAGTCATCCAAAAATTTCTTTAAACGTTCAATTTCCTCAACAGATTTATTAGCTTTAACACATTCTATCAAGAAATCTTTCTTTTTGGAATTTTCTTCATGATTAAACTTATATTTCATCTGCTCTAATAGGTTTTGATGTTCGAGTGTTTTCTCCTCTTTTTTTGATTTTTCAATACTTAGAGTTAACTCAAACTTCTTCTCCTCCAAATCTTGGGCCCAATCATCCTTCCGTAAAGAGAGCTGGTACTTCCTCTCCTCCAAATCTTGGGCCCGATCATCCTTCCGTAAAGAGAGCTCGTACTTCCTCTCTTCCAAATCTTGTAGCCTATCATCCCTCCTTAAAGAGAGCTCATATTTTTACTTTTCAAACTTTAGAGTCTCTTTAGCAGCTTCCACTTGTTCTAGAGTGATAAGCAATGTTAACAATAAGTAGAAGAAAAGCAGAGTAAAGTATTAATAGGTATGATATCACTTACCAGCATCACGTTTCTCTAAAAACTGTTCCAACAAAGAAAAAGGGGTTTGTGATGAAGTATCATATTTTCGTCTTCTTTGTGAGTGGAAATTTAGACTACTTGAAGCCCTACGCTTCTTTTTCAAGGTCATATTTTCCTCCTCATCATTGTCACTAGCTTCAGACTCAGTTGATTGTGGGTCCTGG
This sequence comes from Hemileia vastatrix, assembly GCA_030280995.1. Classification (NCBI taxonomy): domain Eukaryota; kingdom Fungi; phylum Basidiomycota; class Pucciniomycetes; order Pucciniales; family Zaghouaniaceae; genus Hemileia; species Hemileia vastatrix. The sequence continues at coordinate 2,328,379 of JASXTE010000011.1, forward strand.
GCTTGTTCATCAGCCTTTTAAGAAATAAGAAAATCTAAGTAAATAAAAAAAAGTATTGATAAGATAAAAGAAAAAAAACAGACCTGAGTTAGATTGGGTTGGGTTAAATAGCCAATAGGATCAATAGCAAAGCTATCTAGATTCGTAGAATTTAGAAAAGGGGAGGCTTGAGTGGAGGAAGAGGATGGGAAAAGATTTTCTTTGACATCATGTTCGGAGATAGGATCTTCACCATCCAACATGTTTACAGGATTAACATCAGCTCGCTCTCCAAAATTTGCATCCATCTCTTTAAAGTAAGGACATAAAGTTTCAAGTTTATTGTCTATGGATTTTATGCCCTTAGTTATATCGTTTTCGGTAACCCCAAAACCAGTGGAAGATGAAAGAGCCTTTGCCTTCTTGTATTTTGCTTGGTAATGCTTGAATCGTTCAGACATCTGTTTAGGCAAAAGATCAATCTTTCCCTTGGTCTTATTCCATAATTCATTTGCCATTAGAAGATAGCCATTAAATTTTGATGCGGGGGGCCATCCTAATTTAGTGGCATACTCAGTACCAAAACAAGAATCATAGTTAGATTTGGTTTTCAGCCAGTTGATAAGAATGAGATGTTCATCTTTTTTTAATTGAACGGTCTTTGATTTCTCAGCTGAGCGGGGGAAAGAGGAAGTAGTGGGAATGGAAGAACAACTGGGTGATGGCTGCCTTTGAGAAGATCTAGGATGACGAGGCATTTTATTATAAATGAAGATGAAAGGAGCAGAATCAAATAGATGAAATGGGGAGAAATTCTGAGCTGATAGAATGAACAGGATGGGATGAGAATGGAAGTGCGCAGCAAGGTAGAAGGCTGGGATATCCAGAAAGTTGTCCAAGATGTGGTTATCAAATATTGAGGATAAAAATGTCAGATAAGAGGTGAACGTTGACACGTAAAGTGGCTAATAACCCAATTATTAGCAAAAATAATTGTGGAAGATAATTGGGGTATGCAGATTATTTTCCGCAATTAATTTAATTGCGGATCGTTCAACATTGATACCCCCTATTAGTTATATTTACTTTATAAATAAATTATCTTGTCTTAACTATTTAATAAGTAAAATTAAATTAAATATATAATTATGAAAATTCCCTCACTTCTTATTCCTTGAAAGTGTCCTTATGACAGCTGAAAAGTAGACTAAAGTATACCAATACTGAATATTAAAGAAAAATCAAATCTTTTTATTTACCTTGACATATACAGAAAATACTGTATATGAAACATTCATTCTAGAAAAAACATTTTAATTTGAAATATTTTATTGCGGGATCATCTCCCTGTGATATTCTTTTATGTAGGAGGTAGTACCATATTTTTCTCTCTCTTCTTGCATATATAAGGCCCCTTAATTTGGCTGTTTTTGATTCATTCCATTCTTTACAAGTTATTACAATTTCATATTAATATACACATTTAGCCCTAGTAATACTATTATCTCTTCCTGAGTATTTACAATTAAATATTTCAAGTTATAATTTAAAAAAAATTACAATCTTACCTTTTAATTGAGTAAAATAATAAAATTTACTGTGCACCCAAATCTTTGAAATCTTGTGTCGGTCAGTTGTCTAGAAGAGGGAAAGAAAAGGGGGAAGAAAAGAAGAGAAAAAAAAGGAATAGGCACTAAAGGTAAAAAGAAAGATAAAAGTAATAAAAGAAATAATTTATTTAAAATGAAGCAACGATGATTGAGTTGAGAGATGAACAAATTGAGGTTTTATTTAATGATATATTAATTCAAGTAAGAGTTCTGCGCGGCAAACACTATGATTCCTATCAGACTTAAGGCAACCTTTAAATTGTTATTTAGAATTTTTAATTAGATTATAATACTAATAAAAAATAATAATAAACGTAATAAAATTATCTTTAAATTGTTGAGAGTATAGTAGGTGATCCGGCTACAGGGGATTAACCAAGGCCTTTTTATAGGCAATGGGCCCTCTGAAGCGCTACTATATTTGTAAATACAAGAAACATAATAGAATAAAACAAGAATTTAAAAGAATAAGTGAAACATAACAATGTAGAGAAAAATATGAAACAAATAATTTAAAACCCCAATTAAGAATTCAACTTTCCCACAATTAATTCCCAAATCATTAAATAAAAATAGTAAATAACTAAAAAAGCCTGGGAAATATGGACTATGAGAAAAATAATTCAAAACAGATTGTACAGTCTGATTTAAGGATTTTTAAGTGAAACAAAGAATATTGTTACGCAACAAAATATGTAATTAATCTCAATTTAGTATAAATTAATTAATTATTTTTCCTGACACACTTAAGGGTCAAAAGAAGCGTCATTAATTATTTTTTAATATTATATGAAAGGTGTTATTTAATAATAAATTTAAATAATTAATTTAATTATATTATAAGTCAATTTTACACTTATAATTATAATATATGTTTTTAATTAATTAAATATAAATTTATAATTATTAAATACATAAAAATGCTCCATTATTTGTAGAATATAAAATATATCATAATTTAAATGCATAAAAATTTATATAAACAATAAAATTAATATAACACTTATATGTAATAAGATACTTATATAATTTTATTATGCAATAAAATATTAATTTATATACATTAAATACAATTCTTACGCCCTCCTTCAGGTATTATAAGTTAACATATCATTTACTGCACTCCTGGAATAGCCTGTCTGACACTCCCTCACTCTAAAAAAACAATAAAAAAAATGCTAAGATTTTGTCTTTTTGTACTTTTTCAACACAGTAGGCAGATTTGAAATCTCCTTGTCAGGTATCCATGCATCATGTTCAGATGATTTGTTCTTATATCTCAATAAATATTCAGTACCTCTCTCAGAAGTGATAATTCTATCATTATGAATTTTATCAATTTCTGCTGTTTCTGTGACTTCCTGAGGGTTTTTCTTAGGTCTTACCCTTCTTTTGGGAAATAAGTCACTGTTGGAAGAATAAGGTTTAAGAAAAGAAATGGGAAAAACAGGATGTTTCCTATCATATGGAGAATACAATAAAACTTCTACTGAATTATCACCAACCATTCTTTTAACAACAAATGGTCCTACAAAAGGATCTTTTAATTTGTGGTTACCTTGTAAATTGAAATGGACAGTAGAGATCAACACTTCATCACCCTTGTTAAATGTGTATTCTTTATGGGATTTATCCCATCTTTTCTTTTCATATTCAAATGCTTTATCAATACAGCTCTGAGCATGTTTTCTGCATAGCTGTTGCATTTGCATGAAAGATTTTACACCAGGGTGTAGTTCCAACTTAGGTAATTTATTATTGAGAATCTGAGCAGGAGTGTTTGGGACATAACCCAACCAAAGCTCAAAAGGCTTTTTCTCAGAGACAGAATGAATAGTGCTATTATATGCAAATTCAAGACCAGGCAATAGAGTGACCCAGTCATGAGTAAATCTGTCATTGTCTTTATATTCTAAACCAAAGGCACAATACCTTCTAATCATATCTTCCAGAGTTTGAATCATTCTTTCAGCTGGACCATCAGTCTGAGGATGGTGAGCTGTAGACAATTTTAAGTCACAGCCACAAATATCCATCAAAGAGGTCCAAAACTCAGAAGTGAATTTTGGATCCCTATCAGAGATAATGGCTTTTAAAAAACCAATAATATTAAACATGTAAGACCACCATAAGAAAGCTAATTCTTTGGTGGATACATCTTTGTTGGTTGGAATAAATTTGCACATTTTTGTGAATCTATCCACTATTACCCAACAAGAGTTAAACTGTCTTTACCTGCAACAGGAAGACCAGTGACAAAATCCATATTAATGATTTGCCAGGGAGCATTAGGTGCTTCAATATGTTGTAATAACCCTGCTCTCTTTACTGTTAACCTTTTAGATTTTTGGCAGGAATCACAAGATTCAACATATAATTTTGTGTCTTCAGACATATTAGCCCACCATGCAGTGTTTTTGATTCTAATTAATGTTTTTTCAAGATCAAAATGACCAGCTAATATGTAATTGTGACAAAGTTTGAGGATAGTTTCTTTCATAGAAGGAGGAATTACAATTACATTGGTAAGCTTCCTTCTATAATATATATAACCATCTTCAATAGAAAACTTTCCTTTATTCAAAGTATTTTGATACTTTTCAGGAAGAGTTTTTATTAATGCTTGAATTGAAGCATTCTTAGGATCATTTAAGATAGTAACCAATTTATTTAAATCAGAATCCTTATCATATGAATCCAGTATTAACTGTAATAACTCTTCTTCCATATCAACTATAAATATACCATGGATATGAACAGTATCATCTTCAGGTACATAAGCAGGATTTGAGTCATTATTTGGCAGAGGCAATCTGGAGAGCATATCAACATTGAAGTGAGCATTTCCAGCCCTATGGATAATTTTCATCCGTCCTCTGTATTCTTGAACAGCAAGTTTCCACCTGAACATATGGCTGTTAGGTGTATTCAGGTTTAAGAGGGACTTCACAGCACTACAGTCAGTTACCAATTCAAATTTTTGGTCATCCAAATAGTAATGAAGCTTCTCAAGAGCCCAAACAACTGCTAAGCACTCCAATTGAGTGGCACCATATTTCAATTCACTATTTCTTAAGGTTCTTGAAATATAACAAATTACAACTTCTGAGGATTTATCATTAATAATTTGCTTCTGGTGAAGGGCAGCACCCAGACCAATAAAGCTAGCATCTGTATATAGGACAAATGGCTTGTTAAAATCTGGAAGAACCAATATAGGGGCTGTCATTAAGCAACTTTTTAGTGTATTAAAAGCTTTTTGACAGTCATTATTCCAGAGAAAGGCAACATCTTTTCTGGTCAGTTTTGTAAGAGGTAAGGCTATGACCTGATAATTCTTAATATATTGTCTATAATAGCCACACATCCCCAAAAAACTTTGGATTTCTCTTACAGAAGTTGGTGCTTTCACATTTTGGATGGCAGCAACTTTGTTGTGGTCTACACAAATTTGTAAGCCTGACACAACATGGCCATGGACTTTCAAAGATTGAAAACCAAATTTACACTTTTTTAAGGATAAGGTCATATTGATTTCATCCATTTTTTGGAAAACTCTATTCAAGTGAATCATATGTTCATCAAAAGTTTTAGAAAAAACAATAATATCATCAATATAAACCATGAGCCAACCTTCAATAATTTCTTGATGGAAAGTGTTATCCATAACTTTCTGGAAAACTGAAGGTGCATTTTTAGGGCCAAATGGCATCCTAACATACTTATATATTCCCATATGAGTAGCAATAAGCAAAAAAATTTGAGAATTTTTTTCAACTGGAACTTGATGATAACCTTTATTACCATCCAGACAACGAATAAATTTTGCACCTTGCAAGGTAGCATGTATTGAATTAATTCTGGGTAAAGAATAAATATCATCAACAGTATAAGTGTTTAAAGCTCTGTAATCTTCACATAATCTAGCTTTATCTTTTCATAAGAAATCAAGACTGGGGAGATGACACAATATTTGGGGGTGACATCCACTTTCTCAATGATATTCATTTTTAATAATGTTTCAATATTATCTTCAATATCCTTTCTTTTTGTTGGAGAAGCAGGATATGGTTTTTTCTTAAGACTAGGAGGAATATCACTCAAGTTAAAGGATAAGGTAGTTTTCATTTCTTCCTGAACAATTCCCAAGACATGAGAACCATGAGCAAAAGCCATAGGGAAAGAGGTAATAGAGGCAACAATAGAATCTTTTTGTTCACTAGTCAACTGATCAACAAAAGAAGCGGTATTTATTTCATGTAATAAATCATCCATTTCAGTTTTTGTTCTACCTTTACACTAGATTAGTGAGTTACAAGATTTCAACAAATTCCTAGAAGTTCTAGGAGAGGAAATTTTGAATTTCCTTTTCCCATTCATTCCTAAGGTAAAGCAATTATTTGCTGGGTCCAGTTTCACACCAAAAATGGTTAAAATATCATTTCGCATAATAAACCAATTGCTTAAATTATCATTTTTCATGACAACAAACTCACAAATAGCTCTGACAAAACCACCATTATATTTGAAGAATACAGAGGTTTTGTATTTGCCAATAGGAAATAAGGTAGAACCATACCCTCTCCATTTTTCAGAAGTTATAGGTAATAATTTACTCAAATATTCCTTATCCACTGAAGCCAAAGCTTTTTCAGATACTACACTTCCTCCAGCACCAGAATCAAGAACTACATCAACATTTTTACCATTAATGATAACAGGTGGCTTTAAAGGGGATATAGGTATAGAATTGTTAGTAATATCTTTAATTATCTCAGCATTTTCTACTGAAGATAAATCCAATACACATTCTTCAGATATATTATTTAAATAATGGACATCTTGTTCCAACATTAAAACATCTTTAACAGAATCATTTTCATAGGAGATATTACTTTCACATTCACTGGAATAATTATTGACATCAAGTTCAACTTCATCAGTGTCTTCATTTTGTTCAACAAGATGAATTTTCTTGTCACAAACATGACCCTTCTTCCACGGTTTGTTACATTTATAACAAGTATTTGTTGCATATTTTTTAGGTGCAACTGGGGCAGAGGGTTTACCAGATTTTTCTGGGAGCTTTGTAGAAGGTTTATTCTGATCATTATAAGATTTACCAAGGTAATTCTTTGGTTCATATCTATGGTTTAGTAGTACCTCATTACAGATATTAATGAAAGAAGAATTTTCCCTTACATGCTCAGTTCTAGCCACAATCAAATCCCTAAGAGAATTTGGTAATTTATATAAGATTTTATCTCTCCAAATATCATAATCCATCTTTGGATCAATTGCCCTTAGGAGCTTTGTCACTTTCATAAGAAAAACAATGGGCTTTTCAACAGAGGAGGATACATATCTATTATTCTCATACAGTCTTTGCTGATCTAACCTGAATTTTGAACCACCAAACTGATTCTCAATCAAGGATTTCAAATCATTCCATGTATAATGATTGTTATCTAAAAGAACAGATTCATACCACATCAAGGCTACATTGGAAAATAAAGAAATTAGCTTAGAAACATTTTCTTCATCAGTTAGTTTATAAGATCTCTTTAAATTATCAATTCTTTGGATAAAGTGTTGCCAATCAGAGGAAGAATCACCATCAAAGGTAGGATATTGGTCTAACTTAGGCCAATTTTTCTGACTACTGGGATGGTCCACTTTTTGGTTTGAATTATTCATTATTAATAATTCCTGAAGTTTATCCTGGTGTTCAGAAATTTCATTATTTACAGAAACAGCTGGTGCATGACCATCACAAGATTTTTTGCTAGTAGCAAAAGATTTTACAGACTCATTGTCAGTTTGTTTAATGGTTGAAATATGAGGAAGAAAGGATGAACTTTGCTCAGGTTTTTTTCCTTTATTTTTATGCAGCTTATTGACAGCATTCTCATTTAATTCATTATTGATGGTTAAGGTTGAGAATTTTTCCTGCTGGTCAGACACATAGTTTCTTGTTCTTGGAATTTCAGACATCTGGTAATTTACTTTTGCAAGAGATAGAACATTTCTGTCCTCAGAAACTGAGTGTTTGGCACTTAGTGCATGGAAATCATTTCTTAGCTTTTTAAACTCATATTGCAGAGATTTAATTTCATTTTTGAATGAATAATTTTCTTCAATAAGGGGTTTCAATTCACTCAAGGTCTTATGTAGACTGATATTTCTATCTGAGATAGCTCTATGGTCACTTCTTATTTGTTTTTGTTGACTAAGAATAATATTCAAGGTTTCTTTGATTTTTAAATAAGCTGTATCTTTTACAGAAGAACTCACTTTACATTGCAAGTGTAAATTATTTAATCTATCATTTTCATGGATTAACACATCTCTCAAATGTTTGTCTTTCACAACATTAAAATCAAGGGTATCTTTCAATATTTCCTCAGAAGTTCTTTCAATTAAGGTATAGATTTCAGGGGGAACAGAATCATTTTTAATTGCAAGAGAAGGATTAATTAAAGAAGTAGAAGTTAAATGTAAAGGTTCATCAAATGACAATTTGCTAATTACATCAATAGGGCTACTAGTTACAGGAAGCTGTCTTTTAACAGGTTTAACTGTTCTTTTGCCATGTTCAATAATATTACCTGCAGAAGAAGATTTATTAGAAAACATACCCAAGTGACTATCAACCAAATTACTTACCATGGCAGAGGAGGAAACTTCCCCTGAGACTGGGTTTGGGATTGTGCTTGGGCCTTCTTTCTCCTGCCTTGTTGGTAGGGATGAGGAGGTGGATGGAAATTGGGTGTTCTGGATGGGCCAGGCTGATGATGAGGAGGGTGTTGCACATTTTGTTGGTAGTGACTCAGTAGATAATCCCATTTCCATTCCTCTACTTCCATAGTATTTGGATTTTGGATGGTTGAGCTGGGTGGTTGTGAAGGTTGAGCCTGAAACTGAGGCTGATTGGGAGGCAACTGAGGAGGGGCCTGGGCCTGATTCTGGTTCCTGAGTTCTTGAACCTGATCCCACAAGGTGTCTACTTTTGCTTTGTACGTCATATTTTCTGTCGTCAGCTCTTTTATATGACTGGACAGGTTGCTGATTTTTTGTGGCAGAGGAAGCTTTTTTATTTTGAATCCTTTTGGAAGACCTTCTTGAGGTACTAGAGGCTTTACTTCATTCTGTTGTGCTGGGGGAAGGGGGTTTGGTTTGTTTACATTTCCTGTCATTTCCACATCCTGAATTATGTGAATTTTTTGTTTTAGCATAAGATTTTTTATGTCCAACTTTAGAAGAACTCACAGTATCAGCATCATAGTCAATTTCAATTTCATCCACTTGCATGTTATCCATTTTTTCAGCCAAATTGTTGGACATAATAGTGGGAAGATTAATTAACTTTTTTTAAAAAAATAATAAAAGTTAGTTAATAATTGCTCCAAAAAAAAAATTTAATTAATTAAATTAAATAAAAAAAATTTTTTTAATATAAAGTAATAACTAAAAATTAATTAATAAAATGGATTGCAAGGTTAAATTGGGAATAAACAATCAAGTTAATTCAACCAATTAATTAAATTACCAATATTAAATATGGAAATATATATGGGACTAAGCACAAAGTACTATTTAAGTCAACCAAAATTAACAATAATTAATAAAAAAAATTAATTTAATAATTCTTTATATTAATAATAATGTTAATTCTTCTAGGACTAAGAGGATTTAACACTCTATAATGGTCAACTAGGAAAAAAAAATTTATAATTGAACACTTACACTCAGTGAATCAGAAGTTAAGCCACAATCACTGTTATTGCAGTAAGAATATAGTAATATGAGTGAGAGGTGCAAAGGAGAACTTACTATAGTGATCGAAAAATCACTTCAGAATAATATAAAAATTAAAATAATATAAACCTAAGAAATCGAACCCAAGTTCGAAACACGGTCGCGGCAAAAGTTTTGTTTTTGCTAGGTGGTCCGTGCATTTTTCGTTCGTCGCCAGGCTCGATCCTCGTCATCGTTTGGAAAGGCCCTCAGTTGTCGGTCAGTTGTCTAGAAGAGGGAAAGAAAAGGGGGCAGAAAAGAAGAGAAAAAAAAAGGAATAGGCACTAAAGGTAAAAAGAAAGATAAAAGTAATAAAAGAAATAATTTATTTAAAATGAAGCAATGATGATTGAGTTGAGAGATAAACAAATTGAGGTTTTATTTAATGATATATTAATTCAAGTAAGAGTTCTGCGCGGCAAACACTATGATTCCTATCAGACTTAAGGCAACCTTTAAATTGTTATTTAGAATTTTTAATTAGATTATAATACTAATAAAAAATAATAATAAACGTAATAAAATTATCTTTAAATTGTTGAGAGTATAGTAAGTGATCCGGCTACAGGGGATTAACCAAGGCCTTTTTATAGGCAATGGGCCCTCTGAAGCGCTACTATATTTTTAAATACAAGAAACATAATAGAATAAAACAAGAATTTAAAAGAATAAGTGAAACATAACAATGTAGAGAAAAATATGAAACAAGTAATTTAAAACCCCAATTAAGAATTCAACTTTCCCACAATTAATTCCCAAATCAGTAAGTAAAAATAGTAAATAACTAAAAAAGCCTGGGACATATGGACTATGAGAAAAATAATTCAAAACAGATTGTACAGTCTGATTTAAGGATTTTTAAGTGAAACAAAGAATATTGTTACGCAACAAAATATGTAATTAATCTCAATTTAGTATAAATTAATTAATTATTTTTCCTGACACACTTAAGGGTCAAAAGAAGCTTCATTAATTATTTTTTAATATTATATGAAAGGTGTTATTTAATAATAAATTTAAATAATTAATTTAATTATATTATAAGTCAATTTTACACTTATAATTATAATATATGTTTTTAATTAATTAAATATAAATTTATAATTATTAAATACATAAAAATGCTCCATTATTTGTAGAATATAAAATATATCATAATTTAAATGTATAAAAATTTATATAAACAATAAAATTAATATAACACTTATATGTAATAAGATACTTATATAATTTTATTATGCAATAAAATATTAATTTATATACATTAAATACAATTCTTACGCCCTCTTTCATGTATTATAAGTTAGCATATCATTTACTTCACTCCTGGAATAGCCTGGCTGACATCTTGAGTCCTCCTACCCTTCATTTCTGCTGAACTGCTGGAAATACCTTCTAGACAATAAGGAACCCCCAACATTTTTATTCAGTGAATTGATGAGATTCTTCAGCCTATCATATTATTTAAAGGGCATAAAAAATAAGAGTCTTTATTTATGTTATTATATCTTATGATTTTTTATCTCACAAAAACAGAGTCTGTCTCAATTATAAAATTTGATGCACAAAAATAATAATTTTAATTAAGTATATTTGAAATATGTTTTAATTTTTAATTCATATCTTCCTTCTTGATATATTTTCTTGTTATTATATTCATTACTATTCAGGTGCTAATTTTTCTATGAAAAGGAGGAAGAAATTGGCAGGAAATAAAATTTCTTTTACAACTTATTTGCTTAACAAAATACTTATTACATATTAGTAGTCATTACTAGTTTATATCAATTCTTTATATTTGCTTAGTTCTACTAAAAAATTATAAAGTCACTATTATTGTAATAAAGAAGGAAATGGTTCTTTTCAAAAAAATAAATTCTGTCAACTGTTCACTTAGTCAGGGAAATTAAGACTCATACACCACACAATATGGGGGGGAGACTTGCTAGCGAGTCCAAAACCTTATACCCAAACTCACCACAGATTGAACACACATTGAGCTATTGATAAAGGAACCATACAATCAGTGATGAACACCACTCATCAGAACAGTTTTAGGTGGGTGTTCAAGTAGAGTTCAGTATGGGTTCAGTATGAGTTCAGTCTGAGTTCCACCTAAGTTCCATCTGAGTTCAGGTTGAGGACTGTCTAGCAAGTCCACCCCCTATATTGCGTGGTGATACCTTCTAAAATCCTTATAAGATGAGTGGGGTTGCGATCTTATGAGGTCAGAATGTTGTTTTAAGGAAGAAAATTTCTGATTTGAGGTCAACTTTGACACACATTTTTAATAAGTGACCTATTTTTCCAAATTTAACTGCACTTTGTAAGTGAAAATCTGGTTTGAAACCCACACTTCAGATAAGTGCAAATTTTCTAACTTTGAAACCCCATATTTAGAATGTCATAAAATTTTCCACTTCAAAATTATTTAGGTGAACCTTAGCCATTTTTGCTTCTTTTTTAATTTCTTGAGTGAAGTGAGGAATTTCAAATTTTTTTAGGATTTCACTATCTGAGAATTTACTTTTTCTTTAAAATTGCAAAAATTAATGTATTTTTCCTACCTAGTATTTCTATGTATTCCATATAAATATTTAAAAATAACTTTTTTTATTTCTAAATTTAAATTTATAATAATGTCTAGAAATTGAATTTTTATATATTTCTTCTCCTCTCCTGAGGGTAAACCCTGCATTTCCTTACTTTTATGCTACTTACTAACTACATTATTTTCCTTCTTTCTTTCATTTACCCCCTTTTTCATTTTTGCTTCTAAATTAAGACTTATTATGTTGTCATTTTTCCCTCAATATCCCTTCTACTACAAAATTTTCTCCCATTCATAAGTTATTATGATTTCATTTTAGTCTTCTTCTTATTTTTGCCATACAACTCATGATTGTGCCATTTTTATTCTGGAATCTCTAACCTACCATTTTACATAGACTAGAGAAAGGTTTGATTATGTGTGATTTTCAAAATTATATCTGTCTCTTGCCTTCATTAAGCCTCATGAGTTAGAGAAAGGAGGACTGTCTGTGACATTAAAAATTTACAACTCCATATGTGGACCATCACCTGGCTTTTTTGATTAAGGAAACTAACATGATCTTTTCTTAGGTCCTGTAATACTTCTCCTTATCACCAGATAGTTATTAATGATTCCAAATTACTGGTGTCCCAATACTTTAAGATAAGTTTGTTGAGACTATATTTCACTTAGTAGTTATCTTTATCAATTTCACTTATATTTATTATTTACATGGACTATTTTTAAATTGTTTACTTTTTATTCAAATTTTAGTGTACTATATGGAGTGATTATTTGATGTGTACTCTATATTTGAAGTAACAATGTGATAATAGGGGGTTCCAGATCTGAAAAATTCACAATTTTATAAGTGTGGATGTTAAACCAAATCAGCACATAAATTTTTTAAAAAATTCACTTTTTTGAAAAATAGGTGTCAGTTCTGACCTCAAATTAGCATTTTTTGCACAATTTTTTCAAACCCACATAATAGCCACAACATCCCTTCCTTTCTCATTTAATCCCTGTGACAAGCTGTATACAATTCTATAGTACTAGCTATAGGCCTTGAACAAGGTAGTTGGAGAAAAACCAGAGAGAAAATCCCCTGTCCCTTTAGAAAAATAATGTGAGATTTACCTGCAAAAGTAAATTGAGTCTTGTTTTCTAAAAGCCCTTTCCAACATACTTGACTGCTTGATTAGCCAAGAAAGTAGTCATCAAAAATACCACCAGACCAAAGAGCTGAAATTTAGACCAATGTCTACACCAGAGAAAGAAATTATACTTGATGTAGGTTGGAAACCCACACCAGAGACAGCAATAATACTTGGTATAGATTTCAAGACTATACTAGAGAAAACAGTGACAAGAGTTGAGTTCAAGTAAGAGCTAACCTATTTATAACCCAGCCAAAAGATACGACACACAAACAAAAGATTGAAGCACAGAGATTCCAGGTATACCAGATGGTTGATGATAAACTAGAATATCCTTTTACTTGCTTAACTATCCCACACACAAACTATCCTGGCTTTTTTCCAGCCAAATCCAGCTCTCTCACCTCTCTACATGCATAAAAACGGCTCTAGAGGCTTCCACACATGCAGGAAGGTAGGCTTCCTGAAGTAGGGATGGCTCATTAGAGGCAGGAGGCCACTTTTAGGCCTTTAAACACTCAAAAACATCCTCTAAACAGCAAAAACAACAATAACTATATGTAGAAACAAGATAATCACACATAACACACACCAAAATGATGAGAAAAGAAAGGACATCAAGCTGTGAAATAATAAGTGCCCCTTGCTGAATCCTAAAAAAACATAAGTAAACATCTAAAAACCAACAAAACACCAAAAAACCACCATAACCACAACTGCAGCCTATCAACAAAATACCTCCTAAGACACACTCCAAAGGCCTACCCAGCTTTGGAACACCACCTTCTCCCTCCAATCAAGAATTTCCACATTCTTTATCTACTAAAAAACATGTTCAAACGCCTCTCAAGACCTGCCTCTGACCTGGGCCCTTTCCAGTACTGCATCGACAACAACCTCATCTGTGCAATGACTGGTACTCTTCACATCTACAGGACCCCTTGTGATTCTTTCCACTCCAGAAAGAAACAATGCCACAGACCTGGCTCATTATCCTCCTCTTCAGCTTCTTCATACACTCAGTGTCAGGCTGAGGTCAAGTACAGAGATTTAAACTAGCTTGAATTTTCAGTTGTCTAGAATATTATAATGGTCCTATATGAATACTGTAGTGCAAATCCAATAAGTATTAAAATGTAACTCAATATAAGGGTCTCAGCTATTTTAATATCACTAATTATATATGGCTTACAATCTTATAGTTGGTAGAAAAATAGATGTAATAAATTCAGATACTATTCAAAGACTTTATAAGTACAATTGATATTTATTGTAATTTTATTGGTTATATGTTTAATTGTAATGATAAAGAATGAAGAAAATAAGACCAAAAACCTCCTCCTTTTAAACACAATTACTTCCCCAATGACCCCTATTATTTACCAGCTCAATACACAGTTAATGAAGCCTCATTCTAGCTAATAGACATTTTAAGAACCAAAAAGAGTGACTAGTAACATAATTAGAATGATATCACCCGCCAAAATCCTGTAGTAATAGGGATAATCCAGCAAAAATAAAGAATAAGAAAAAAAGAGAGTATATGCATATTATACATTAATATAAAAGTTCAAAAAGGGAAAATTAAGACTAATTATTACTTAATAATAAGGGGAACTAACTGTAGAAATTTTAGGGCTAATCATGACATTATACTACGTGAAATCCCCATTCAAAAATTACCAAAATTGACTGAGAAACCACAGAAAAACCTAAAAAAGGGTGTGAGATGTGTGGTAACTACATGCTGTCCTTTGAAGGAACTTGCACAGGTAAATCCTTGACTAATTTAGGTGAATTTAAGTGTGGTAGTGAATCAAAGTGCCAAGAATGAGGTTATTTGTGAAATTAGTGCATATAAAGAGGGTCAATGCATTTATAATTAAGCTAGGACACTAAATAAGTGCCTGTTGCCTATTTTAGTGTGTTTCCCCACAGTGGGCGTAGAATGTGGGTTAATTATAGTGTGAAAAAGCTAACTTTGCTAAAAATGAAGCTATTCACATGGGAAAAATGCAGGCAGTATGTGGCCAGTACACAGAAGCCATTTCTGGCATAAAAAACACCAAATTTGAAAAGTGTAATTTTATGCATTTGAGTAGCCAAATCAATAGTCCTAATTAATACCATTTGATCTGTCAAAGCGCATTTTTAATATTATTAAATTTATAGCGCATATAATCAATTTTTAAGTGATTTAAAGCGCATTTCTTGTTTTTTCCATAAAACAATTAAAATAACAGCTTTAAGTGTACTTAAAAATTATATAGCCTTATATTTAAGGTTCTTAAGATTACCCTAACATATTTCAACTTAATATTAAGTACATAAGACTTATAAAAGGTGGATATATGCGTGTATATAAGTTGTTATAATGGTATATTTTGTATATTATCATAATTTTACTTACGTATACTATTTGTGTACTCTAATTTATTGATCCCATGTATAGTCCATGTGTTTAACATAACTTATAAGTACTTTTTACTCAGTCCTGGGAATATTCAGGCTGACACTTGCCCACCCAAAAAAAAAATAAAAAATGATAAGTTATACACATTTTTTATTTTATATTATTTTTCAGGTATTCAGAAAATTCTGTAGCATAAAAGATTAATTCTCTAAAGAAATAAAACATAAAAAAATATTATGAGTATTGGTTTTTTAACCCCTCAGCTGGTTTAACAGTAATTTATTTCTTTTTAAATTTTTTAAGAAGGGAGGATAGATTTGAAATTTCTTTTTCAGGTATCCATTTATCAACTTCATTTGATTTACCCTTGAATCTTAATAAAAACTCAGTTCCTTTCTCTTTAGTAAGAATTCTTTTCTTGAGTATTTTTTTAATCTCTGCCTTTTCCACAATTTCTTCAGGTTGCTTTTTAGGCCTTCCTCTTCTTTTTGGAAATAAGTCAGGACCATTTGCATGGTAAGATTTTAATAATGAGATAGGGAAAACTGGATGTTTCCTATCATATGGGGCATATAATATGACTTCCACAGCATTATTACCAACTATTTTACTTACTACAAAAGGTCCTACAAAGGGATCCTTCAATTTAACATTACCTTGTAAGTTAAAATGTAGTGTTGAAATTAGGACTTCATCTCTTATTTTAAATCATATTATTTATGAGATTTATCCCACCTTTTCTTTTCATATTCAAATGCTTTTTGAATGCATTCCTCTGAATGCTTTCTACACATTTGTTGCATATGAATAAAGGATTTAGTACCAGGGTGTATATCCAACCTTGGTAATTCATTTAAATGATTTACTGGGGTATTTGGTACATATCCCAGCCAGAGATCAAATGGTTTTCTCTCTGTTACAGAATGAGTTGTGCTATTATAAGCAAATTCAAGGCCAGGAATTAATGTTACCCAGTCATGTGTGAATTTCTCATTGTCTTTTTATTCCAATCCAAAGGCACAATATCTTCTGATCATATCTTCTGGAGTCTGTATCATTCTCTCAGCCAGCACATCAGTTTGTGTATGGTGTGCTGTAGACAATTTCAATTTACAACCTGATACTTCCATCAAAGATGTCCAGAACTCTGAAGTAAATTTAGGGTCTCTGTCAGAGATAATGGCTTTAGGGAACCCAGAAGTATTCATCATTTGAGTTCACCATAGCAATGCCAAGTATTTTGCAGATACCTCTTTATGGGTAGGGATACATTTACACATTTTTGTTAATCTTTCTACAATTACCCAGCAAGAATTGAAACTTTCTTTTCCTGCTAATGGCAAGTCAGTGACAAAATCCATGTTTATAATTTCCCATGGAGCTTTTGGCTGCTCAATTTGTTGTAACAACCCAGCTCTCTTCCCAGTTAATCTTTTAGATTTCTGAAAAGAGTCACATGTTTCAATGTATTTTTGTACATCTTCTTTCATGTTTATCCACCAGGCTGTATTTTTAACTCTGGTTAATGTTTTGTAAAAACAAAATGACCTGCTAAGATGTCATCATGACAAGTACTCAACATTAACTCTTACATAGAATGTGGTATTACTATTACATTAATTAGCTTTTTTCTGTAATATATATATCCATCTTCAATTGACAGTTTACCTTTTTCCAATGCATTTTTATACTTTAGAGGCAAAGTTTTAATTAATGCACTCATGGAGGCATTAGTTGGATCATTTAAAATGGTAGATAATTTAGCCAAATCTTTATCAGATGAATAATTTTTCAATATATTTTGCATAAACTCTTCCTCTAAATCCACTATATAAATCCCAAATATATGTATAACCTCATTTTCAGGTACATAAGCTGGGTTGTCAGCATTGTTTGGCAAAGGACTTCTGGATAATAAATCCACATTAGAATGCAGTTTTCCTGCTCTCTGAGTGATTTTCATTATTCCTCTGTACTCTTGTACAGCTAGTTGCCATCCAAACATGTTCCTATTAGGTGTTTTCATGTTTAGTAATGATTTTACTGCACTGGAATCTGTTGTTGATTCAAACTTCCTGTCTTCCAGATAGTAATGAAGTTTCTCCAAGGCCCAAAAAACAGCTAAACATTCCAGTTGGGTGGCACCATACCTTAATTCTTTCTTTCTTAAGGTTCTGGATATATAACAGATAACTACTTCAGATAATTTTCCATTTATTATCTGTTTTTGATGTAAGGCAGCACCTAACCCTATGAAACTTTCATCAGTGTACAAGATAAATGGTAGGTTAAAATCTGGCATTCTCAATATTGGAGCTGAAATTAAAAACTACTTCAATTTATCAAAGGCATGTTGTCTTTCATTATTCCAAATGAAAGCTTCATTTTTCCTGATTAATGTTGTTAAAGGGTTTTCAATTAATTGGTAGTTTTTTATATACTGCCTATAGTATCCACAGATACCTAAAAAAATTTAAACATCTTTCACATTCTTAGGTATACTAATGTTTTTTATTGCTGCCACTTTTTTCTGGTTAACACAAATTTCTAATCCAGATACAACATGTCCAAGTACTTTCAAGGATTGAAACCCAAACTTACATTTTTTCAATGCAATTGTCATATTAATTTCATCCATCTTTCGAAATACTCTTTTCAGGTTATTTAAATTTTCATCATATGTTTTTGAGAACACTATTATGTCATCAATATAAACTAAAAGCCATTCTTCAATTATTTCCTGATGAAAAATACTATCCATCAATTTTTGAAAGACTGAAGGCACATTTTTTGGGACAAAAGGCATTCTCACATATTTAAATATCCCCATGTGTGTGGTTATGAGTAAGAAATTACAAGAATTATTTTCCACAGGAATCTGGTGTTAACCTTTGTTTCCATCCAGACAGGAAATATCTTTTGCTCCTTGTAAGGTAACATGGATAGAAGCTATCCTTGGTAGAGGGTAAATATCATCCAGAGTGAATGTATTCAGAGCTCTGTAAACACCACATAATCTTGCCTTATATTTTTCATAAGAGATTAAAACTGGTGAAATAACACAATACTTAGGTTTTGTGTCTAATTTTTCAACAATACCCATTTCTAACAACATTTTAATGTTTTTTTCAATGTCTTTCCTTTTTGCAGGAGAAGCTGGGTAAGGTTTCTTTTTCAAGCTGCCAAGAATATGATCCAGATCACAACTTAAAGAGATTTTCATCTCATGGTCTTTGACCAATTCTAGTTCATTTGAACCATGAGCAAATGCCATAGTATAAGATTTTATCAATCTCAAAATATTGTTTTGTTCAATTTTTGAGAGTTGAGGACTGAAAGAGGCTTTTTGGATTTCATTTTCCAATTCTACCACTTCAGAGGTGGTTCTTCCACCTCACAGTTGTTCTTCTTTAGAAGCAATGGAATAAACTGAATTTTCAGAGCAAATCTTGAATTTTTTTTCCATTTACGCCTATAGTGAAGCAACTATTTTCAGGATCTAGTTTGATGCAAAATTTGTTCAATAAGTCATTTCCAATAATAAACCAATCACTACAATTATTATTATCTATTACCACAATTTCACACACTGCTCTTACATATCCATTATGATATTTAAAGAATACAGCTGTTTTGTATTTGCCAATTGGATTTAATACTGAACTAAAACCCCTCCAGTTCTTTGTCTGTACAGGCTCTAGTTTTTCCTTATACTTACTATCTAGTTTCATTAAAGTATTAATAGAAACTACACTACTTGAAGCCCTGGTGTCAAGAATGGAATTTATTTCTTTTCCACATATAATAACAGGTGCTCTAATAGGTGCTATTTTGTAAATATCATGAGATACATCTTTGATAATTTCAGCTTCTTTAATGGAAGTTAAAGATGTATCTGTATGAGGTATTGCATCATTTAGGAACATAATATCCTGTTCTAATACATATATCTCATTTTCATCATCACTGTAAGAAATGTTACTTTTACAATCCTCACTAGATTCCTTCTTTTCATCTTTGTGATTAATTTTTTCAGAATCTTGTGAGTTTTCAATAACATTTATTCTTTTCTTACAAGTATGACTTTAGCCCAAGGTTCATTACATTTTCAGCAAGTGTTATTTACTTGTCTATTAGGGACAAGGGGAGCTGAAGGTTTTTTCTTCTCTACTGGTAACCTATTTTTAGTAGGTTTTACTACCTCAACACTTTTCTTGTAATTATTATACCTGGTTTCATATTTGTGGTTCAATAATATTTCATTGCATATATTAATAAACTCAGATGTATCTCTGATGGTTTCAGTTTTAGCTACAATAATGTCTCTGACTGATATAGGAAATTTATATATTATTATTTCTTTCCACTTATCATAATCCATTTTTGGATCCATGGCTTTCATGATTTTTATTAAATTCATTAAAAACACCATGGGTTTGTCTCCGAAATTTGGATTATATCTGGCTTTCTCATACAATCTTTGTTGAGTGATTCTAAATTTTGGGCCACCAAATTGCCTTTCAATTAGTGCCTTCCATTCATTCCAGGAGTAGTTAATTCCCTCACTCAATACAGATTCAAACCATAATAAGGCCACATCTGTAAATAAAGTTATCAATTTTGATGTAAATTCTTCATCAGGTAATTTGTATGAAAATTTTAAGTTATCAATTCTCTGAATGAATTGTTTCCAATTAGATTTTGAATCCCCATCAATAGAAGGGTACTGATCTAACTTAGGCCAGCTTATTTGGCTAGTTTTGGCTTCCCTAACCTGAGGAATATTGAGTAATTCACTTACTTTAGAAAGATGATCATTTATTTCATCCTTTACTGATCTTGTATTCTCAGAGCCCATGACACTATGTTCATGTTCAATCATTGTTTTATCATCTGAGAGTTTCATAAAAACTGGTACTCTTTCCACATAAGAGTTATTATATTTTACTTTATCAGTATTTTTCAAAATGTTAGCAATTTCCATTTCTACTCTTTGTAACCTATCTTTTATTACAGGTACATGAATTAAGGTATCATTCACATTTGAAAAAGGCAATTTTACACATCCCTCTATGGTAGGCATAATATTCTGAGAATGTTCCAATTTATTTTCTAAATTATTAATCTCAGAGTTTAATCTTTTGTTTTCATTGATTAATTCATTATTTGAATTCTCAATAATTTTTATCCTATTGGCTGTTGTACTCAATGATTGTGTGAGGTTTAATAATACACTTTCTGTATTATTGTTTGACTCTCTAGAGAATTCTTCCAATTTTTCAATTCTTAATAATTATTTACTAATTATTTTTGATTCCATTGGATTGTATTTTAGAAAATACTCAATTTTTCCTGTGTCCAATTCAGAAGACTCATCATCAGGTTCCAGATTTAATTCATTTGGTTCCATTTTTATATTAATAGCATTTTCCTGGTGGTCAATAAAACTATGTACATTGTCCTCATTTAAAGAAAAGTTTAACATTTTATTTTCAAATGAATAATTTTTTAAATCCTTATCAATTATATTCAATAACTCTTTATCAATTTCATTACCTATAAGTAATTTATTGTTAGGATTATATAATTGATCCTGAGAAGATGGATGACTTACCCAGGTCTTATTCCATTTCCCCTGCCTCTCCTTGGATTTCCGCTGTAAGGGTAACTGCTGGAGCCCTTTTGTTGAGGGTTGTTGTAGTTTTGGGCATACCAATTTCACTTCCATTTTCTTACAGAAATTTTTTGGTCCTCCTCTTGGCCTGGAGGTTTTGCTATGAAACTGTTGGGTGCCACTGTTGGTAGTTGAGCCTTTATTTCTACTAGAGCTTGATTGACTTCTACAAAACTCTGAGCTGCTCTTTTCTCCAGATTGTTTATCTGGTCCACTATATTGTTGACTCTTATATTCAAGGTGTTCAGTAGAGTGGAGAGGGAGTGAATTTTTTCTTGTAAGGTATTTCTTTTTTTCTTTATTGATACCTGTTTTAATAGTTTTTCCCTTTCTTGTGAGACATTTTTGGAGTGTTGCTGTTTGTGGGGGAATCCTGGCCCTCCATTTGAATGTCCTGTAACTGGTCTTTCAGATCTAGGTCTTAAGCTATAAGGTTTTGCCTTATTACTCACAATATCATTGTTGTCACACATTTTTATGTAGAATTTAATCAAAGAATTGAAATTTGAGATATGAAAACTTCAAAAAGGAGTTTTATCAGTATTTATCAATACCACTGAAGAAAATTTTATTGCTTACCATCTCAACTATCCTTCACCTCCGTATTCACCTTCTCAAAAATACATCTCCAGGTCTCCTAACTGATCTTCAGAACTAGGTCCTCCCTCTTCTTCTTTGTCTTAAGTTCCTTCCAAAAGATCCAGGAAATAAATCCCCAGATCTCTCTCTAATTGGCCACCTCTATCTTACCAAGCATCTGCTTTTATCTCTTGGAATTACACTTCAAATGCTTCAAATTCAGCTCATAGGCTGCCAGACCACGTCCAGGTGACCCACCTACCTTTCTGGGAAGAAAAAAACAGGCTCAAAACCTTAAAAACAACCATAAAACGGCCAAAATTCTCCAAAAAAACCACAAAACTTCTGCACAAGAACCTTCTCCTGCTCCCAGAGAAATTCAAAAAAAATTTTCAAAGTCCAACAACACCAAAAATTCTCAAACTTCAAGAAGAACTTCTGGAGCTCCCCAAGAGCAATAAAGAGCTCCCAAAACTTCCCAACAACAAAAATCACCTTCTCTATCCAGGAGAAGAAAGAAAACCTCCCCTATTCCTGCCAACTACTCCTCTGACAGTTCATTCTCTTCAATTAATTCATCCAGAAAAAAAAATTCAGCCCCCAGGTCACCTTCACCTGCCCCATCCTCCAGAAAAATTGGTTTCCCCATACCAGCAATCAATCCAACATAGAAGAATAACAATAGCAACAAAAATTCAAACAGCAAGTCTCCTTCTCTAGTAAGGCCCCAGGAAGAGTACCCTCCTAGTTCACCTTCTCAGAACACACTGAAAGAAGACCAAGATAACCCATATTTATCTCTGGCTGATCCTTCCACCACATATCCTTCCAAACCTTCAGAAGTCCAAATTCCTTCAGCATATAACTTTGAAGAGCTTCCTATCTGTAAGTAAAATATTTTATATCTAATTTGATCAACAAAAAAAGCAACTTCTGAAAAAAATTCTTCTTGTTTATATGGCACTTCTCCTCCTGAAACTACTATTGGAGTTGGCCAAACCCTTAAAACTAAGTTAACTCTGGATTATGTTGATATTAAACAGAACCTAAGCATAATGTGTTCCAACATGCTAAAGGGCTTCGCTCTTCATTGACCATTGAATAAGTTTGAAAGGACCCTGAGAAAGAAATTTCAGGAAAACCACTGGAATATGTCAAGGATAATTAAGCACACCTTCCAACATTCCATCTCAGCCTCTTCTGCTTCCTTGTAAAAACTACCTTCCAAACTGGTCCCAGACCATTAAAATCCCTACAATCTCTCCAGCAGACTACACCACAAGGAATACAGTTCATCCTCCAATCTAAACAAGAAACAGAAACACCAACACTTTCTGAACCAGCCTTCAGAACCTTATTCATCCAGAGATTAGATTATAAGAAACAGAAAATAATATAAATTAATAAAAATAAAGAAAAAAATTAAAGAAAAGAAAAAAATTAATAATTAGCAGCTGAAAACAAATAATTTATACTTTTATTTTATCTTATATATATATATAAATATATTTTTTATTTTTGTTATTTTTTTCTATTCCTATAACTACTAACATACTAAAAAAAACTTGAAAAGTAATAAAAGTCATAATGCCCAAAAAATATAAGATCTGAGAAAATAAAATTGAACAATAATAAATTAAAATAAATAATAAGTACAAATGGTATCACCCAGCCTATTGATGAGCTGATCCCCTGATAACTTACCCACATCCAAGTGCACCTTAATGTGGATACACCTTTAAGAAATTTTTAAGATTTGAAAAGTAATTTGAACATATAAAGAAAAATTGAAAATGAAAAAAAAAATTAATGATTGAAAAAAACTTGAGAAGTAATAATATAAAAATAAAAATAGCATTGCCCAGCCAATTGATGAGCCTTTCCTCACTAAAGCTTGCCCACATTCAGGTGTCCCTGATGTGGTACACCCAACTAATTTTACTTTATTTTATTTTTATTTTATAAACAGCCCTCACTAACAAAATATGAGAAAAAAAAGAGAAAAAAAAGAAAATAATCTAAGACCACTACAATTCCACTCCATCACAAAAAATCACAGAAGCTAATCCAGGTCCAAGGAAAAGATTACTGGGTGGACTCCATTCAATAAGTAAAATTGATAGGAGACCACCAGTGATCCACTACCAAGAAAGATTCAAGAACCAAGAAACCAGACCAAATCCAGTTTAAAGTCATAGAGGACTAAAAACCTGAATGAAAGTAGAAAAATAGGATTCAACTAAATAGAACCAAGGACTTGAAACAGACATTCTGGGGTAACTGCCCTACAGAGCTTCCAGTCCATCAGTTACCCCAAAACTTTCCAAAATAAAATCTAGAAGTCCCCCCTGGGTACCTTCTAACAAAAACAAACATCCCACACAATGAAAAGACTTGAAGCTCACAGAAATCCAGTTTAAAGTCATAGAGGACTAAAAACTGAATGCCAAAGAAAAAGAGCAAGAATTTAACTAGGACAGGCAAAACACTTGGAACAGACATTCTGGGGTAACTGTTCTACAGAGAAGCAAGCTCATCAGTTACTCCCACACTTGCCAAAATAAAATCTAAAAGCTCCCCATGGGTAACTTCTAATAAAAACAAAAATTTAAACAATAAACCCAAAAATCAATAATAATGAAGAGTCCAGCACTTGAAGACCAAAGATAAACCCAGTTAAAAATCATAGACTAAAAACCTGTTAAAAGAAGACCAATTCTAGGGTTCAATTTAATTAAGAGAAGGGGTTCAAAACAGACAATCAGGGACAACTGTTATACAGAGCAGCCAGCCCATCAGTTAGCCCCACACTTACCAAGATAAAATATAAATTCCCCTCCCATGGGTACCATCTAACACAAAAAGTTTCAAACACATTATATGCACAGTATCACCAACAAAACAACCCAATAATAAAAAGAATGAATCATAGTTTATCCTCATTGAGGAGTTAGTCTTCTTCTCTTCTTGTGCCTCTGGGGTAAAATCTCTTCAACTGGTAAGAAGCCACTCTCTTCTTCAAGACTTCCCCATCCAATTTTTCTAACTGATATGATCTACCTGAGAGTTAAGATCTGATTCTATAAGTACCATTCCACCAGTCAGAGAACATCTTGCCCCACTGACTCTCCAAACTCGTATTATACACCAATACCAAACACCCAGGCTTTAAAAGGATTTCTCAGCCTGTGTTCCAACCTCTTATCCCACTACCTAACTGACTGATTCCTTATCTTTATCATCCTTTCATAGGATTTTTCATGAAATTTTTCCTTTCTTTCAAGCTGCTTCATTCTGGCACATAATAAGTCTTCAGTTGAACAGACTTCATCCCAATAAATTCCCAAATAAGAAATTGCCTCCAAATCTACTGGTAAAACAGCCCTCTGACCAAAAATAAGTCCATAATGTTAATACCCAGTAGTCCTCTTGAAATTAATTCCATCAGCAAACAAAACCAAAGGTAAATAATGCCTCCATGTTTCAGCACTATCCCCACACATCTTGACCAAAGCATTCTTCAACACTAGATGCCCTCTTCCAAACATGCCTTCAGCTTCAGGATAATAAGGAGTATCCACTCTGATCTTGGACCCAAAACTATTAACAGCTTCCTTGAATTCTGCTCCAAATTCTGGTTCTCCATCAAAAGTGACTAATTTCATCAGCCCATACCTATAAATCCACTCCTTCAAGAATTCTGCCACATTCTCAGAAGTCAAACTAACCAGAGGCACTTCCTTAACCCAATCAGATAAATCATATCTTGTAACAATCAAATATTTATACATTCCCTCTTTAATATGAACAGCATCCATACTGACTATTCCAAACACAGTTGATTCTCCAGTAGCATGGCCAACCTCTTTTGGTTTCTAGTGACTTCTTCTCTGACACTCTTCACAAGATTGGACCCAAAATTGAACAGGAAACTTCATACCAGGCCACCAAAATCTGTCTTCTACTCTTCTATAAGTCTCCCCAGATCCTCTATGACCAAGTTCTTCATAAAAGGACTTCAACACCAACTCTTGACCCTTCTTCTGTGTCACCACAACTTGAGGATTTTGATGTACCCTCCTCATCAACTTTCCTCCTGAATCATTAAAGCCAGGACTCTTTTTCTTGATTTTCACCCAAGTATCATCATCACAACTATCTGGCCTCTCCAAAGTCAACAGATATTCCACCATAAGAAAATAAAACCCAGACTGACCACAGGTCTCTGCTTCAAAACCCAGAAATATAACTTCCAAGGGCACAACCCTGTCATCAAAATCACCAGAATACAAATGAATCAATTGACCAGCCCATTCAGGAAACCAATCTTTAAATTTTGACAACTCATTCTCCCTCTACTGAACTTTGTGAGAATCAAGTGTACCAAAAAAACACCATTCTCTAAATTTGAGCCATCCCTAACAACAGCCCCTTCTTCATCAACAAAAACATCCTGATCACCAGAATGAAGATTAGATCCAGCCAGTTTAACCTCTTGGGGGAGGTCCAAATTGTGCAGTTTTACCTCTTTCAGGAGGTAAGAAAAATTATCAGAACCTCTTGCGCTGGCCCTAACCGCAGGAACCTCTTCATCAAACTCTTCTGACTCAGAATCTTCATCTGTTTGTGGTCTTCTTGACAACCCATATGGCATTGTGAAATTTTGCCTGGATTATGTACCAAATCAAAATAGAAGTGCTGTATAAATGCAAAACACATAGTCATTGAAGCATTAAGAAGACTAGGAGTTTTCATCATCTGCACCAAAGATTTAGCATCCACCTGCAGCTCAAAATGCTGCCTCCACAAAACAGTCTGCAGATTCTTCGAGATTTTTTCCACACCACAGAGATCCAAATTTTCCTGAAAGTACCTTGATTCCACCTCATTAAACACCACAGATTAATATCTGCCTGGCCTGACCCTCCCATTCTTATCCTCCTGAGACAGAACAGCACAAGCAGAAATATAACTTGGATCCACAGCCAAATAAATCTTCCCAGCCCCAACACCATAATCCAGCTTATGTAACACAATATTCTCCTCTACAACCTTCTTAAACTTCACAAATTCCTCTTCAAAATGATCATCCCACTCCAATTAAGCATCCTTACTTGTCAACTTCCTTAAAGGAGCAGCCAAAAAAGAGAAGTCCTTAAAAAAAATCCTCACATAAACACAAACACCCAAGAATCCCCTGACTTCAGTGGTATTCTTTTGTCTTTGCCATGCTTGAATTTTATTAATCTTCATCTTTTCTATAGTCCTACCCTCCTTACACACTACATGACCCAAAATCTCTAATTCTGGTACACAACAACAAGATTTTGACCCAGAAACAGTGAAACCAGCCTCCTCTATCCTAAA
The DNA here is from genome assembly GCA_030280995.1 of Hemileia vastatrix. NCBI lineage: Eukaryota > Fungi > Basidiomycota > Pucciniomycetes > Pucciniales > Zaghouaniaceae > Hemileia > Hemileia vastatrix. The sequence continues at coordinate 2,355,491 of JASXTE010000011.1, forward strand.
CAAAATCCTCTCCAGTGTCACAGAATACTTACACACAAAACTCCTAATTCCAGGTTTTTTCTTCAATAACTCATTATTACAATCAGATTTTTGCCCTTTAATTCCACCATCATTAATAAAGATACCAGCATAAGTTGGTACTTCATCCTGAAATATCTAAGCCATCTGTGCCTGGTAAAAAGCAACAAAATTAGTAGCTCCTTGAGGTAACCTGGTCAATTAAAACCTTCCCAAAGGATTCTCAAAAGTAGTGAGAAGCCTAGAGTCCACATGAAGTTCCCTCTCATAATAACCACCCATAGTACCCCCCAAACCATAACACACCCTTCCAGAAAAAGCCTCCACAAAATCCTCTGCACTTGGACGCATTCCAGAATCCTTGATAGTCACTCTATTCAAGGCTCTGAGATCATGAACCACCCTAAGCTTGCAATTTTGCTTCTTGACACAGAAAACAGGACTAGAATAACTTGAGGTTGACTTTTCATACAAACCTGTCCTTACCCTTTCCCTGGAAATCTTTAAAAAATCATCCCTTATAGCAGCAGGAATTGGAATTGGTTTGATTTCCCAAGGCTCATGACAAAACTCTGGAATCAGATAAGGTAAACCATATGAATGTTTCAACACACCTCTTTCCTCCTCTGCAAAAGCAATTTCCTTTTCCCTCAAAACCATCACATTCAACAACAACTTCCTCTCCTCTTCAGATAGCCACCCATCAGGACCAAAATATACCATCTCCAGACTTTCCTCAGTAATCCTAGAAGTTTCCACAAAATCAGGTGGATTCTTAACTAAAGGCATCACAATAGGATCTCTTGACAAGGATGGCCTCTTACAAGGTGGGTTCAGCACAACTGGAATAGTCTCATTGACAGGCCTAACCTTCACTTCTACCTTCTTGAATTTAGAAGCATCCACTTCCATCTCTTCATCTTCAACAGGAGCTTCTTCAGTCTTCCTACAAAAATGAACAGGGGTTTCCCCAACGCTCACAGGTGTGGCCAAGTTAGTGTTTTTGAAAGGTGTGGAAGAAGCCCTGGTGGTGCACAACTGGGAGGAGTTACTTTTAGACGCCAATCTCACCACTCCAAATTCTCATTCTCTTCCTCACTATCAACCTCAATTCCACCACTTTTCTCCTTTACAACCAAATAATCTGGAAATAATTTTTTTTGATCTTCTTTCTTCTTTATATTCAGATTTTTTTTCTTGATTACCTTCAATTATCTTGAAATTTTTTTCTTCTTTTCTTGATGAGGGGCCTTTCATAGAACAGACACCATGGTTTTCACAACTGCTCATAAGTGTGGCCAAGGTAATTTTTTTTGAAAGGTGTAGTAATAACCCTAGCTGTGCACAATTGGGAGGACTTACTTTTAGACCCCAATCTCACTGCCCTAAAACTCTTCCATTACACAGACATAAAACGCATGTTAATTCTTAAACTTGAAATATAATTAATTTTGAAACCATTAAATTAACAGAGACTTGATAAAAAACTTGAAGAATACTTGCAGATAAGAGAAGAATTATACAAAGAAAGCTGAAAATACACTTGGAATATCTCCAAATGAGCTGACCTATTACAACCTGGGATTTCCACTATATGGGGACAGGTTGCAGCACTTTGGTGATCAGCCTCACCTACTCTAAAAATTAAGGCTCTCCATCAGAGTGTGAGCCACCTTCCAAAAAACCAGAAGCAGTCTATATTCCCTTCTCCTCTCACAACAATCAGGGAAGTGACACATGAAGATAAGCCCAGCCCTAGTCTCCCAACCCTCTTCACCAGGTGAAGACAACCTCATATGCAAGTTCCTTTCATCTTCTCCTGTCAACTCCAAGCTAATTCCAACTCCAGGTTTATAACCAATCCTGGCTGCAAAATCCATCAAAAAGGGGCCACCCAAAACTTCCCTAACAGTGCCTTTTTCAATATAAAAGTGCACCTTCCCAGAAGCTCCACCAACATTCAGCTTTACAAACTCTGCCACTTTCTCCATTTTCAACTTCCCACAAGTTTCAACTTTACTATTTTGCACTCTTTTTTTCCCTCCTTTCCAACAAGGTAGGTGCCATATATTATTTTTCATGTTCATCTGATATCTCTTTCTTATTATCATGAATATATTCTCCAATCTATATACCACACTTCTCTGGAGGATGGTGAACTTGTTGAGCCCCTGTTGTTCTCATTTTCACTATCACTTCTCAAATATTTGAGCAGTTTTGAGAAGAAGAATTGGAGTTAGGGTTATGTATATTCAAATATAATAGCCTTTTAACTTAAGATTCTCCTTAAGCCTATCTTTCATTTCTCACAAACAGTTTTAAACTTGGCTCAGTGGTTGCTGAGATATTGAACTTTAAAGTCAAGTCATTATTTTTTAATATTTTAATTTTTTTGCTTTGATATTATATAACTAGATAATAGGGCTTCTAAAATGATTGTCTGATGATTATCAAAGTTTTTAACTTTTATTGAAGTACCTGAACATTAGATTTGGATTAGTATTTGATGCTTATTCACTTTTTTTCTCCACAGCACTTAAATCAATCTTTTATCAACTTTTGTCAAGTAGGTCTCAAATTCTATCATGAATAAATACTCCAAACCATATAAGATACTTCTCTGGATAATGGTGAGCCTATTGAGCCCCTGTTGTTCTAATTTTCAAAATCACTTCACATATTTTTATGCAATTCTGAAAAAAAATTTGGAATTGGGTTAAGTTTATTCAAATCTCATCTCTTTTTAATTGAAGATTCTCCAGAATCCTAACATTCATTTCTTGTAAACAGTTTTTTAATTTTTTTAAGTGGTGGCTGAGATATTGAACTTTAAATTTGAGTCTTTTTTTGCACTATTTTACTTTTTTTTTAATTTGATATTACATACTTAACAAATAAAGCTTCTGAAATTCTTATATCATGATAATTTTCATATTGGTAATAGTCATTTTTTGTTCCCAAAGAAAAGCTCAAGTTTACTGAATTCATTTGCACTCTTGTAGAATTTTTGGATTTATTTTGGCACACTTTCAGCATATTTTCAGCTTGTATTTTCTTTGGGTTTATAATTGTGGGATTATGTTAAAATAAGTGAGTATTCTATTTTTATTAATTTGACATGCAAAGTATGAGGTCAAAGAAAGTTTTTCATTTTTTATTTTAATGTTATAATTTAGCATATTCTAGTCATTTATCCACTTTACTTGAGGTTTTAGAGTTTCAAGCCATACTGATGTGGTATCATTTCTACATTATTTTGTGAGATTTTTTCTTAAATTTATATGTTATCAACATTTATTTTCTTGAAGTATATTACTTCATCTTTGTGTCTTACTCTGAATGACTTGTTCATTTTTTGATTATGCATTTTAATTGAAATTTGGAAATGCTGATCCCCTACTAGGATAAAATGCAGGGGAAGCTCTTGCCATTTTTTTTCTTGACTTGAGAATTTAATAAAAAAGGTCTGAATAAAAAGTTTTTCATATTTTAGACTTATAAATTTGAAAGGAATATAAATTTTTTGCTAGAAATAGAAAAAAATTTCATTCTTACAAGGATGAATTTTATATTACAAACATGAATTCAAAAATTTACCAGGTTTTCTTGGTACCTAATTACATTTTGTTAAAAAATTTGACAAATTAATGAAACATTTTTTTACATGAAACATATCTGGTAAAGAAAATCAATGGCACCCTAAAAAAAAGTTAAAAATGCTACCTCTTTTTTTAGTTAAAGTGATTTTTTACACCTTGAGAAAGTTTCTGAATAAGTAGAATAGTTTTACCATCAACATAACTTATATATCCATGAGATCCTTATCTTGAATAACCTGAGATTTCTCAAGTTTCTCCTCTTTGGTTTTCCAGGAAAGCAATTGGTAACATAAGGAAATAATAGCAGCAACACTTCATTTTTTATAGCTATCAATTGAACCATACCCTAAAGAGAAGTCAATTTCAAACCATTTCAAGAAAGCTCCATTACCATTGGGGCCAAAAAAATAGTGGGAAAGTAAATTAAATTAAAGGATCATGTTGTTGTTTTTGAGAATTGTTGTGAAACACAGGGAAATCCTGAATAAGCTCAACCAATTTAAGGAGAAATTCCAGGGGAGTCCTGAATAAATGTCTAAAACTAGGCAAAGATAGGTTGAGAAGTATCTGGATGGTGTACTTGAGGGTATGAAGTATTTGAGGCTTTCTATAAAGAAGGTAATTTCTTCTAAGAATCTTTTGATGAGAAAAAAATCTTCAAGGTCACAATCAGAATTAGATTCAGAATTCAAGAGGAGATCAAGTGCTACAAAACTAGTTTCTTGATTTATTTTATCATCATTTGAGAGCATGGAAGGCATGACTCTTATATGGTATAAAACTGTAAATGTTATACAATTCTTTGAGTTATGAACCGTTATGCTGTTAAGTGCTTCTTATATATGAGATGATGCTTAAAAATCACTAAAATGGGATTTTATGATGAAATCAACACTTTTGGTTGAGAGAGTGCACATTTGAGAGAAAGAAGAGACTTATTTCACCTTTGAAACACACCAGTGTTGGGGCTAGTGTGTTTCCAAAATCTGCACTTTGATAAAATCATATTTTCCAGAACTGACACCCCCTAATATAGCAATATGAATGGATGAAGATTTAAGCATGATTTAGTATCCAATTTTTTTTCCTCATTATATTTATTTTTAACTCTCTTATTTTATTTTCTTATACTTGTATCTCAATTTCCTCTGGTTCTTTTTCCCTCAATTCCCCTGTCCTCAGTCCAGAGTCATCTTTTGTCCTGAGTTATTTATTTATTTAAATCCATAACTCAACTTTCTTGTATGTTTATCAGGTAAAGTTTTTATGTATTCTCTACAACATAAATGCATTCATTTTCTCTTCCTCATTATACTTATTAGGGGGTAATAATGCTATCCCATCCACAATTAAATTAATTTCAGATAAAAACCCTTATGCCCCAATTATCTTCTGCAATTAATTTTGAAAAAAATAGGGTTTTTAGACATTTTACATTGTGGCAGCATAAGATTTATTATGGCAATAATATTTTATAGAAAATTTTGGGATATTATCATCTAGTGATTTCCTGAGCATAATTGGTCTTTAATTAAATTTTATTATGAAGGAAATTGGTTCTAAAAGCATTTAAAAGGAGTTACAAAAATGCCCAGATTAAAACATTTATTTCATGGTCAAAAATACTTGATATAGGGTCCAAGATGTATGGAAAAGAAATTATGAATGCTTAAGAACCTTTTGGAATTTTTCAGCAATTTAATCAACTTTTATTATATTTTTAATACATTTATTTTTGATTGTAAGATTTTTTTTATCTACAGATTTTATGTTGTGGTCTTCCAACATTGGCAGGGGCCTTTGTTGGTCTATTTAGTGTTGTTTTGATATGTCTTAAATGGCATTGTATAATAATTGGGTGTTTTTCTGGGTTTTTTCAGAAAATATTGGGACTGTGGAGATGTGGCTACTACTATTGGATAGCCCCCAATTTTCTCTATATTTTATGTTTTGATGACATTTTTCAGATTTTAAGTATTAAGGGGATAATTTCTCTTTTTCATTTAAAAAGTTAGCTCTTAAATTTTGTTTTTTGTTTTATGGGCTATCATTAAGTCTTAGGGTTAAGTGCTTAGTACCATTAGAATGAGCTAATTTTGCTCTACATTTTATGTCTCAATGTTGTTATAGCCTAATTATGTGTTTTAAAGGTTTTAGTAGTCATAGTAGATTTTTCTATGTATTTTGGGTATTTTTCGAGGTTTTTGATGGTTTTCTGGCTTCAGGGTGGTCTGGCTGCCTCAGGTGGCCTGCCCGCCTTGGTGCTAGAAGGCTGGGAAGAGTTTCTAGAGGGTTTTTATGCAGTTTGGCCTTCAAGAACGCCAAATTCATTGGTGTGCATGGGCTTTTAGATAGTGTTCTGTGTGTACATAGTGAATAAGGCAGTTTGGGGTAACTTTAATTATCATACAACCATCTGGAGGTGATATCATTGTTCCTCACTCAGTTTTAACTGTTTTTTGGTCACAATTGGCTGTGTTTGTTGCAAGTTGAGTTCTTCATTTGACTTAACTTGGCAACTGGTTTCTCTGGTATAGTCTTGCAAGCTATATCAAGTATTATTGCTGTCTCTGGTGTGGATTTGCAACCTACATCAAGTATCATTGCTTTCTCTGGTGTGGAAATTGGTCTACATTTCAGCTCTTTGGTTTGGTAGTCTGTCTGGAGACTACTTTCTTGGCTGATTAGTCAGTCAAGTGTGTTGAAAAAGGGGCTTTAGCAAACAGGAACCAATTTAGTGTAGCAGGTAAATCTCACTTTATTTTTCTAAAGGGGCAGGGGATTTTCTCTCTGGGTTTTCTTTAACTCCCTTGGTCAAGGCCTATAGCTAGTATCATGGGATTGTCTACAACTTAACTTTGATAATGATTAGTTTACTGAATAGGGTTTCCCAGGCTACAAAAAGTACAGGAAATTGTTAAGAAATAGTAAGACTATCTTTTTGAATTCCTATAGAGTTATTAGAGTATATTTTATATTTCAATTGAGTAAAGAAGTCCAGGAAAGCTCTGTGGAGATCTTTGGAGATCCAGAAAATCTTGGGATTTGTTTAGGAGGGGAAATAAAGCCATGTGACAACTATGTGCATATATTTGACTTTTTAATAAAATTTTGGGCTGAAAAAATCATCATAATTTGACATTTAACAATAAATAATGCATAAAAATAACTTTTATAACTTAATATTACATATATAATAGTACCCTTATAATTTTGACATTTTGGTAAATATAACAAATATTTTACATAACACTTCATAAAGATATACTTTTAGGGTACCATTAGAAAGATCCCAACCTAAATATGTCAAATATATAATTATTTTCATAAAATTAAAAACCTTAAATTAATATATATATTACAATCATCTAAATAACTTTTCACTGGTGCAACTTTTTGTTGTATTTTATTATATTATTGAAAGAAAAAGATTCTAATATCTCAAAAGTTTTAATATTAAAATTTCAGCCAGTTATTTTAATATCAAGAAGATATTTTAGCTTATATTATTTATAACTGTTATTTCCCTTAAAGGGATAGGGTTTTCTTAGGTTTATCTAATTCCCTTGGATTTTGCTTACATCAAGGCAACTGTAAAAGTCTTTCTACATTGATGGCACCCAAATTGAGGTTTGAATTTTATAGATTTTTATAATCTTTCTTGGTTCTTGGACTATTTTAGCCTTCAAAGGGCTCACTTTTTGGAAAACTTTTTTAACAGTTGATCTTTTATTTTTGGGATGTCCTCTGCTTCTGGATCAGTTGTTTCTGCTACTTATTCTCCTGCTATGGAATCAGCTAGGATTCAAACTTGGGATTTGCCAAATTTTTATGGTGAAGAATTTAAATGGTTTTGGAGAAGTTATAAGGCTGCTTCTGATGTTGATGGGGCTTCTCATGTGGATATGATGAAGAAAATCAGGTTTTTTACTGTTGATAGAGAGATGGAAAAAGAGTTAATTGCTATGGATGGTTATAAAAAGTTCAATTGGATAAAGTTGTCAAAAAAGATGGTGGAAAGATGGGGTTTTACGTGCTATATGGTGTACTTGAACATGACTTTCAGTGTGTGGTTAGCAAAGGGTGGTGTTGCTTAATTGGTGGACTATACAAAACTCCTTGGAAATTTTGATGAAGTGGTGGAATATCTGGTGTTGGTGGATGAAATCTCTCCTGAAAATCAGGCCAAAGATATCTTTTGCTCTGCCTTTAGTAGGGGTGTTAGGATGGATGTGTTAAAGTAGATATCTAGGAAAAATCTGATGAAGACTTCACCTAATGGAGAGAATAACCTTCCTTTCTTGTCTATTATCAAAGAAAATGTATAAGAATACCTCAAACTATGGCACTGGACAGCTATCAATAATTTTCTCATAAGTATGTTAGAAAGATTAGTGAAGTTTCTGTCAAAAATAGTGATATTCTGGTGAAAGCTCAGACAGGGAAGCTGGTTCCTAAATTTGATTGTAATGTTGATATTAATATGGTGGATCAGTTGACTGACTTAAAAAAGCAGCTATAATTTTTCTTTCAAGAGACACAGAAGGTCAATAAGGCCCCTTTTTCTTTCTCTTCTTTCTCTTTTTATCAATCTAAAAGCTATGAGATAGGATAACCCATGACTGTTTATTTTAGCTGGTGAATGAATAGGTTTGCCAGTAATAGGAATGATATAAGAGAGCATAGCAAAAGTCATATAATTGGAATTATTTGAATTGGTATTAATTTTGTTATAAAAACTAGAATGAGTGATTGTAACATTCAAAGATAACAAATATTTGTTTCAAAGTTGTTCCCATTCAGATTTACACCAATTCAGTATTCCTTATTTATTAGAAAGTTTATGATTTTTTAAAAAGCTTTATTTCAGATTTTTTTTCAGCCAAAGAGTGAGTAAGGAATTTAAAGAAGGTAAGGAGTCTTATTTTTTAAAATCATTATCTTTTTTGGCTTTAGATATATTTTTGAGAAAAGAATAGATGCCTATATATTTAAAATAAGTAATTTTTTTAAATCATTAAAAAAATATTAATACACTTACCAAGAGAATATCCTCCAGTAAAAAATGGTCTCCTTTAAAAACCCTCTATGATATCACCCAATATATTCTTACTTTTAATTGGAAAGTGAACCAATGCCATCTGATAAAGTTTTGTGATAAGATTGAGTAGTTGATTGGATGTTTAAAATTTTATAGCATTGAATAAATTAACTTCAAAAATAATTTTAGGCTTAAAAGAATTACTAATAACTGCCTTAACTTGATTGCCTCCTAATTCATTTAAATTTTTTATATCTTCAGGTAGCTTGTTTGGATAATTATTTTTTTCCACTTTATCTTTATAGTACTTGAAGTTTGATATATGTCCAAATTAATTATCCATTTTAATTTTATTTTTAAAATTTCTTTTAAAATGATAAGAATGACAATCTTTATTTTTGGTTAAAGATTTAGATGAAGATTGGTTTGGTATATTGATTGAAGAAGATGATCATAAAGATAAATATTATGAAGATGAAGATAGAGGAGTAAAGTTTTAATCAGAAGAAGGAGACATTTTTTTTCAAAAAATTTTTTATTTACTGGTAAAAAAAACCTCAAAAAAATAATTTAAAAATGAAAAAACTCACATGATTAATAATAAATCACCTTACAGATTTTCTGCAAAAAACTAATAAAAAAATTATTATTTCTATTATTGAAATGGCATAATCTTTTTCTAAATTTCTGCAAAAAAAAATTAATAAATGATCTATTAACTGTCTGGAAGGGTAGGTAGTATATAAGTGAGTGTGGCTGTGTATGTCTGGTCATTTCATTTATGGCATTTCTTTAGGCATGAGGTTGAGGGTCACAGATTTTTTACATATCTAGCTAGCTAGTGAACCTGACTGGCTTGTCTTAATATGGAAGGGGAATTGGTGGTTTTTTAGTTAATGAAAAATTGTTTGAAATCATTAATTAACTAAAATATTTGGTAATAAATCAATTAGTTAATGATTTATCATAAAAAATTGTTCTTTAAAAAAGGAGCAGAGAGATATAGGGTTAGGGCTAGAAGGAGAGTAGGGGGATGGAGAGGTGGTATTTCGACAACCCCAAGGAGGGTTTAAAGGGGGGTTTTTAGGACAACAAGGAGAAGAGTTATTGGGGTTCAGATGAGACCAAGGAGGGGGGTAAGGGGGATTGAGGCATCCAAGGAGGGGGGAAATGACCAGAACATGGAGAGAAAAAAAGAAAGAAATTAGATAGAAAAAAAAGATTAATTTTACCTTGAAAATCCAAAATCCCACTTACAAAGAAAAATTTTGATAAAAAAAAGAAAAAAAAGAGGAATAAAACAGAAAAAAACAAAAAAAACATTAATAATTAGAAAACATAAAATTTTAAACAAAAAAGATGATATAACTGGAGAGATGAGTTTAGAAAACAATTGAATTCAAACTATTTGAGGAATGTAAGAAGAGAGGAGGAAATGGACATGAGCAATGTAAAAAAATATTCACTGAAAAATTATGCAATTGCAGAAAATTGTAATTTCATGTTGAGTTGATGAAGGAAAGAAAAGAGAGTTGAGAAAAAGTGACTTTAACAGAAAATTCAAAATCGAATTCAGTGTGACAAAAAATTTATATATAAATTCTAAGTGAACTAAACATGAAACTTGGCCACTTGGAGTCCACATACAGGTTCCACTGGACAACAAACAGACAGTTTCTAGAAGCTATAATCAGAATGGCTTATAATAAAATATTAATAATTTAAAAATATTAACATGTTATTTAAAATATCATAGAAACCTTTATATAACTATAAAAAATGAAATAAATAAATAAATATTTTACTTCAATCCATGAAGATATTAATGGATGTATTCTGTTAATAAGGTGTTATTTCCAAGAAGGAGAACCACTTAAATTGTATTTAAATATATCATTAATATTTAATTAAGCACTTAACTATAAGATATTAAAAAGGGGATTTAAATTGGTCAAAAAATTCCTCTTGGATGCACAAGGAACAAGGAAGAGTCACTATTCTCAGTTGGGCAGAAAACCTCACTGGACAAAGGATCATGCAAATGGACAACTGAATCTCTTACTTTCAATAATGGACTTCATATATTCATTCTTGGACCATTTTAAAAACTTAAAAGAATTTTAATATTTATCTTATTAAATATTTTTTCTTTATTCATTTTTTTTCTACTTTTTTTCTGTTATCTTTTTCATCTTGAATTATATTTTAAAAAAGGCTGTATTTTTCATATATATAGCTATAGAAATTATCTATTCATCACTAGATCAGAGCTGTGGCTTTCATGGCACTTAAAAAGCCCTTTATTTGTTGACTTGATATAAATTAAATATAAAAATGATTTCTCACATTTATCTACCTTTTACTCCAGATAAGATTTATTAAAAACTTATTATTTCTTACTTTAAACTCTTTACTTTATTTTTATTTCTTTTATGCAGTCTTAATTAATATTTTTCTACTCTATTTACTTTTATTTTCTTCTATCTAGATATGTTTTCACTTCATCTGTTCTCAGATCTTATATTCAAACCATTATTAGATATATTGTGTCTCTCTCATGGGAATATTGTATGAACATGATGTGTGAGTTTAATAAGACTTTAAACTCAATTCATCCTTAGTAGTAATGGGGGAGATTCAGTTAATATAGGCTTGGGACACCTTTTGCTACACAGCATTAAATCTAGAGGGGGTCTGAAAGTCAGATAGTAGGGTCTTTGGCTCTAGAAGTCTTTAATGAATCCTTGGGCATGGGAAGGAGGATTTTAATATATATAGGTCTTCTTTCCTTCCTTTTATAATTATCTTTTACTTAAAATTATAATTTTTCAAGTATTCAATAACTTTTAAATACCTACAGTAAGATATGTGCCACCTCCTGGATATAAAGTGAGGTATATTATATGGACTTTTTATTTACATTATAGTCTTCTATAAGATATTATTTTGAGAGTATTTGGTAAAGTACATTACACTCTAAAGTTTTTAATCATTTTTTAGTCTGTGTATTAAATTACTGGTTCAATGATTGTTGTTTGAAAAATACTTTATATATATTATATATAGCTTTAGTTGTATACATAACTGGTAAAACTTTATATATACATTTATACTAGCTCTGAAAGTACAAAGATTTATTTCAAAATAGCTTGAAGTGCAGCTTATTTTACCTGTACTAAGGCCCTCACTTTTCAACCCTACTTTGGTTCTTATAATTTGAGGAAGGCCAGCCATAGACACTTGTTCCTGGCTAACATAGATAATTTTAAAAAAATTCAAATGGTTGTCTTGAGAAAATTTGGAGTGTTATGTGAATAATGATGGAGCATATCCCAGTAGAAATTAAGTTTTGTGAATAAAGGGGAGGGAAATCAGCTGTAGGTTCAGGATCCTCTTCTTCATAAAGATCATACCATTTATCCTTTAAATCGGCTAGGATATTATGGAGTATTATGCAAGTCATTATCTGATGATTTATCCAATGATTGGCTTTTTTATTTCCAATTTTTTTAGAAACTAGATTCTAAGCTCCTGGAGACTAGAAAGCCATCCTTTGAAAATCTCAATAGCATGTTTAAATTTTACTAGTGATTGTTCAAGTTGATAATTAAAAGTTTTTTTGCTCATTTTCTATAGTAGCACCTTGGAAAGCAGGTATAATATACTTTCCACTTGCATTTGCTGAGTCATCAAGGAGATGCTAGGATTTTTCAAAGTACAAGTCAGGATTTTGAGAAAACCTCATTCTTTACAACACAGAAGAGTCATGACATGAGCCAGGGAAGCCTCAATTAAAACCAATATACATTTTTTTAGCATCACACACAAGTGGTATTTCAATAGAGTATCTAGATACAAGATAAAAAGTTAGTTTATGAAGCATGAGAGATTGGAAAAAATCTTAATAAAAACTTTTTTTCCAATCAAAATAATTTTTTCCATCATGAGAAGGCTTTTTACTCAACTGTATAGTTGTACTATCAACAAAATCAACACAGCCAGGGAAAATTTCAGAATGCATTACTTGAGAGAATTTAAGTTTTTGTTTTGGAGTTGGTAAAGAAAGTGTTTGAGAATTGACAGAAAGGATGGTAATGATAAACTTCTTTGTGTGTAATACTCCAGTAACATTTTCTATGGGAAATATATTTTCCAAACATCTTTTAGCAGTACCATTTCCATTTTATCCAAAGAAAAATAGTTCAAAAAAAGTTGAATGGTAGGATTACACTATTTATTACAAGATTTTTTAAGAAAGAGAGTTTGATTAGAGATGTCTTGATTAATTTTGATGAAGGAATTGGGAGAAGTTCAAAATAGTTGTGTATAGTTTAAATTGGGAATTTCTAGAATTATGTGGAGACTTTATATGGGATTATGAACAAGATTTGGCCCCCTTTGGTTGATTTAATTCTTCTTGGAAGGAATAGAAATATAAGTTAAAGTGTTTTCCAAATCAGAGTCAGAGTCAGAGTCAGAAATTAAAGCTAAAGCAATAATATTCATAGTTAAAACAAGTCTCTGCCTAGTAGAGAGGGGCTTCATTGTTGTGAGTTGAAGTTTAGGTGATGATGGAAGCATAAATTTTCCACCAAATGATCAGGGGGTTGTGTAGATAGAAAAAAATGTTAAGTTTTCGGCACCAAAATTAAGTAGCATAGGGTGAGGAGAGACATTAGGATGGTATCTCCAATAATATTTCAAGAGACTTGCACACAAATCAATTATGGATGTGATGAGTTTGGGAGCAGTAATTAGGAATGTAAATTGGGGTATAAGAGGCATGATAATGCATTATTTGTAAGTCCTTATCTACCAGCCCTTGAAATAGTGCATAAGAATATTCTGCAATTAATAATGTCTGATTTAGGGAAAATAATTCTGATCCCTAATTGTGTATCTCTTAACATTGATGCACACTATTATTAACTCACTTATTTAATTTTCTCATATTTTTTCTCAAGTTCCTATTGTCCCTTGTCCATAACTTTTCCTGTCCTCAGTCCAGAGTCCCCTTGTGTCCTAAGTCTTTTATTTATTTTAGTCCATAAATTAGTTTTCTCAGTAATCTATACTTAATTTTACATTTCACATATAAAAAATAATGGTTAATAAATTAAAACTTGAATGGTACATTTATATCATTATTTGTCAGTACAAAGGATCACATTAAAGTTTTTTTATCACCTCAAATTGCCTCTTATTCCCCTTTGGTTTCAATAGAAGATGGTCTATATAAGTTCAATGCTCACTTCTTATAACAGGTAGAGATTTCATTTATTTCAACTCATTTATTTTAATTTATCTTGTTTAATTTTAAATCATTTTATTCAACTTAAATTTATTCAAAATTATGGTATTTTATGTACTGGCAATTGATTCTATTATATGGTAATAATATTTATTATTATTATTATTATTATTTTGTATATTTATTTATTGTTTATTTCATAAAACTTAATTTATTGCATTTGAAGTGGTGTTTTTTATTTTACTATATTTTATTTTATATAATAGAGGGTGTCAGTTCTGGCAAATCTGCATTTAAATAAAGTGCAGATATTAAACCAAATCAGCACTTAATTTTGCAAAAAATTCACTTATTTCAAAAATGAGTGTCAGTTATGACCTCAATTCAGCACTTTTTTCCCAATTTTTTTTCACAACCACATGTTGGCCACATCATCACTTCCTTTCCCACCCCATCCCTGTCACGTGTGACACTCAGACCTCAATCCTCTCATCAACTCTTGGCACACACCCCTCACTGAGATTTGAAACATTTTATTGTGAAATCTTAACAAGTCTTGTTTTTTTCCTTCTTTTTTTTTGTTTTCAACTTCCCTAAATCAGATATCCACCTTCATCAAAGTTCAATTGCTTTTTGTTGATGGCAAATTAAGTAAAAAAGAAAACAAAAGGGAGAATCAACATCAATCCTAAGTAAATGATGGAGATGTTCAAAAGTTATCAATCAAAATATAAAAATGCTCATTTTGCTTTCACTTTCACTGTCTTTAGTATTGATGATTATTATTTGGAGAATGGAATTACTACTGTTTCCAAAAAGCTCAATGTTATGTATCTTTTCAATGAGCAAATGGATATTCTTTTTGGTACCCAATTTGATAATTATGTTTAATTTTATAAAAATAGTTATATCATTAGATTCTGATAACACCATTTTTCCTTACTGGACTCTAAAATATTGCACTTTTTGAATTTCAGATGGTAAAATAATACTGACACCTGTGAAAAAAATCTCATCACCCAAATAATTTTTTCACCTCACCACCAATTTGCATTTCTAAATAAAGCTAAGTCAATAAAATTCTATATCTGTTTAAAAAATCTGGCAATAACCTCCTCTGTATTTTATTGAAGCAAGGGGTGATTATCACCAAATTTTTCAATATCATCAATTTTCCATGTCAGATTTGAAAATTTGGCAATATCCTCTCCTGAATTTTATTGAAGTAAGGGTTCAAAATCACCAAAATTTAGAATAATTTCTTAAAATAATAAATAAATAAATAAGATAAGTCAAATTCACTAGTTTTAAAGTAATGAAAATTCCTCAAGCCAAAATGCGGACTAAGTCTAGAAACTAATTTTGGGACTTTCCACAGGTACAGGTGAGATGAACCCCATAAAAAAATTTAATTTTATCATGATTAAAATTTGTAAAACACAAGGTTGTTGGCTCATTTCTTTAGTTTATTAAATTGAAATATCAGATTTATTTATTAAAAATTTACAAAAGAATTAAAAATATTCAATGACTTTACAAATCCCCAAACTTTTTTATCTACCTAAAGGTTTGTAAATTTATTAACTTTACCTTATTTTTTTACCTTGTTGACTCATTGGACTAACTTTTGAACAATCTGATAATAGAAGCAAAAATGAGTGAAGGATATACATATGAAAATGGCAAGAAAAAGAAAAAAACACACTTTGATGAAAGGACAGAATATTAAGTAAAGAGAAAGGTAGTTTGAGGAATCTGGAAGGATAAATGAATGATGTGAATGTTATGTTATGCATTATGAGATAAATAAAAGTGAAAATGGGAAAAAAGGCTCAACTTTAAAGGTCAATATCTCAGCAACCACTGAACCAAATTCTAGTCGGTTTTCTGGAAATGAAATGTAGGCTTCAGAAGTATCTTCAGCTAACAGGAAAGTGGATTCAAATAAACCTAAACCTCATACTGACTCTGATTTTCAAAATTTCACAGAAACTTGAAAACTGATGAAGAAAATTCCAACAAGAGGGAAATAAAAGCCTAGATAATCAAAGGAATCAGGAAGGATAAATGCATGTTGTAAACATGATATGCATTATGAAATAAATAAAAGTGAAATTATTTAAAAAAAGGCTCACCTTTAAAGGTGAAAATCTTAGAAACCACAGAACTAAGTTCAAATTGGCTTGCTTGACATGAAAGATAGGCTTCAGAAGTATCTTCAGCTAAAAGGACAGATATTTCAAGTAAACCTCACACAAATTATGACTCTGCTTTTTAAAATTGCACAAAAAGTTGAAAAGTTATGCTAAAAATTCCAAAAATAGGGAGATAGAAGCCTAGATATTAATCAGATAAGATTTTCAGAATCCTTATTCTCTAATTATCAAATATAAAAATGTGAAATAAGATAAGTGAAATTCAGAAAAAGAGGCTCAACTTCAAAGGTCAAAATCTCAGCAGCCACTGAACCTAATTCAAACCTGTTTGTGGGAAATGAGATATAGGCTTCAGTATAATCTTCAGTTAATAGACATGTGATATAAATAAACCTAAATCTAATTTTTTATATAAAAAATGAAAGATAAAAAAGTCAAATTGGGAAAAAAAGGCTCAACTTTAAAGCTCAATATCTCAGGAACCACTGAACCCCATTAAAATCCATTTATTGAAAAAAAAATGATAGTCTTCAGGAGACTCTTCATTTGAAGGAAATGTGATTTAAAAAAACCTAAACCTAATCTGTTACATAAAAAAATGAAATAAAAAAATTTAAATTAGGAAAAAAGGCTAAAATTTAATGGTCAATATCTCGGCAACCACTGAGCCAAATTCAAATCTGTTTGTGGTAGATGAAAGGTAGCCTTCAGGAGAATATTTAGTAAAAAGGACATTAGATTTGAATAAACCTAACCCTAATTCCGAGTCTGATTTTCATAATTTTACAAAAACTTGAGAAGTGGTAATGAAGATGAGATCAAAAGGAGTTTAATAAGTTCACTGTTATTCAGATAAGAGTAATACATATATTTAAGTGTGAAATTTTCATAGAAGGAATGAGATATCATATAGGCATGAAAAAAAGGAGATGAAACTTGCCTTGATTGAAAAGTAGGAAAAATAGAGTGAGAAATATTGATGTTTGAATTATGGGGAAATTGAATATGGAGTAAGTGAAATGCATAAAGAATGAGCAATGTATGTGTTTTAATGACATTGAACCAAAAAAAAGTGAAATAAGGGAAAGGGGGGATAATGACCATGCCAAGGAGGGATGAAGAGTAGGGTGATGAAGCTAAAAAATAAATTAAAGAGGGAGAAAAAAATGGTTAATTTTACCATAAAAATCAAAAAGAGACACTTAAAAAAATTAGATACAAAAAAGAAAAAAAAACAGAAGAAAAACAAAAAAACAAAAAAGCCCATAATTAGCAATCAAAAAATCAAAAAAATGAATAAAATGACTAACCTGGAGAGATGAGATGAGAAAATAAATAAAAGCAAATTGTTTGAGGGATGTTTGAGGAGGGGAGAAAAGGATATGAGGGATGAATGAAAAAAGGAAACAGTGAAAAATTATGTGATTGCAGAAAATATGAAATTTCATGTTGAGCTGGTGAATGAAAACAAATGAGACATCAGCGTAATTTCAAAATAAAAATGAATATGAAAAAAAAAACACCAAACCAAGTGAATTAAGCACTCCAGCTGAAATTCTGGAGAGTATGAAAAAAAATTAAAAGGGTTGTTTTTAAAAATGTTGGAGGGTGATTGACATAATGACAGAGTGAATGCTAGTGGAAAGAATTTATTGTGATTCAAGGAAGAGGAGAGCTGGTACAGTTTTGGGATCCTCTACTTCATAAAGATCATTGAAAAGACATATAAGCTAAAGTGTCTTCCAAACCCAAGTCAGAATCAGAGTCAACAGCTTAAGTTAAAGTGATAGCATTTATAGTTGAGTGAAGCAGCTTCCTAGTTGAGAAACGCTTTATTATTGTTGGTAGAAGGTTTAGGTGATGAGTAGGAAGTGGGAAATCACCATTAAACAAGCAGGTGGGGTGTGTAGATAGAAACAATGTTATGCGTTTGTCACCAAAATTAAGTAGCATAGAGTCAAGAGACACATAAGGATGAGAAAAAATGTTATGTGTTTGCCACCAAAATCATGTAGCATAGAGTGAAGAGACACATAAAGATGGCATCTGAAATTATATTTCATGTGACTTGCTTACAAATCAATCATGGATGTAATGAGTTTGGGATCAGGAAATAAAAACAGAAATTGGGGTATAAGAGGTGGGTTAATGCATTATTGTACAATCTTTATCCACCAGCCCTGGGGCTAGTATATAAGAATTATCCCCAATTAATACTGTCTGATCCCAGTGAAAAAATTCCTGGTCCCTAATTGTGGATCCCTGAACATTAATACCCCCCATTATATAGACATGAAAAAAGGAGATTAAACACACCTTAGTTAAAAGGTAGGAAAAATAGAGTTAGAAATAGTGAATTTGGAATTTGGGGGAAATTGAATATGAATCAAGTTGAATGCTTAAAGAATGTGAAATGTATGTGTTTCAATGACATGGAACCAAAAAAAAAGTGAAATAGGAGAAAGGCAGAGTAATGAACAAGCCAAGGAGGGATAAAGAGTAGGATGATGGAGCTAAAAAAAGAAAGAAAAGAGGGATAAAAGGAAAAAGGTTAATTTTACCTTTAAAGTCAAAAAATAAACACTTACTAAAAAAATTTAGATACAAAAAACAAAAAAAAATTATCTAGCAAATATATAAGTAAAAATGAAAAAATGACTTACCTGGAGAGGTGCGTTGAGAAAAAACCTGACTTCAAGTCATTTGAGGGATAAAAGAGGAGAGGAGGAAATGGATATAAGTGATGAAAGAAAAAAAAGGAATGACTGAAAAATAATGCAATTGCAGAAAGTAAGCAATTTTATGTTGAGATGATGAAAGAAAACAAAGAAACTTGAAAAAAAGAGAATATAACAGAAAATTCAATATCAAATTTAACATGAAAATAAGAATTACCATTCTAAAGAAAAATTCCTGCCAATTCCTGAAAAACTGTCTAAAGCTGGGTACAGATAGGTTAAGAAGTGTTTGATGGTGTAATTGAGTATTTCTTGGAAGAATGTAATGTTTCCTGGACATTTTTGATAAAAAAAAGAAAATCTTCTTCAAGATCATAATCAGAATTGGAATCAGAGTCCAAGAGGATATAAAGAGCTATAAAAATCATTTCTTGATGTAGCTTATCACAATCTGAGAGTGAGGAAGGCATTACTCTTATACGGTTTAAAAATGTAAATGATGTACAATGTTTTGAGTTATGAAGTGTTATGCAGCGGAGTGCTGTGTTTGAATGGGTTTATCCTGGCAAATCAGTGAAATTGGATGTTATGGTGAAATTAGCACTTTCGGTTGAGAAAGTGCAGATTTGAGTGAAATAAGTGACTTGTTTCATTTTGAAATCCACCAGCTTTGGGGCTAGTTTTTTTTTAAAACCTGCACTTAAATAAGTGCGGATTTGTAAGTGTGGATTTGTAAAAACTGACATCACCTAATATTGTTTCAGGCTCCCAGTGTTTTTAATTCTTGTTTCATCAGTGGGTATCACTATAAAACATCAGGATGGGAGAATTTTCAGAAGATCCTCATCAAGATTGAATTATTCCAAAAGATTTCATTTGTGAAATTTCTGGAAATTCTTCCCTTAATATTTTGGGGTATTTCCATGTACTTCACCAGATAATAAATGTGGTCACCTGATAACAGGTGCCAGTTTCTATCTTTAATTTGATTCACATTTTGCTCATTTTTAGTTTTTCTGAGAAGACTATGCACTGAAAACGGGCCATTCCAGCTCATGTGACATCAAATCTGAGTTATTCATGAATCACAAATGAATTGAGAGAATGGCACATGCTAGCAGGTGCCAGGTGTTTTTATGGCGCTTTCTTCTGCCATCAGGAATCTGACTTTTTTTTCCCAGATCTGAAATTACAAATGGCAACAAAAATTTACACCACAAAATATGAGGGGGCAGACTTACTTGCAAGTCCGTAACCTTGGACCTAAACTCACCACAGATTGAAAACACATTGAGCTATTGATAAAGGAACCATACAATCAGGGATGAACACCGCTCAGAAGAACAGTTTTAGGTGGGTGTTCAAGTAGAGTTCTGGATGAGTTCAGTATGAGTTCAGTCTGAGTTCAGGTTGAGGACTTGCTAGCAAGTCTACCCCCTATATTTTGTAGTGTTATTTACTAGCCTGGGGGCTAGTAGATAAGAATATTGGAATATCCCCTTTATTTTCAGTCATAATGGTATATCCCACACATAAAATAAATGTACAAATAAACTCAGAATTTGATATGTTCCTCATTAAAGAACCAATCTATTTTCAAAAAAAATCAAAGGTGCAAAATAATTTGAGTTTTTTTTCTTTAATTTAATTTTATATTGAAGTACTTTGATACCCCCTATCACATTAATTTATATATTTCTATTAACCTGTTTTGTTTTATTTATAATACTTTTTCTTTTTTTTCAACCCAGTCCCTCCTCTCCTGTCCCCTTTGCTCTTTTACAGTCATAATTTGATACATGCAACACAAAATAACCTATTAGGGGGTATCAAAGTATTCACTTCTGCCATTAAGGATCCACCCTTTTTTTTTTATTTAATTGTGGAAGATTCTTATACACTGGCTCCCAGGCTAGTGGATAAGAAAATCAAAATACCCCAATTTTCAGTAATAATGATGATCCTACACAAAAAAATGTCCAACTAAACTCAAAATTTGATATATCCCACATCAAATAACCCATTTATAATAAAAAATTGATGGAAAATAATTGCATTATTTCATTCTTTATAGACCATACAAGCAAAAAAATTCCAGAAAATCTTACAACTTGATTTGAAAATTAAAACTAAGCTCCTATTGGGTTAAAGAAGGTGATTTTCTAGAAAGTCCCACCCAAGTTCTATCTGGTGTCTTTTTGAGTTCTTTATTATATTTGTGGTTACAAAAGTTTTCAGAAACTTCTTTTCAAGTTTAAAAGTGGGGTTAGGCTTTTGAAAAAATATTTGCCATATTTCAAGGTAAGATAATATTTTAAAATTTTACTTTCTGCAGGTTCTGTGAATTTATTTAGATATTTATACCTAAAAAAAAAATTAATCCTTATCACCATTATGGGAGTTGTTGTTTTACATCTCATTTTTAAATTTGATGAGCTTGATCATATTTTTGGCATATTTTTCACTCAAGACCATTAGTTTTTTTTAAAAAAAATTCATGTTGGATTTTGGCTTAAAACTTTCTTGGAAATCTGATGTGAGTTTTTTTTCTTTTTTCAAAAATTCCTAATTATTGATACCCACTACTATTGTTAAAATCTTATGTTTCCCCCTTTTTATTAATTTTTTTTCCAGAAAATCTTTAAGGGTTATAGAAGTCCCTTTTATTAATCTATTGGGGGGTATCAGCTCTTGAAAATCTGAACTTAAAAATCCACACTTAAATTTGACCAAATCTTTACTTATCTAAGTGCGGATTTATGAAACACACTAGCCCCAACACTAGTGGATTTTAAAAGTGAAATAAGTCACTTATTTCACTCAAATCTGCAATTTCTCAACTTAAGGTGCTGGTTTCACCATTCTGAACATCTCACTGATTTGTCAGCATAATCTAATTCATATGCAGCACTCAGTAGCATAACACTTCATATCTCTTAACATTGTGTATCATCTTCATTTTTCTACCATATAAGAGTCATGCCTTCCTCACTCTCAAATTTTGATAAGCTAAATCAAGAAATGACTGTCATATATCTTGATCTGCTCTTGGACTCTGATTGCGAATCTGATTCTGACTTTGAAGAAGATTTTCTTTTTTATCTAAAATGGCCACAAAATGTTACCTTCTTCCTAGAAAGCCTCAAGTACTTCATACCCCCAATTATACTATCTAAATACTTCTAAACCTATCCATACCCAGTTTTAGACAGCTTTTCAGGACTTATCAGGAATGTTTCTTTAAATTGTTTCATCTTATTGAGGATCACCCTGTGTTTCTCAATAATTCTCAAAAGCCAGAACATGATCCATCAATTTAATTGGCCATCACACTGTCATTTGGGTTCCAATGGTAATGGAGCTGCCTTAAAATTTTTGGAAAATGTCTTTGATATAGGCTATGGTTCTGTTAATGCTTATACAAAAATTTGCATTACTGCTATCAACTCATTGGAATCTCAACTTCTCTCCTGGCCAGCAAAAGAAGAGCGACTTGAATCATCTCAGTTTATGCAAGCAGATGGCTTCCCAGGATGTATTGGTTTTGTTGATTGTACTACTATTCCTTTGAGTCAGAAACCTGCTCATGGTGGAAAAAATTTCTTTGACTGTAAAAAGAGTTAGCTAATTTTTAATTCTATACATTCTTTTTCATACTAACACAAGCAACTATATCTTCTCTATAGATATTCAATCTCTGCTTAGCTTATTTGTGATTTCAACAAAAAATTTATATCTTTCTTTGCTGGCTATCCTGGATCTTGTCATGATTACTACATCTTTCAAAGAATGCAAATCTCAAAAGAGCCTGAATTTTTTTTTGAGAAAGATCAGTATCTTCTGGCTGATTCTGCTTATGTGAATGGAAAATATGTACTTCCTGCATTTTGTGGAGCAGCTTCAGAAGACAGTCAAAATTTCAAGTTCAACAATTATTTGGAAAAGTAAAGAGTCTGTATTGAAAATTCTATTGGAATCTTGAAAGGTCATTTTTCCAGTTAAAGGGAAATAAGAAGTCCTCTTAGTAATAGCTTCAAAATGAAGGCTGTCATCAACTGGATTTTGTGTTTCACCATACTTCATAACCTACTTTCTGACCTGAAAGATCAATGGTTAGTGTTGGGTGGTCTTTCAGGTCTAGAAGAGTTTTCAAGGAGTTCCAAGAACGGCAACACTGGATTTCAAAGGATTTAAACTTGGTATGTATTTCTTTTAACTTTTTTAAAGACTTCTACTCAAATAATAATCAGAGGTAAATGGATTATTTCTATTTTATTTAAGAGTTTAGAATTATGGCTTTAATGTAAATACTAAAATAATAATAAATAGTTTTGTATGTAGTTATAATAAAATAAGTAAGTAAATAAGGAATTAATTTTAAAAGCACAAAAGTGAGGGCCTTTTATAGGCAAAATATGAGGGAAATAAAGACACAGAATTTACACCATCTACTGTAAGAATGTGAGAAAGAAGATGACTAAAAGGAGTATATATATGACATAAGAAAATAAATTAATTGGTACATCAGCAAGGGCATCAATTTTATTAGTAATAAAGTATGAGTTCATTTGGACTGTCACAATTAATTACAACACATTTAAGTTAATTAATTTGATTTTACGGAATTCCAGATCTCTAAATGAAGTAATATAATAATTTTAAGGTTTTTTTTTATTATTATTTTATTATTTTTTTTCCAATCAACTGCACTATTGAGCACAGTTTTATGGAGTAAAAATGTATGGGACACTTGCTTAAATTAATTATTTACACTACTTAATATGATTAGCTTAGTTGGCTGTAAGTAATATATAAGTAAATGTTTAATAATTAATTAATAAGTATTTTAAAAAAAAGTGTGGCTTAACCTCAATAAAATAATTAATTATTTTACCAGGTAAGTCTTGTAGCCTGGCTGACACTCCCTCACTCTAAAAAAAACAATAAAAAAAATGCTATGATTTTTTCTTTTTATACTTTTTTAGTAGAATAGGAAGATTAGATATCTCCTTCCCAGGTATCCAAGAATCATATACAGATGATTTATTCTTGAATCTCAATAAGTATTCTGTACCTTTTTCAGCAGTGACTATTTTGTCTTTCAGAATTTTTTCAATTTCTTCTGTTTCAATGATTTCATTTGGGTTTTTCTTTGGTCTTCCCTTCCTTTTTGGAAATAAATCACTATTGGATGTGTAAGGTTTTAGAAGAGATATTGGAAAATCAGGATGTTTTCTGTCATATGGAGAATACAAAATAACCTCAACTGCATTGTCTCCAATCATTCTTCTGACAACAAATGGACCAACAAATGGGTCTTTTAATTTGTTATTTCCTTGTAAATTGAAGTGGACTGTAAAAATCAAAACTTCATCACCCTTTTTAAAAGTGTATTCTTTATGGGATTTGTCCCATCTCTTCTTCTCATATTCAAATGATTTTTCAATACATTTTTGAGAATGATTTTTGCAAAGTTGTTGCATTTGAAGAAAATATTTTACACCAGGATGTATATCCAATTTAGGTATTTTGTTATTGAAAATTTGGGCAGGAGTATTTGGAGCATATCCAAGCCAGAGCTCAAAAGGCTTTCTTTGAGTAACAGAATGAACAGTGCTATTATAGGTAAATTCTAACCCAGGAAGTAAGGTAACCCAATCATGAGTGAATCTGTCATTATCTTTATACTCAAGGCCAAAGGCACAGTACCTTCTTATCATGTCCTCTAGAGTCTGAATCATTCTTTCAGCTAATCCATCAGTCTGGGGGTGATGGGAAGTAGATAGTTTCAGATCACAACCACAAACATCCATCAGAGACATCCAAAATTCAGAAGTAAATTTAGGGTCTCTGTCAGAGATTATGGCTTTAGGAAAACCAGCAGTATTAAAATTATGATACCACCATAAGAAAGCTAATTCTTCAGTGGAAAAATCC
Organism: Hemileia vastatrix; assembly: GCA_030280995.1. Taxonomy (NCBI): domain Eukaryota; kingdom Fungi; phylum Basidiomycota; class Pucciniomycetes; order Pucciniales; family Zaghouaniaceae; genus Hemileia; species Hemileia vastatrix. Next base: position 2,380,171 of record JASXTE010000011.1, read on the forward strand.
TTGTGAGTAGGGATAAATTTACACATTTTAGTGAATCTGTCCACAATAACCCAACAAGAGTTATAACTTTCTTTTCCAGAAATAGGTAATCCTGTTACAAAATCCATGTTTATTATCTGCCATGGTGCATCAGGAGGTTCAATATGTTGCATTAATCCAGCTCTTTTACCAGTCAATCTTTTTGATTTTTGGTAAGAATCACAGGATTCAACATATAATTTGGTGTCTTCAGACATATTAACCCACCAAGCAGTGTTTTTAATTCTGATCATTGTTTTTTCAAGATCAAAATGTCCAGCTAATATGTCATCATGAAAAATTTTCAAGATGATATCTTTTATAGAAGGAGGAATAACAATGACATTACTCAACTTTCTTCTATAATATAGATATCCTTCATCAATTGAAAATTTACCTTTTTCCAAAGCTTTTTGGTACTTTGGTGGAAAAGTTTTAATTAATGCTTGTATTGAAGCATTCTTTGGATCATTTAATATGGTGCATAAATTTTTCAAGTCAGTGTCCTTATCATATGAATCCAGAATAAGCTGTAATAGCTCTTCCTCCATATCAGCCACATATATCCCATGAGTATGAATAATTTCATCTTCAGGATCATAAGCAGGATTGGAGTCATCATTTGGTAAAGGTAACCTTGATAATATATCCACATTTGAGTAAACAATACCAGCCCTATGAATAATTTTCATTCTTCCTCTGTATTCTTGAACAGCTAAATGCCATCTGAACATATGTCTGTTAGTTGTTTTCAAGTTTAAAAGGGATTTAACTGCACCGCAGTCAGTGACATGTTCAAATTTCAGGTCATCTAGGTAACAATGTAGCTTTTCTAGAGCCCACTCTATGGCTAAACATTCAAGCTGAGTGGCACCATATTTCAATTCACTATTTCTCAAGGTTCTTGAAATATAACAAATTACTACTTCTGATACTTTATCATTCATCACTTGTTTTTGAGGGAGGGCAGCACCCAGACCAATAAAACTGGCATCAGTATATAAAACAAATGGTTGATTAAAGTCAGGTAAAGCAAGAATAGGTGCTTACATCAAACAGTGCTTCATAGTGTCAAAGGCTCTTTGTCTTTCACTATTCCAGACAAAAGCAACATCTTTTCTAGTTAATTGGGTAAGGAGTAAAGCTATGACTTGGTAATTCTTAATATACTGTCTATAGTATCCACACATTCCCAAAAAACTCTGTAGCTCTCTAACTGTAGTAGGAGCCTTAACCTGTTGTATGGCTGCCACTTTGTTTTAGTCAACACATATCTGTAAGCCTGAAACAACATTACCAAGAACTTTTAAAGAATGGAAACCAAATTTACATTTCTTCAAAGCAAGTGTCATATTTATCTCATCCATTTTTTGGAACACTTTACACAGGTGGTTGAGATGGTCCTCAAATGTTTTTGAGAATATAATGATATCATCAATATAAACCATCAGCCATCCTTCAATTATCTCCTGATGGAATGTGTTATCTATGACTTTTTGAAAAACTGAGGGGGCATTTTTAGGGCCAAATGGAATCCTAACATACTTATATATACCCATATGAGTAGAAATCTTCAGAAAATTCTGAGAATTTTTTTCAACAGGTACCTGGTGATATCCTTTATTACCATCCAAACAGCTGATATATTTAGCACCTTTTAAGGTAGCATGTATAGAGCTAATTCTAGGTAAAGGATAGATATCATTAACAGTATAAGTATTTAGCGATCTATAATCAACACATAACCTGGCTTTATCTTTCTCATAAGAAATTAGGACAGGTGAGATAACACAATATTTAGGTGTTTCAACTACCTTTTCAATAACATTCATTTTTAAAAGGGTAGAGATATTGTCTTCAATATCTTTTCTCTTTGTGGGAGAATCAGGATAAGGCTTCTTCTTTAAACTAGGTGGTATATCAGTTAATGGACAAGAAAATGAGAGTTTCATTTCTTCTTTAACTAATCCCAGCTCATGTGACCCATGAGCAAAGGCCATAGGAAAATATTTTATCAAGTCAATGATGGAATCTTTATCCTCACCAGAAAGTTGTTCTCCAAAAGAGGCATTTTCAATTTCAGACAAAAGGGCATGAATTTATTTTGTAGATCTTCCTTTATATTGAAACAAAGATTTACATGTGTTCAATTCTGGTTTTAATAATTTTTTGGGGGAGGAAAACTTGAATTTTCTCTTCCCATTTATCCCCATTGTGAAGCATTGGTTTGAAGGATCTAATTTTATGCCATATTTGGTTAAAATGTCATTTCCTATGATAAACCAACTGCTTAAATTATCATTTTTCATGACAACAAAATCACAAATAGCTCTTACAAAACCATGGTTATATTTAAAAAATACTATGGCCTTGTATTTACCAATGGGGGACAAAACAGAGCCATAACCTCTCCAATTTTCAGAAGTGATAGGCATCATTTTTGATTTATAGTCTTGATCCACTGAAGCAAGCGCTTTTTCAGATACTACACTTCCTCCTGCTCCAGAATCCAGAACAACTTCCATGCTGGTTCCATTAATCAAGACTGGTGCTTTGAGAGGGGCAATTACGATTGAGCTATTCTCAATGTTCCTTATTATCTCAGCATCCTCAAATGTAGATAAATCATTATTATCAATATCAATAGTATTTAAATAATGATTATCTTCTTGCAGCATCAAGATTTCTTGTTGAGATTCATATGAAATATTGCTGGCACAATCACTTGACGTATCATCCAGTGCTACTGTGTCATCAGCATGCTCCTCTGTTTGTTCTACAAGATTTATCTTCTTGTCACAAACATGGCCTTTCTGCCAAGGCTTGTTGCACTTGAAGCAAGTGTTTGTTGCATACTTTTTTGGTGCCACAGGGGCAGAAGGTTTACCAACCTTTTCTAGAGGTTTCTGTTGGTAATTGGAGGATTTCTCCAAAGGGGTCCTAGGAATGAATCTTCTGGAATCATACTTGTTTTTTAGAAGGATCTCATTGCAAGTATTAATGAAAGAAGAAGGTTCTTTGGAGAATTCAGTCCTAGCCACTATCAAGTCTCTCAGAGACATTGGCAATTTATAAAGGATCCTGTCCTTCCATAACTCAAACTCCATATTTGGGTCCATTGCCCTCAAGATTTTTACAAGTTTCATTAAGAACTCAATAGGTTTATCAGTGGAAGAGCTATATCTAGTCTCCTCATACTGCCTTTGTTGAGCCATTCTGAACTTGGAGCCACCAAATTGTGCTTTAATCAATTTTTTCCAATCTTCCCATGAGTAGTCATTTCTGTCCAGGAGAACAGATTCATACCACATTAGGGCAACATTGGTAAACAAAGAAATTAACTTAGACACAATTTCCTCATCTGGGAGTTTGTAAGAATTTCTTAAGCTATCAATTCTGAAAATAAATTGTTGCCAATCAGAAGAAGAATCATCATCAAATGTTGGGTACTGGTCAAGTTTTGGCCAATTCTTTTGATTTGAAGGAGTCTCCTTAGTACCAGCTTGTTTCTGAGTAAGGAGCAGCTGTAACCTCTCTAGTTGTGCAGTAATCTCATTGTTTAATCTCTCTGTTGAAGATCCTTATGCATCATCAATTTTTGATGGAAACTCAGGGGTATCAACATGTATTTCTGGAACTAATTTTCCTTTAGATGAACTGGCCACAAGTAATCTTGGAGAATCCTGTACTATATGTTCCTTTGAAGAAATGTCAGAATATTTTTGATCATTAAACAATGAGTTCAATTTCTCCTCAATGGTTGTTAGTCTGTTTTTCACTCTTGGAAGACTAGATAAACTCTCATTGATTGTTGCAAAAGATAACTGATTTTTATTTTGAAAAGATGAAAAATGGTCATTCAATCTTTTCAGATTCATCTTATCTATCTCCACCTCCTGGAAACAGGAAGATACACTATCTTTCAGTTTAGACAAATCATTTTTGATATTTTGCCATAAAGAAACTTTCTTTTCATGGATTGCCTTGTAATGAAACAAATCATCAGAAACTCTCTGTAATTCACTCCTTAATGCTTGATAACCCTGTTCAGTTAAAAAACTATTATATTTATGAGTCAATTGCATGTTTTTCATTGTATGATTTTGTTTAGCAATAATATCCCTCAAATATTTATCATTAATGTTAGCTACATCTGGAGTGTTTCTCAATAAGGAAATAGAGTAACTTTCCAGATTCTCATAAAATTCAGGTTCAAGTGTTTCATCAATAATAGCCATATCAGGATTTATCATTGAATTAGTAATTAGAACTAAAGGATTAGATACATTTGAAATTTGCGCAATTTTTCTACTGTTCTCAGCCTCTACAGGTCTCACAGTCTCATCTCCTCTTCCAGAATTACCTGAAGAAACTAAATTAGATACAAGAAATGGTACTTGAGAATCAATTGAGGGGCTTACCAAGGTTTTCTGGGCAAGATCATATTGTTTTTTCTTCTTCTTCCTCCTTGATAGGGGTGAGGAGGTGTGGGGTTGACTTGGCTGGGTCTTGATGGACCTGCTTGGGGCAATTGAGTCTGTTAATTTTGAGACAAGTAATCCCACTGAGTGTTCAGCCAATCCCACTGCCACTTGGATACTTCCACTTTCTCTGGCTTCTGGGGAGCCAATTGATGAAGATCCCTTGGGGGAGGAGGTCTCCTCTTCTCTTGAAGAAAAGCATCTATCTTTCTTACCTTTTCCTTTAGAGCATCTACTCTTGACCTCAATCTCAAGTTTTCTGTCCTTAATTCTTTTATGTGTGTTAAAAGGTTCTTTACTTGTTGGGGTAGTGGCATCTTTTTTATTTTGAAGCCTTTGGGAAGTTCTTCTGGGGGGTTTATTACAGGTTTTTGTTCCTGAGTTGTTTCTACCAGAGTTTCCACTTCCTCCATCTCTACATCCTGATTGGGGAAATGATTGATTAATTTGAGATAATTTTCTTGTTAAATGAGAACTCACAGAAGTAGCCTCATCATAATAAATTAAATCCAATGCCTCTTCACATGCAGCAGAGACACCTTGATCAGTCATTTCTAAATTTTACAGAAATGAGGGAGGGAGACAATAAGATGAATTAGTTTGTATTTTTACTTTTATTCAAAAGAAAAATAATAAAATAAAATTCTTCAGGATAAAATCAGCCAAAATAATAATCAATTTATTAATTCAAAACAATTTAAAACCAGGATTATAAAATAATCAACTGAAGAATTAAATTTAAAAAAAAAATTATAAACAATTTTATGATAATTATTATCAGGATTTTAAATCAACTGAAAAATAAATAATTAACAGGACTCAATGTCTACTGAAAAATTAAATATGAAATTTAAAAAAAAATTATTGTCAGGAAAATTGTCAGGACAATTTTTCAACTGGATAAATAAAATTTAAATATATCAGGACAAGAGTCAACTGAAAATTATAATGAATAATTTATAAAAATATAATTTATTACCTCTAGGACTAAGAACACAATTTCTCTATCTTTGTCAACTAGGAAAAATAAAATAAATAATAATAAAAAATTAATTCAAATTTACTAGACACCTCCCCCTGTTAAATGAGCAAATTAATGCCACTTACAGAGTGCTGAGTAAAAAGGAAATACATAGAGAGTGAAGAGTTAAAAGTTACCCACAAATATTAATTTCAATAATTACCACGAAATATAAGACATTAAGTCAATATATGAACCTAAGTATTGGAGCGCGGTTCGATTCCCATTTGCAGCAAAATTTTTAGTCATGTGATATATGACGTTTGTCATTTTTGTCGTTCACTTGTCCTTATAGATACCTCAAATGGCGATGGTCCCCATGTTCTCTGGCCTCAAGTAATCGATGCGCCGTCGACAATTCGGACAGGCCTTTAATTGTCGTGTGGTCCTTCAGGTCTAGAAGAGTTTTCAATGAGTTCCAAGGACGGCAACACTGGATTTCAAAGGATTTAAACTTGGTACATATTTCTCTTAACTTTTTTAAAGACTTTTACTCAAAAAATAATCAGAGGTAAATGTATTATTTCTATTTTATTCAAGAGTTTAGAATTATGACTCTAATGTAAATACTAAAATAATAATAAATTGTTTTGTATGTAGTTATAATAAAATAAGTAAGTAAATAAGGAATGAATTTTAAAAGCACAAAAGTGAGGGCCTTTTATAGGCAAAAAATGAGGGAAATAAAGACAAGGAATTTACACCATCTACTGTAAGAATGTGAGAAAGAAGATGACTAAAAGGAGTATATATATGACATAAGAAAATAAATTAATTGGTACATCAACAAGGGCATCAATTTCATTAGTAATAAAGTATGAGTTCCCTTGGACTGTCGCAATTAATTAAAACACATTTAAGTTAATTATATTGATTTCACAGAACTTTAGATCTCTCAATGAAGTAATATAATAATTTTAAGGTTTTTTTTTATCATAATTTTATTATTAATTTTTATTTCCAATCAACTGCACTATTGAGCACGGTGTTAGGGAGTAAAAATGTATGGGACACTTACTTAAATAAATATTTACACTACTTAATATGATTATCTTAGTTGTTTGTAAGTAATATATAGGTAAATTTTAAATAAATAATTAATAAGTATTTTTAAAAAAAGTGTGGCTTCACCTCAGTAAAATAATTAATTATTTTACCAGGTAAGTCTAGTAGCCCAGCTGACAGTTATAGTTGTAGATGAAGAAGTTGAAACACCTCCAACTATATCCAACACTACAACTTCTCAAACCACTAGCATAAGGGCCAAAATTCTTCCAATCACACTAGCACATTGGGAGTATTAGCTATGATTTATTCTTAAACTTTTTTCTTCTCTCTAGACTTTGTAATAACATTATAATTTCTAAAAATAATTTACTAAATATACTTTTCTAATAATCTATATGTTTTTTGTAATAATAATACACTTGCTCCATGTTTATAGTATTATCATCTAAAATTGATGAAAGAAAGTTATCATGCAGGAATTACAACTTTACTTTTTCTTTCATAGAAATATAGTCCAAAATATCTATATTTTGAATTAAAATTTTTAAAGTTATAACAGAATTGGCTAATTTTTTACTTATCTGGATGAATGGCCCAAGCATTGAAAAATTTCCAAACTCTTTGTCAGGTGTTATTTGATGGAATAGCATTTTAGCTGGCCATATAACAACCTATATTCCATCACACTTTTTAAACTTAACCATATAATTCAATTCAGGAACTACAAAATGACCCCCATTCTACCTTGGCCTATTGCTGTCCCATGAGAATTCAACAAAAATTCCATCTAAATTTGTTAGGAACCAGACATCTAAACTAATTTCACTGTTGTCCAAATCCTTATGGGGAGAATTCAAAAACCCATCTGAAGTCCATGTTAGATTTACCCCAAAAGCCTCCACCCCATCATAACAAGGAAGGTCTATTTCAGCTCCAAGCTTCAAATATTCCTCATAGTAATTCTTTCCTAATAGTTTAAATAGATAAGAATAAAATGAAAATATAAATCCAAGTGCCTCCCTCACTTTGCCATCATCTATTTTTAAATTTCAGTTGAAACCTGAAGCATGATTCAGCTTTTTGAATTTGGAAATTAAAAATTTGTAACTTACTTATATCAAATACATTTTGACTCCCTAACCCTTATCCAGCAGCAAACATATTCCCCACTCCCCCTGCTTCCAGATGAGCACCATTGGTCTTGATCTGGTGTATTAATAATTTCATGTACCTGCAGCATTTCTTAGCATCCTCCAGTTTACCAAGCTCAGCCAATTCCTTTAGTTTGAATGACTTCAATATAGCAGGATGAATATTTTGATTTTTAGGTTGAGTAACTGAAGGCCTTTCTGAGACATGTGAAATTTGGTAGGTGCCTGTGTTGTGTGATCCAAGACATGATTAGGGTATCAGCTCATTTGTTTCAAATCCCTCCAGAAGTGGATACTCCTTATACCAAACCTTTTCAAAGTCAGAACCAACATCATCCTTCCAAATTTCACCAGCCATTTGCATTTTAGAAGCTTTTTTTGGTCTAACATTGTGCCTTTTACTGCCCATTTAGATAATCTAGTTCTAAAATTTAAAAAAAAACAACTATATAGAAAATAAAATAAAAAACCAAAAATAAAATCAGCAAATTTTTATAATGGCATAAGGTCTACAACTAATTAAACCAACATGATCAGTATCTCAACAAAAAATTTTATTTGAAATCAATACAAATTTGTCCTGGTTGGGTTTAATATCATTCTGAAAAAAAAATTAAAGAAAACAAAATAAAATAAAAATAAAAATAAACATAAAAATAAAAATAAAAATAAAAATAAAAATAAAAATAAAAATAAAAATAAAAATAAAAATAAAAATAAAAATGAAAATAAAAATAAAAATAAAAATAAAAATAAAAATAAAAATAAAAATAAAAATAAAAATAAGAATAAATATAAAAATTAAAATTAAAATTAAAATAAAAATAAAAATAAAAATAAAAATAAAAATAAAAATAAAAATAAAAATAAAAATAAAAATAAAAATAAAAATAAAAATAAAAATAAAAATAAAAATAAAAATAAAAATAAAAATAAAAATAAAAATAAAAATAAAAATAAAAATAAAAATGAAATGAAAATGAAAATGAAAATGAAAATGAAAATGAAAATGAAAATGAAAATGAAAATGAAAATGAAAATGAAAATGAAAATGAAGATGAAAATGAAAATGAAAATGAAAATGAAAATGAAAATGAAAATAAAAATAAAAATAAAAATAAAAATAAAAATAAAATGAAAATTAAAATGAAAATGAAAATGAAAATGAAAATGAAAATGAAAATGAAAATGAAAATGAAAATGAAAATGAAAATGAAAATGAAAATGAAAATGAAAATGAAAATGAAAATGAAAATGAAAATGAAAATGAAAATGAAAATGAAAATGAAAATGAAAATGAAAATGAAAATGAAAATGAAAATGAAAATGAAAATGAAAATGAAAAAGATTAAGAAAGAGAAAAAGAAAAAGAAAAAGAAAAAGAAAAAGAAAAAGAAAAAGAAAAAGAAAAAGAAAAAGAAAAAGAAAAAGAAAAAGAAAAAGAAAAATAAAAAGAAAAAGAAAAAGAAAAAGAAAAAGAAAAAGAAAAAGAAAAAGAAAAAGAAAAAGAAAAAGAAAAAGAAAAAGAAAAAGAAAAAGAAAAAGAAAAAGAAAAAGAAAAAGAAAAAGAAAAAGAAAAAGAAAAAGAAAAAGAAAAAGAAAAAGAAAAAGAAAAAGAAAAAGAAAAAGAAAAAGAAAAAGAAAAAGAAAAAGAAAAAGAAAAAGAAAAAGAAAAAGAAAAAGAAAAAGAAAAAGAAAACGAAAAATAAAAATAAAAATAAAAATAAAAATAAAAATAAAAATAAAAATAAAAATAAAAATAAAAATAAAAATAAAAATAAAAATAAAAATAAAAATAAAAATAAAAATAAAAATAAAAATAAAAATAAAAATAAAAATAAAAATAAAAATAAAAATAAAAATAAAAATAAAAATAAAATGAAAAAGAAAAAAAGAAAAGAAAAGAAAAAATCAAAAATATTGTCAGCAACATTTTATGATAGCATACACTATGCAATATAGGAGGTGGATTTGCTAGCAAGTCCTCAACATGAACTCAGATGGAACTCAGATGGAACAAAGACTGAACTCATACTGAACACATACTGAACTCTACTTGAACACCCACCTAAACCTGTTCTGCTGAGTGGTGTTCATCCCTGATTTTATGGTTCCTTTATCAATAGCTCAATGTGTGTTCAATCTGTGGTGAGTTTGGGTCCAAGTTTTCAGACTCACTAGCAAGTCTTCCCCCCATATTGTGTGGTGATAAGGTCTACAACTAATAAAACCAACATGCAGAGTATCTTAAGAAAATTTTGAAAATGAATTCAAAACAATTTTGTCTTAGTTGGGTTTTAGAAAAGATTCTTCAGAGTGCCTGGAAAATTCCCATCTTTTATGCCTTCAGATTTTGTTTAAGCCCCAATTTAAAAAAAATTTTGTTGCCCCAGCAGATTTTTTTTGGTCAATTTTTTTTTTTTTGCTTTTTTTGTCCCAGAAGACTCACTTCTTCTTGGACTTTTTTTTTTAGATTTTTATTTTATTTTTATTTATTTTTTTTGGCCCCAGAAGACTTGCTTCTTCTGGGGCAACTTTTTATTTTTGGAAAAAAAAAATTTAGCCCCATTTAAGTGTGCCCCAGCAGTGACAAGTCTGATGGGGAAACTACTTGGCACAAGTTGCTTGCATTTGCAAACAACTTGCAAAAAAAATTCTTGCTTGAAAACTTTAGGTTTTAAAGAAAAAAATGATGCTGTTTTCTCTCTCTTGACATGACTTTTTTATTTTTATTTATTAGTTTTTATCTAGGCCTGGTAGTGGTATGGCTCCAGTAGAGGGAGAAAAAGTTTCTAGTTATGGGCCAGATACCGCCCTCATGATTCTTCAAGAGCTGCAGTGGTCAAGAATGTTGGTTTTTTTGGTATTTTTTTAAATTTACTTTTTTTTTCTTTTTCTTACTTTTTTTTAAATTATTTTTATGCTTGAAATTTGATTGAAGTCATGTGCTGAAAAGACACAGTGTCTTTTCTGTTTCATGAATTTATTTTCATTTCTCTGTTTCAAAATGTCAGATGGACTACAGGAAAGTGAAATTGTGTTGCTATTAAGTAAAAGAAATGTAATACTAACATCACACTGCATCATTTTCAATTATTTCACCAAAATCTTGTTCAATAATCAAGAATATTCAGATAAAACTTGAGTTAGAATCTTGTATGTTCAATCAAAAAGGAGAAAAAAAGAATGTAGTGTTATGAAACACCAAGTCACATTCTGAAAAGACACAGTGTCTTTTCTGCTCACTTGAAAGTTTTGCATTGCACCAGTATATTTGAAAGAAATTAATGAGGTAGAATAGACAGATAAACCTTCAGTTAGAATCTTTTATGGTCAATTTAGAAGGAGAAAAAAAGAATGTTGTGTTAAGAAACAACAGGTCACATTATGAAAAGACACAGTGTCTTTTCTGCTCACTTAAAAGTTTTGCATTGCACCAGTAAATTTGAAAGAAATTAATGAGGTAGAATAGACAGATAAACTTTGAGTTAGCATCTTTTATGGTCAATCAAAAAGGAGAAAAAAAGAATGCAGTGTTAAGAAACAACAGGTCAAGTTCTGAAAAGACACAGCGTCTTTTCTGCTCACTTGAAAGTTTTGCATTGCACCAGTAAATTTGAAAGAAATTTGTGAGGTCTAGCTGACAACTTGAACTACAGAAATTGAAATAAAGTCACATGATGTAAAAGAAGCTGTTTCTTTTCAGCATGTGACTCAATCACAATTCAGGCATAAAAATGATCAAAAAATGTACAAATAAAATTTTTAAATGACTATAAATGTAAAAAAATGTCACATTACCTGAAATAAAAATTAATCAATTAAAAAATTCAAGTAATTTTTTAATTTCCTCATAGGTTTGGCCATTTTTTATACATTCTGTAATAAATTCTTTTTTTTAAAATTTTCTTGCTTTTCCAATTCACAACTTGCCATTTCTCATTGAAATTCACAGTCTTTTGATTTTTCTGAGCAAAGATGAACTCTTTCCATCTCCTCTGCATCAAATCTGGCCTTTTCAAAATTAGATTGAAGCAAAAAAAAATTTCCTTCAAATCTAAGGCCTTTTGATCTTTCATTAGCATATGATCAAACTTCATCTTCTCAAATTCAAGGGCATTTTTTGCAATACAGGATTTTGCTACAAAAAGAGAAATGAAATAGTAAGTTATTGAATAAGATATATAGTGACTTATTCTATCTTATATCTTTTTCCTCAAAATAATCATCAAGGGAATCCAAAGAGCTGGATGAAGTATTACCATGTTTTAAAAGATGGTTCAATTTCATTGATGTTGAGTCTCAATGCTTTAGTTTGGAATTTGAGCTAGAGGGTTCAGGAAGTTTATCTAAAGCAGCTTCCAAAGCATGACTCTCATTTGTGGGATTGATAATCTTTTTTTGGAATTTGAGTTTGATTAGGAGTAGGAGGAGACTAGAAAAGAAAGAAAGAAATAGAAATTTAGAGAAGAATTTAAGAAAAAAGAAAAAGTAAACATACATCAGGCTCTGGGGACTCAGATCAGCTCTGAACTAATTTTTCTGCTTGATAGTCAGGATCATCTTTGGCTGAAATATGGCAAGAGGCTTCAGCGGATTGATCTCCATCAAGTAAAGGTGTATCAGGAAGAATATAGGAAGGTTTTGATCCAGAGGGTATATCCTTAGTAGTATTGTGTAGAAACAAATGGTTGACATCAACTCAGAAACCAAAAAGAATATCCATTTCCTCATAGTAAGGACAAATGACATTGAGCTTTTCGGAAAGAGTAGTAATTCCAATCTCTAAATGCTCGTCATCAACACCAAAGCCAGTGGAAGTGGAAGCAAAATGAGCCTTTTTATATTTTGATTGATAACTTTTGAACCTCTCCTCCATTTTCTTAGGAGTGATGTTGATTCTCCCTTTTTTTTTTCTTTACTTCATTTGCCATCAACAAGAAGCCATTTACCTTTGATGAAGGTGGACATCCAATGCGGGTGGACTTATCACATCCAAAACATGCATCATAATTTGATTTTATTTCAAGGAAGTTGATGATGACAAGATAATCTTCCTTTTTTAGCTGTCCAGACTTTGGTTTCTCAGGTGAGGGGCTAGCATTACAAGGAGACTTTTGTGATGAATAATTTTTTGAGATGCCTTTTGAGTGTTGTATTTTCAGGGAGGCATTATGAAACTGGTATGTTACAAGAAAAGAGATTAAGAAAGAGGTTAAAAAAACATGGGAAAAAACATGCATATTTAAAATGTTGCAATAAAATGTTTCAAATCTCAGTGAGGATGGAGGAGGGGATGGAGATCAGTGTGTCACATGTGACAGGGATGATGTGGCCAACATGTGGTTGTGAAAAAAAAAATCACAAAAAAAGTGCTGATTTGAGGTCAGAACTGACACCCATTTGTGATATAAGTGACTTATTTACAAAATTTAAGTGCTGATTTGGATTGAAATCCACACTTAAGTTAAGTGCAGATTTGCCAGAACTGACACCCCCTATTCTTTAGACAGTGTCAATGTTGGAAGATCAGCACTTAATCAAATTACAATTTACAAAACACACCAGCCCCAACACTGATGTATTCCAAAATTGGAAGCACCTTTTTTTCATCCAAATCATTCCCTCTTCACAAAAAAAAAAAAAAAAAAAAAAAAACTTTCATTATCTTTGAAATAGCTAATTTATTTCAAAAACAAGATGTTAGATTGTAATAGCTGATTGGGGTTGAAACCAGCAATTAATTCAAGTGATTATTTCCCAAAATTTGGAGACCCCTATTTTGTTCTTATTGTTCCTTATTCATTTTCGTGTTTCTTAAACCATCTAACATATCAACTCATGTTTATTAAAATGGAAATATTATTGAGGCACATACCACTAAACCACTCAGCATTAAAAAAACTGCATTAATTTGCAAAAAATCCACGCTGAATAGTGCGATCTGTGTTTTTTTTTTCATTTCTGGCAAATTCTCACGTTCTTTTTCATTTACAGATGCCACATCCATGTGTGGCAAATCCCTCACCCCAATGCACTTTTTATACTCAACAGTATGTTTTTTGAATTCTATTTTTATCATTTTTAATGCACTTTTTTTAGCTTGTAAAGCAAAAGACCATCTTTTCTTTATAACTGAATCTATCAAACATGAAAAAAGTGGTTCTTTTTTTAGTTCATTCCACAGTCTCCGATTGAAACACTTCATTTCCTTCTCCTCACAACCCTCATTCATTAATTCCATTCCGGGCTATCTTTACACTACCAACACCATTTGTTACGCCACAGGGCGTAACAATTGCGTAACAGTGGTGTCACGGTTGCATTATAAATACATAACAATCTTTATGTCCTCTAGCAATCAATGATAATTGTTATGTATTTGTTACACAACCGTTAATCAACTGGTGTGGTGTAACAAACAAATTTGGTAGTTTTATTTGAGCACCATCATGGAATGGAATATTAGGACAATTCTCTGTTGTGATAATTAGATAAAAAATGAGAGATTTTTGTGAATTGGGAGCAATGGTTTGAGTTTTCCAGCTTGGGTGATGAGTCCAATTTTGGGGACTGATGATTTCAAAGACGGATACTTGAAATAGGGGGTATCAAAGTTAGAACTTTTTAATTATTTAAAAGGTATTTAATGACACAAAAATAAAGCTACAGAGTCAACATTATTTCTCAATAAAATAGTGTTTTGGGAGCACAATATGCTATATATGAAAAACAAATCATGGTTGATTTGGCGGAAAAAGATATATTTTAATATGGAAGATTTCTAACTTTGATAACCCCTAATAAAAATAATGGTGATTGTTGTTTTCGTTTTAATAAAAGTTGTTATTAATTGAGGAGCTGTGAAGTAAAAGCAAAAGTAGAGTAGAGTACCAATAAGGAGCAAATGTCAACTTGACGAGGGAGGGGGGAGGGGGGATTTGTCATGTTGTTCTCAGATGGGAATAGTATTTTAAATGTTGTTGGGAGTACGCAGATTAACCCTATTGAAAATGTTTCTTTTTGTAATCTTCAGCTTTTGGCACGCTATGTCCGTCAAATAAGTTTTTTTTTACGAATTGGAGACGAATTTCTAAAAATGTACATTGAAATCTTCAATAGGATTCACACCTTGAAAATACAAGGTATAAATTAAAAAAGAAAAGCAAATTGCATATTTGACTTCATTGTTGATAAAAATAACATTTGAAAATAAAAACAAGACTTTGTTCACAATTAAAAAAAGGGCATATTGTCTTTCTTTCCCTTCCGTCTTTGAATTTAAAAGCAAAAAACTAATATTAATCTCCAATGCTGTTGAAGAATGGTATATAATCTAGCATAACAAGGCAGTAATAGCAGTAGCACCGAAAAACCACAATTTTCTCGCAGAGATAGAGTAGGCTGCACTTGTAAAAGCGTTCGAATTGGTGGTTGGGCGAGGAGTTGAAGCACTGAAAGTTGGGTTAATTGTTTTAGGAACTGAGTTGCTTGCACGACTGGAGCCAGTTGCCATTGCAGGAGGGCTGAGAGTAGTTGTGGCAGCCATAGAGGAAGAGCTTGGTGCCTGAAGACAATAAGTATCAGCTTGTTGTTTATAAGAAGCTCCGGTCGTCGCAAGCTCTGCACAGCTGTTGTAACATTGAGCAATGTTGCGGTAGGTTCTAAGTGCAAAATAAATCAATTTTGGATGATTCAGGTCAGTTTATCAAGGAACAATAATAGTTCAAGCAAACCGGTACTGACTGGCAAAGACAAGTGTAATCTGTAGGACTACAAGAAGATATATCTTGGGAAACTTTTGTCTGAAGTAATCAAAGTTTAAAAAATGAGCAATTCCTAATTTTTGAAATGATATGGAAAAAAAAAGTAGAGACGTACAACACAAGCGTTGAAATTTTGTTGAGCGGTTCCGCAAGTAGTACCATTAACGGTAGGTGAAGTGAACGGTGTGCTTGTACCGGTAGTAGTGGCTGGAGCAGCTGAAGTAACACTGGAGGCGTCTGGAGAAGCTGAGCTCAAATATGAGGCGTCTGGAGTACTTGAAGTCAAACTAGAAACTGCAGTGGTAAGGGCAGCACTATCTAAGCCATCAAGGCTTTGAGCTTGGGTTGAAGTCAGGCAAAGGAGGGCCAGAGCCAAACGGGTAGCAGGAGATATCATTTTAAAATAAATTGGATTTGACAAAAGGCTTAGAGCAAAAAAATAGGAAATGTGCTGAATATAAGTTTTAATGTGGATGGTTAAGTGAATGAATCGCTAGATGATGAGGTATGATAGACCACCAGAAAAAGATAAGCGTCGTATTTATGGGTTAGCCGAAGGGCTCAAGCAGCCCAGTCCACCACAAAAAAAAAACAAAAAAAAAAATACTTTACCAGTGCAATATAGAAATCCCTTGCCAAGATCCGCAGAAAAGATTAAGCTCCTCATCCGATTTTATACACTAGCTAGATCAATGAATGAACTCATCTGAAGAAAAGGCCACAATTCATAAACACAGAAAACCTTGAGTAAGGTCTACTGGTCGAGACTACAGCTTATGCTTTGAATGACATGCTCTATCATCTCAGTATAACGTAAAATGAGAGGGTTTTTGCTCTCAAGCAGCTCCCACCTACAGGTTTGAATAAAGTTTTGGCACTAATTTAAAGCACTGCGTAATTTTGTTGCTGATGAAAGTGAAGAAGTTCAATGACTAGATAAGTTATTTATTCACTACTCTGGGAGCGACTGATGAAGCTATCATGGGTTTCATTTTAACATAAACGCTCATTTTCATTCTTTAAACCAGTCGGACAATAATTTTTTTTTTTTTTAAAAAATCAATATAGAAATATCTCATTTGGTGTACCTGCATATGTTACTTTAGTTCACGAGCTCTGCGATTTTTGCTTGCTCAGTTACCACACCCACTTTGCATCCTTTCTTTCCTGCTTCAAGTCATAATTTTTCACCCATATATTTGTTCGAAGAAATCATTCTATTCACTGTCGCCATCCAAAGAAAATTTTCTTTAAATGTGTGTGATGCACGTTTTGAAAGTATATGCTAATGTTAATTCTTGGGGCGCTAAAACGACACACCAGCAGACTAAAATGAAAATGACGAACCTAATAAATAAATAAATAAATTGAAAATGACTGATGCACACCTGTGCGGTCTTTTTTTTTTTTTTTTTTTTTTTTTTTTGGTTTCAATTCGGCTGTTATACACATCCTCAACATAAATTTAGCTATGAAAATAAATCGAAAAATATGTGACAGGAACTCACAAAAAAAAAAAAAGAAAAGAAAAAACGAAAAAAAAGTTTCTATTAGCACAGAACTATATTAGAAAAATTTGGTCCACTTTTACAGAAAATTTGAAAACCCTTAGACAGAAAGATTTTAATTTAATAGCATAATTAGGATCTTTCAGTGCACGCAGGCTAGTTTTTCTGTCAAATGTCAATCTTCCCTGCTGAATATTTCAAAAACCTATCAAAACTGCAACAAGCTTTTCCGTTATAGTTTTACTCTCAAAGAAGGAAAAAAAAAAAAGTATGTGTTCTAGCGATCGTGTTAATTGTAAAGTTACAAAGCAGCATTGACTGTCATCCTCATTATGGGTTCGGAGGAGCCAGAAACTTTTACTCCCCTTGAAAATTGTTCAAAAAAGGCTGGAATTCCTCATTCTAGCAAGTTTAAGATTAGAAGAAAATGTAGTGACTTTGAATATAGTTTATTGGAAGAAAAAGATACAGATGACAAGCGTCGGAGGTGAAAGTTAAATATTTCGTAGTATTTCGTAGCTTTACACCTTACATTATATCATCACTAGAAACTTAATCTCATGAAAAAAAAACATTTTTTTTATTAAAATCTTATTTGTACAACTTATTTTTCAACAATATTTTTGTTTTCTACTTTGTACAAATTATTGTCTTGTAGTTTTTATGTGTTTTCATAGTTAGGATAATCTTGAACATGGATAGAATTGAAAGCAGAAAAAATCATAGCACAGGCCTACATCAATGAATTTCAATTGGATCTTTAAGTGTGTCCTAATAATATAAAACCCTTAGATATTTTTGGATAGTGTGTTTGACATGAGGTAGCACCAAGTTAAAAAAAGTTGTAAAAGCTTGAAGTCATAAAATCACCTAATTTTATCTGATAACTACAAAGCTGATGAGCCAACAAGTAGAAAAGTGTTGAAAAGGTGAAGGAAATCAAGTTTGAAAAATGTTCACGCCAATTATTATAGCTATATTAGAAATGGTTTGGGCAACTCAAAAAAAAAGAAATCGCCTTAACTTTCACAGCAAAATCTGAATAGCTTTGCCATTTGAGAGTGTAACAAGTCAGATTTCATTGTGAAAGTTGTGAAGGAAAGTTCCAAAACTGCACCAACTGTTTCCAATATAGCTGTAAAATGAAAACAATTACCATGGTTTCTTCAACGATGCTAAGGAAAGAGTCATACAGTTTAATAAAATCGAATAATGAAATCCTTTTGACACTATTCACTACTGCAAAGAAAAACTGAAGATAGTACTTAAAATCAGTTTCGCGAACCTGCGTAAGCTGCTCCTTTCCCAGCGAGCACTAACCTCAAACCTCTGACCTGCGCTTTCTTTATGAAAGCCTCACATGCCCAGCCTTTACTTTTGGAAATTATAACACTTTAGAGATCCTCATCAGATCTATACTTTGACTTTTGTCAATATCGTTGATTCTCGCAGCACCCACAGCATTCTCTCTTCAAAAAGAAGCGCACAGCTCAAAAGTGTCCCAATTGACTACCTACTTTCACTCTCCCTCTTCTACATACTCTATTTTATCGGTTTATCTTCTGTAGTTTCATGCTCGAAGTGAAAGTGATCCTAAGAAAAAAGTAATTAAAATAGATATATATGTGTACAAATTGAATTGTTGATGAATTCAAGTCATTTTACAATTTAGGTCTCACAGGAAAGTGAAGTTGTTGATTACAGCCATATTGGAAACCGTTGGTGCAGTTTTGCGAAAAATTTCAAACCTTTTGGACAGACCAATTGACATTTGACAGGAAATTTAGCTTCCATTCACCAAAAATTTGTCTCTTTCACTGTCAAATGCCAACCATTCTGTCTAAATGTTTTGATTTTTTTTGCATAGGTGCACCAAACATTGTCGATATGGCTGTAAGTATGGTAGCAGTGTCAGCGCTTCGTCCGGAGTGAACCGGAGTTAGACGCGTCCGCTGCACCATAGACTATATACACCTTAAGTACTTAATAATCACTAAGCTATAATACTACACATAACACCCCCCCCTCTTAGTGATTTCCCCATAACCATCCACAGCTAATATAGTTCAGAAGGAAAAGAAAAAGAAAAAGAAAGAAGAAAAAAAAATAGAAAACACCCAATAAATATCTCTTATCTTTCCATACATTTGGGCCCAAATTCTGTCAACAAATCTGCCACCTGGTCCTTTGTTGAGACCCATTTAATAGGGGGTATCAATGTTCAGGGATCCACAATTAGGGATCAGTAATTTTTTTTCCCAGGATCAGACATTATTAATTGTGGAAGATTCTTATCCACTAGCCCTGGGGCTAGTGGATAAGGAATCCATCATAATGCATTATCCTGCCTCTTATACCCCAATTTCTGTTCCTACTTCCTGATCCCAAACTCATCACATCCATGATGGATTTTTAAGAAAGTCACATGACTTATAATTGCTGATGCCATCCTTAAGTTTCTCCTCACTCTATGCTACTTAATTTTGGTGGCAAACACTTAAGTTTTTTTCTATCTACACACCCCAACTGCACATTTGGCGGTGAATTCCCACTTCCCACTCATCACCTAAACCTTCTACTGACAACCTATACTACTGACAACAATGAAGCACCTCTCTACTAGACAGCTACTTCACTCCACCATGAGTGCTATCACTTTACTTTTAGTTTTCTACTATAAATCTGACTCTGATTTGGAAGATGCTTTAGCCTATTTGTGTTTTCTTTCCAAAAAGTGTTACCTCATTGCCAGGGGGCCAAATCTTTATCATGATCCCTCATATGATCTCTGCTCCATTCTCAACATTCCTCAACTAAAATTTGATCAAATATTTAGAACTTCTCCTGATTCTTTCTTCAAACTTTATCAACTCATCTCTGAACATCCTATCTTTCATAACAATTCCCATAACAAACAGTGTAATCCTGCCATTCAACTTGCTGTCGCACTATGTTGCTTTGGCTCAAATGGAAACGGTGCTTCTGTAAGATGTTTGGATAATCTATTTAACATAGGATATGGTATGGTGATATTATACACCAAGCACTGTATGATTACTATCCTTTCCCTCAAGTCTCAGAAACTTGCTTGGCCAACTCCAGAACAGCAACTTGAATCCTCTCAAGTAATGCAAGTCAAAGGTTTCCCTGGCTGTGTAGGATTTGTTGATGGCACAACTATACCTTTGATTCAAAAGCCTGCTCATGATTGGAACCATTATTTTAATCGCAAAAAAAGTTATATTCAAAATCTTCTCCAATTTCTCATCATTCATGAACTAACTTTTTATCTTCCTTGCAGATACTCTATTGCCATTCAACTTATATGTGATGTCAATAAAAAATTTATTGCTTTTCACAGTGGCTGCCCTGGATCATGTCATGAATCTTCTGTCTTCCAAAGAATGTGGATTTCTCAAACACCAGACTCATACTTTGATGAATCTCAGTACCTCCTTGCAGACTCAGCATATGCAAGTGGGAAGTACATTATACCTGCTTTCTGTGGTGCAACCTTAAAAAATGACATCAAAACTAAATTTATTTATCACATTGCCCAATCAAGAGTATGGATTGAACATGCAATAGGGGGTGTCAGTTCTGGCAAATCCGCACTTAACTTAAGTGCGGATTTCAAACCAAATCAGCACTTACAAATCAGCACTTAAATTTTGCAAAAAAGTCACTTATTTCAAAAAAGGGTGTCAGTTATGACCTCAAATCAGCACTTTTTTCCCGTTTTTTTTCACAACCACATTTTGGCCACAAAACATCCCTTCCTTTCTTACCCCATCCCTGTCACATGTGACACACTGACCTTCCTCGCTACCTACCCATCAATCCTCGGCACACACCCCTTCCTGACATTTTCAATATTTTGACCAGGCATGTTTACATTCTTTTTTACTTATTTCTTCTACTTCTTAATCTTTTTTCTATGGGTGTCAGTTCTGACCTCAAATCAGCACTTTTTTCGTGATTTTTTTTTCAAAACCACATGTTGGCCACATCATCCCTTTCTTTCCCATACCATTTTGTACTCTCCAAATGTCCTCTTTGTGTACTTCATTCACTTGGGTTGGTATTTTGGTTTGTTGCATATTCATTTTTTTTGGAATTTACGGAGAATTTTTTTTTTTTTGGATGGCTCATTGGTTTTCTTTCACCAGCTCAACATGAAATCGCATATTTTCTGAAATTGCATATTTTGTCAGTGATTTTTTTTTTCATTCATCCCTCATATCCTTTTCCTATTCTCCTCCAACATCCCTCAAACAATTTGGTTTCATTCATTTTGTCATCTCATCTCTCCAGGTAAGTCACTTTATTCTTTTTTTGATTTTTTGATTACTAATTATATTTTTTTTTTGTTTTTTTCTGTTTATTTTATTTTTTTTATCTAAATTTTTTTTGTAAGTGGTTATTTTGGATTTCAATGTTATAATTAACCTTTTTTTTCTCTCCCTCTTTACTTTCTTTTTTAGCTCCATCACCCTACTCTTCATCCCTCCTTGGCATTGTCATTATCCCCCCTTTCCCTTATTTCACTTTTTTTTGGCTCCATTTCATTGAAACACATACATTGCACATTCTTTATGCATTTCACTTACTCCATATTCAATTTCCCCACAATTCCAACATCAATCTTTCTCACTCTATTTTTCCTACTTTTCAATCAAGGTAAGTTTCATCTCCTTTTTTTCATGCCTATATGATATCTCATTCCTTTTATGAAAAGCTCATACTTAAATATATGTATGACTCTTATCTGGATAACAGTGAACTTATAAAACTCCTTTTGATCTCATCTTCATTACCACTTTTCAAGTTTTTGTAAAATTTTGAAAATCAGACTCGGAATTAGGGTTAGGTTTATTCAAATCTAATGTTCTTTTAACTGAAGATTCTCCTGAAGGCTACCTTTCATTTCCCACAAACAGATTTGAATTTGATTCAGTGGTTGCTGAGATATTGACCATTAAAGTTGAGCCTTTTTCTCCCAATTTAAATTTTTATTTCATTTTTTTATGTAACAAATTAGGGTTAGGTTTATTTAAATCACATTTCCTTTAACTGAAGATTCTACTAAAGCATATCTTTCATTTCCCTCAAACAGGTATGAATTAGGTTCAGTGGTTGCTGAGATTTTGACCTTTGAAGTTGAGCCTTTTTTCCGAATTTCACTTGTCTTATTTCACATTTTTATATTTCATATTTAGAGGATAAGGATTCTGAAACTCTTATATGATTATTATCTAGGCATTTCAATTATATAGGCATGTATTCGTTGCTCAAGAATATCACTAAAGCTCAAAAAGATGAAGATTTTTGCTTATGGGACACTCTACCTTCCTTTAACTCTTTTCTTGCTCTTCGACTCAAAAAGCACTGTAATAAAGCATTTGAAAAAAATCATGAACTTGCAACCAAAGTTGGAATACCGAATTAGTGTGACTCCGAATGGGAAGATATCAGCCACAAATATCTTTTATTTTCTAATGTTATTATCACTCATTCTGGATTTCACAATAAAATTCACACTGATACCAAGGACACCAATTTTCTTACTTTTGGTATATTCTCATATATCAAACCGATTACTGGCCAACCAATACCATCTCCAGCTAAAATCAAATTACATGGTTTAAATTTTCCAGACCACCGGTGCATCATTGATTTTGGTTTGGGAAATGGTATCATCGAAACTATTTGGAATTCTTCTAAGGATAATCATCAAACGACCAAAGCTCTTCCTGGTTTGGAATCCTGTTAACATTTAACACATTTTGGTTGCTCATTTCAAATCAGTCATAAGTTGATTCAAAGAATCAATAAGGTAATGAAAGAAGGTAAAGTTAATCGATTTAAAAAAACTTTATTTAGATCCAAAAAGTATGGGGATTAGAGTTGTCATCGAAAATTTTATATTTTTTCGTAAATTTTTAATAAATATTTTTTATGTATCAATTTCCTCAACTAAAGTAATGGGCCCACGACCTTGTGTTGTATAAATGGTAATCATGATAACATTTATTTGTTTCATGGGGTTCCTCTAGCCTATACCTGTGGAAAGTCCCAAACTTTTGTTTCTAGATTTGATCTGCATTTTGGCTTAAGGGATTGTCATTACTTTAAACTAGGGAAATTGATATATATTAGATATTTATTTAATAATTTACGTAATTATATTAAATTTAGATGACTTCCACCACTTACTTCAATAAAATGCAGGGGGGGGGGTATTGCCAAATTTTCAAATCTGACATGTGAAATTGATGACTTAGAAAAATTTTGGTGATATCCACCCCTTGCTTCAATAAAATGCAGGGGAGAGTATTGCCAATTTTTTAAAACAGATATAGAATTTTTTTGACTTGTAAATATTTTGGTGAAAATTTTTGACGAGAATGTGAAAGTAATTGTTTCCACCTTGAGCAGGTTTCTGGCTCAAAGGAATAGCAGTACCATCAACAAAACCAATACATCCTGGGAAGCCCTCTGCTTGCATAACCTGAGATGATTCAAGTCGCTCTTCTTTTGTTGGCCAGGTGAGAAGTTGAGATTACAAGGAGTTGATGGCAGTGATACATTGTTTGGTATAAGTGTTAACTGAACCATACCCTAAATCAAAGACATTTTCTAAACGTTTCAAAGTGGCTCCATTACCATTTGAACCCAAATGACATAGTGTGATGGCCAATTGAATTGAAGGATGTTGTTGTTCTTTTTGAGAATTATTGTGAAATATGGGATGATCCTGAATAAGCTCAAGCAATTTAAAGAAACATTCCTGAGAAGTCCTGAACAGCTCTCTAAAACTGGGTGTAGATAGTTTAAGAAGTGTTTGGATGGTGTACTTGGGGGTATGAAGTACTTGAGGCTTTCTGGGAAGAAGGTAACGTTTCATGGCCATTTTTGATAAAAAGACAAAATCTTCTTCTAGATCAGAATCAGAATCGCAATCAGAGTCCAAGAGCCGTTCAAGAGCCATGAAAGTCATTGCTTTATGTAATTTATCATGATTTGAAAGTGAGGAAGGCATAACTCTTATATGATATGATATGAAGATGTAAGTGATGTACGATGTTTTGAGTTATGAAGTGTTATGCTGCGGAGTGCTGCGTATGAATGGGATGATGCTGACAAATCAGTGAAATTGGACTTGATGGTGAAATCAGCACTTTTGGTTGAGAAAGTGCGGATTTGAGTGAAATAAGTGACTTATTTCATTTTGAAATCCACCAGTATTGGGGCTAGTGTGTTTTGGAAATCCGCACTTATTTAAGTGCGGATTTGGTCAAATTTAAGTGCGGATTTGCCAGAACTGACACCCCCTAATAGGTATTTTAAAGGGAAAATTTTCTAGTCTTCAGGAGCTCAGAATCCAATTTCAAAAAAAAATTGGAGATCAAAACTGCGAATCATTGGATCATGACTTGCGTTATACTCCACAATATTGTAGCTGATTTAAAGGATGAGTGGAGTGATCTTTATGAAGAAGAGGATTCTGAACCAGAACCGGCTCTCCCCTCCCTTGAATCACAAAACATTAAATCAACTGGCATATGGTCTATTATAATGCCAATTACTATCCAACATTTCAATTCACAACACTTTTAAAATTTTATTTTGGTACTCTCCACATGTCCGCTTTTTGCACTTTATTCACTTGGTTTGGTATTTTTGTTTGATGCAATTCATTTTTTTTGAATTTATGGTGTGGTCTTCCAACATTGGCAGACACCTTTTTTGCTCTGTTTGGTGTTGTTATGGTATGTCTTAATTGGCATTGGTTGAATAATTGAGGGATTTGCTAGTTTTATTCAGTGAATATTGAGACTACAGGTATGTGGGTACTAGCATTGGATAGCCCTGGTTTTTCTCTATATTTGATGTCCTGATGATATTTTTCATATTCCAAGTTTTAAGGGGTCATTTACTCATTTTTCATTTCTAAAAGATAGCTGTTTAATTTTGTTTTTTGTGTTTTAAGGGCTAACCTTAAGTCTTAGGGTTAAGTGCTTAGTACCATTAAGAAGAGCTGATTTGGCTCTATATTTTATGGCTCAAGGTTTTCATAGCTTAATTTTGTGATTTAAGGGTTTTAGTAGTCGTGGTGGATTTTTTTAAGTATTTTGGGCTTTACTGGAGGTTTTTGGTGGTTTTCTGGCTTCAGGGTGTTCCAGCCACCTCTAGGCGGGCCTCTCAATGTTGGGCGGACCCCCGCCTTGGTGCTAGAAGGCTGGGAAGCACTTCTCTTTTTTTTTGGATGGCTCATTGGTTTTCTTTCACCAGCTCAACATGAAATCACATATTTTGTCAGTGTTTTTTTTTCATTCATCACTAATATCCTTTTCAACCTCTCATAAAACATCCACCAAATATTTTCAATTCCTCTATTTCATTCCTCTATTTCTCATCTCATCTCTCCAGGTAAGTCTTTTTTTTTTCTTATTTTTGATTTTTTTTACTTTACTAATAATTTATTTTTTCTCTTTTTTTTTTCCTTTTTTTTTTGTCCTGAAAGTGCTTTTTTTTTTGGTTTTCAAGTTGGACTAATTTTTTTTTTGTTTTATCTTTTTTTTGCTTTTTTATTTCTTTTTCTTCACCCTCCATCATCCCCCTTTCCCCCCTTCTTGTCTGCCTCCATACCCTCCTTTCTCCCCTTCTTGGCCACCTCAAGTCCCCCCCTTCCCCCCCTTCTTGTCTGCCTCCATACCCCCCCTTCTCCCCTTATTGGCCACATCAACTCCCCCCTTTAATCCCTCCTTGCCCACCTCAACCCCCCCTTTACCCTCTCCTTACCCGCCTCAACCCCCCCCCCCCCCCCTTGGCTCCCTCAAGCCCCCCCTCACCTCCTCCTTGGCCCCCTCAAGCCCCCCCATTACCCCCTCAACCCCCTCTCAACCCCCTCCACACCTCCCCACCACCTACTTATCAAAATGGTAAAGATTCAATAAGTTAGGTGTAGGGGGGGTTTGAGGGGGGGGGTTTGAGGTGGGTCTGAGGGGGTAAAGGGGGGGCTTAAAGGGGTAAAGGAAGGGGTAAAGGGGGGTGAAGGAGGGGTTTAAGGTGGGCAATGAGGGGGTAAAGGGGGGGTAAAGGGGGGTAAAGAAGGGGTAAAGGGAGGGTTTTGAGATGGGCAAGGAGGGGTTAAAGGGGGAGATTGAGGAGGTAAAGGGGGGGAATTTTTGGAGGGCAATTTGAAGAAAAAAAAAGACTAATCTCTGCTTTTTAATTTTTTTTACAGAATTTTTATTTCTTTCCTTTAGTTTCTGGACATTTCCCCCTGTTTCAAAAATAAATCAGGTAATTTAATTTTTTTTTATTTGTGTTTTTTTTTCAAATAATTAATTATTCTGAAATTTACTGAAATCAATTTTTTTAATTATATTTTAATAAATTGGATTGTGTCAGCCAGGCTATACCAGGAGCCCAGTAAATTTTATGTCAATTTACTGGAACTAAAAGAGGGCGTAAAAATATGCTTATTATGTATATAAATTAATATTATATTGCATAATGAAATGATATAATTATTTTATTAAATATATATAATAAGTATTATATTAATTTTATCATTATATAAATTATTTATAAATTTAAATTAAGCATGATATATATTCTATAAATTATGGCACATTTTTATGTATTTAATAAATATAAATTAATAATTAATTAATTATAAACATATATTATAAATTATAAGTGTAAAATTAACTTATAATGTGATTAAATTAATAAATTAAAATTATACATTAAATAAAGCCATACATATCTTATTAAAAAATAATATTGGGCGCTTTTTTGACCCTTAAACGTGCCAGTAAAATTATTAAATAAATTAAAACACTTATTTAATAAGATGGTATGAAAATTCTCAATTTAAATTAGAAATATCATTAAATTAATTATTTGTTTCATTTAAACTATTTATTGAATTGATTACATAGTTAAAACAATTAATTAAATTTTCTTTACACTGGATTAAATTGATTACATGGATTTTTGTGTGAAAATAATTCTATTTGTTTTAATTAAACCCTTTACATCTCACTGTAATATCTATTTTGGGTTATTTTACTCACTGTTATTATGTTTCAGACTCACTTAGTTACTAATTATTTTAATTAATTGTTTTGGGAACTTATGGTGGGAAAATTGGTTACTTACTCATGGGTTTAGTTTATTTTTTCATGTTTTTCTCTCAATCTCTATGTTTCAGTTATATTCTTTTATATTCTTGTTTCACTTTATTACTACTTTTTACTTACTTATTTATGGCGCTTCAGAGGATCCTTTGCCTATAAAAGGCTTTGGATAATCCCCTGTAGTGGCATCACTTATTATACACTCATCATTTAAACATATTTTTTAAATATAATACATTTATTATTATTTCTATTAGTACTATAATTCTAATATAAATTCTATATAAATATCTAAGGTTTCAATAAGTCTATTAGTAATAACAGTGTCTTCCACGCAAAAATTTTAATACTTATTTTCAATAAATATATTATAATTTAATAAGACTCACTGTTGTGTCAAAAACAAGGAATTTTTGTCGCCTTATTTTTTCTAAAATAATTATTTTAACTTAACTGTTCATTTCCCTAAAACTTTTCCTATTTTTCTCTTCCTCCTCCCTATTTTCTCCACCTTCTTCTCCTTCTTCTAGATGACCGTCTTACAGATTGAATGACATGAAGAAGTATTTCAAATAGCAGGTAAGTAATTTTTATTTATTTATTTATTTTTTTTGAAATTAAATTTACTGAATTTATTTTAATTTTTTTTTTGGGTGAATTTGTTTTACCTTGTATTTCAATCATAATTCAGGTTTTTATTTTGAAATTTTATTTGTTTCAAAATATTTTACTGATTTTTTTGCAACTAATTTTTTTTTACCAATTTTTTTTTCTTTTAAATTATTTTACTGATAATTTTTTATTGTTCGGGTTTTTTTTAATATATTTTATTTATTTATTTTATTTTTTTTGTTTTATAATTTTTTTTTCCAGGAATTTACTATGAAAAATTTAACTCACTCATCTTCATTATCATCAATTTCTTCTGAGTCATCTTTATCCTCTCTTTCTTCCTTGTCTTCAAATCATAAAAGCTCAAAGAATAATCATTGAATATATTAAAATTCTTCTTCATTATTTTTAATTTATTCTATCTCTTCAATATCCTTCAATTCTATTTCTTCAATATATTCAACTTCTTCTTCTTTTCTTTACTTTCTTCTATCTCTTCAATGCCCTTCAATTCTATTCCTTCTCCCAATCAATCTGATCTTTCCTTACTAAAAAATAAAAGCGGAAAATCATGAAACCAGCTAAAGAATCAAGCAATTCAAAGACAAAATTTTATCAAAATATAAAATTTATTAGGATGAAGATATTTTGCAAAACATTCTTTGGACATATGGATGATCTCAAATTTTATAAGACTTCAATATCAAATGTTAAGAATTTTTTTTTACCAAAAAATCAAAAACCTTACAGAAGGTGGTATAGATCTCATTGTTGCAGTTTTCAATAACAGATACAAACCTCAATTCATCTTAGAAGTTCATTCATTTAATGGGAAAAAGGATGAAGTTTTTTGCCAGCTTTCTGATTTAATTTCTACTCTCTATCAAATGGATTTGGTTTGACAATCCTTATCAAATAAAAATCTGATTACTGGTGTGATGAAAGGTTTTGGTTGGTAACCAGGATATGATCAAGGAGTTTCTTTTGGTATGTAAAATTTTTTTTTATTATAAGTAATTTTTAATTTTGTCCTATATTTCAGGGATTTATTCTTTGTTGAAAAATTTGTAACCAGAGAAAATGGAAGAAGATCTGAAACAATGGAATTCTTTAGGATCATTTAATATTCTCTTGGAACGTTGTTTTAAAAAATTATGTTTTCAAGCTTTTCAAAAAAACCATCAACTTACTTTAGAATCTGGTTTACCAAATTGTTCTGATCCTAAATGGGAACAAGCAACAAATGATTATGTTTTATGTACAAATTTTATGATCACTTATAATGGATTCTACAATCATTTTAATCTAGATAAACATGATAAGAATTCTATAACATTTGGAATTTTTCTTATATTAATACAGAGACTGGTGTTTTTATTCCATCACCCTCTTCTGATGAGGAACATGGCATTTATTTGTCCTGACCATAAATGTATTATTGATTTTGGTAGTGCCAATGGGATAGTTGAGGCTATATGGAATTCTTCTCAACATTGGCATCAAACAACTAAAGCACCTCCAAATTTAGTTTCTTGTAAAGAATTTGTCCGTTTTGGCTGTTTATTCAAAATAAATGAAGGTCTTATTAATAGTATTTATAATCAAAGAAAATTAGATAAAAAAATTGTTCTTAGTAGATCTGTAAAGTATTGCAATTAAAATATTATATTTTTTCTATCATTAAATATTTTCTTCCAATTTTTTTTTCCTTTTTTTTCTCTCTTATTAATTTTATTTATTTATTTTAATCTTTATCTTTATCTTTTTTATTTTTTTTAAATTTCCCGTCTTATTTTCCTCTTTTTCAATTTTATTTATCCTTTTTAATTTTTTTCATTTAATTTTGAATTTGTCCCTTCCAATTATTTTTAAAAGTTACATCAAGATAGATTACTATTTTTATATAATGGTGCATCTGGCTATTATATAAAATAGGAAGACTTGCTTGGGATTGATGAAATTAATTGGTTGTAGAAATTTTCAATTTTAATTTTTTTAAATTTAATTTTGGATTTGTCTCTTATTTTTTAAAGTTACATCAAGATAGATCACTGTTTTTATATAATGGTGCATTTGGATATTATATAAAATAGGAAAAATTGATTGGGAGTGGTGAAAATAATTGGTTGTAGAAATATTCAACTTTAATTTTTTTCCATTTGATTTCTTTGATTCAACAAATTGCAGAGGGGGGGGTATTGCCAAATTTTCATATCAGACTTTTAAAAAAAATTTGACTTGAAAATTTGATGATACCCTTTCCTTAATTCAAGAAAATACAAGGGGGGGTATTGCCAAATTTTCATATCAGACTTAAAAAAAAATTTTGACTTGAAAATTTGATGATACCCTTTCCTTAATTCAATAAAATACAGGGGGGGGTATCACCAAATTTTCATATCAGACTTAAAAAAATTTTTTGACTTGAAATTTAAGTGATACCCATCCATTACTTCAATAAAATGCAGGGGGGAGTATTTCCAAAATTTCATATAAGACTTGCAAAATTATTTACTTGAAAGAATTTTGGTGATACCCACCCCTTAGTTCAATCAAATGCAGGGGTGGGATTGTGAAGTTTTCAAATGTGACTCGAAAATTTAAACTAAAGAAGAATTTTTAACATTAAAAATATTTGAAAATTTTATTTAAAAGTAAATGAATAACATTAAAATATTAAAATTCAACTAATGATGGATGGAGTTAAAAATACAGGAAATTAAGATAAAATTTTATGTAAAATTAATTATGAAAAGTTGAATTGTGAGATAAATAAAAAAAACTAGTCATCAAAAAATTTCATTAAACATTTGGTTTCCTCAAAAGATTTATTAGCTTTAACACATTCTATCGAGAAATCTTTCTTTTTGGAATTTTCTTAAAAATCAATCTTATATTTAATCTGTTCCATGAGGTTTTGATGCTCAAGTGTTTTCTCCTCTTTCTTTGATTTTTCAATACTTAGAGATAACTCAAATTTCTTCTCCTCCAAGTCTTGTGCCCTATCATCCTTCTGTAAAGAGAGTTTTTACTTCCTCTCCTCCAATATTTGTGTCCTATCATCCTTCCATGAAGAGAGTTTGAACTTCTTCTCTTCCAAATCATGTACCCTGTCATCCCTCCTTAAAAAGAGCTTGTATTTTTGCTTTTCAAACTTTAGAGTCTCTTTAGAAACTTCCGATTGTTCTAGAGTGATAAGAAATATTAACAAAAAGTAGAAGAAAAGAAGAGTAAAGTATTAAGAGGTTTGGTATCACGTACCAGCATCACATTTCTCCTAAATTCTTCAATAGAATAAAAGGGGTTTGATATGAAGTCTCACTTTTCCTTCTTTATTGAGAGTGGAAGTTTAGACTACTTGAAGCCCTTTTCTTTTTGTTCAAGGTCACATTCTCCTTCTCATCATTTTTTCTGGGCTCTTACTCAGTTGTTTGTGGCTCCTGTGTTAGTTCTTCAGCCTATTTATAAATAAGAAAATGTAAATATAAAAGAATTGGTAAGATAAAGGAAAAAAAACATAATTGAGTTATATCAGGTTGGTTTATATTGCCAAAAGGATCTATTGAATAGATATCTTGATTTGTGGAAGTTAAATGAGGGGAGGCTTGAGTAGAAGAAGAAGTAAAAAGATTTCTTTTGACATCATGTTTGGAGATAGCATCTTCACCATTCAACATGTTTTCAGGATTAACATCAGCTCACTCTCTAAAAATATAATCCATCACTTTAAAGTAAGGACATAAAGAATCAAGTTTATCATCTATGGATTTGATGCCCTTACTGATATTGAGGTCAGTAATACCAAAACCAGTAGAAGATGAAAATGTCTTTACCTTCTTGTACTTGGCTTGATAATGCTTGAAGGGTTCAGACATCTGTTTTGGTAAAAGATCAATCCTTCCCTTAGTCTTATTCCTTAATTTGTTGGCCACTAGAAGATAACCATTAACTTTTGATGCGGGGGGCCATCCTACTTTAGTCGTATACTCAGTACCAAAAAAAGAATCATAGGTAGATTTAGTTTTTATCCAGTTGATAAGAATGAGATTATCATCTTTTTTAGTTGAAAAATTTTGGATTTCTCAGCAGAGAGGGGGAAAGAGGGAGTAGTGGGATTTGAAGAACAACTGGGTGATGGCTACCTTTGAGAAGATCTATGATGACAAGGCATTTTAAGATAATTAAAGATGAAAAGGAGCAGAAACAAGCAGATGAGATAGCAAGATGAAAAGAAGCAGAAACAAGCAGATGAGAGGGTGAGATGAAAAGGAGCACAATCAAATAGATGAAATGGGAAGAAATTCTGATTGGATATAATGAACAGGATGGGATGAGAATGGGAGTGCACAGCAAGGTAGAAGGAATATCCAGACATTAGTCCAAGATGTGGTTAAGGAAGAAAGTTGTGCAACATGTGGTTATGACAGAAAGCTGTCCAAGATGTGGTTATGAAAAATTGAGTAGAAAAATGTCAGATAAGAGGTGAAAATTGACACATAAAGTGTCTAATAAGCAAATTATTAGCAAAAATAATTGCCGAAGATAATTGGTGTATAAGGATTTTTATCCACATTTAATTTAATTGCAAATCCCTAAAAATTGATACTACCTAATTTCTATTTCATGCCAATGGACTTGTTCATTCACAAAATAGAAATCTCTGTCAAAATGTCTATAAAATTTGCCTGAAGGATTATCAGTAGCCGTAACAATAGTACCTTTGTTGTCAAAATAAAGAGTTGTTGGTCCATGGCACAAATCCACTTCACATAGAAGGTTTTGCACCCATAGAGCTTGACAAGTTGTGTTTGACATTGCCATTAATTTTGAATGAAATGAAGCTGTAGCCACTCTTGACTGACGTTTTGATTGCCGTAAGATAATAAAGTTGTTGATCTGAAGAACATGACCACCCATAGCCCTAGCAAATTCACCACCCCAAGTAGTTTCACAATAAAATTCTGTTGATGGATTGATTTTGATTGTTTGGAAAAGATGAAATTTCATATCTTTGGTGAATTGTAGATATCTCAGAAAATTATTAAGTGCATCCCATTAAGCTTCACCTGGCCTTGATGAATAATATTCCAGGAAGTTGACAGGATACTCTAAGTCAGGCCTTGATCTGGCTACAAAATACAATAATGAACCTATGATAGACAGAAATTTCATAGGGTCAAGTGGAGGTTGAGTTTTTTCTTTTAAAGATACCAAGGAAAGACCCATTGGCAAAGGTGAGTGAGAAGTAAGACCAGGTTCATTGTGTTCATTTAGAATTTTGTTGACAAGAGCTGGTTGGTGAATAGTAAATCCTTTGGAACATTGTGAGACTGCTAGACCAACAATAGAAGAGATACCATCAGACCATTTAACCTTTAAACTACCCCCTATATCCACTTTTAACTCCCTCAAAACTGCATTACTACTTCCTACCACTACACCATCATCCACATGAATCCACAACGTTTCCTTGGAAACATCTTTTGCTAGCACATATACACTTGCATCCTGATTGCTTGATCTGTAACCCAAATTTGCCAGAATTTTGCTGAGATGTATCCACCAACACCTTGCTTATTGCTTAGTACCATACAAATCTTTCTTAAGTTTTCAGACATGGGTTGTATCAACAGATTCAAAACCTTCAGTTTGTTTGACACAAATTTTTTCCTCAAGATCATGGTGGATATAGGCTGCAGTGACATCAAAAGTTTTTAATGGCCTGTTGTTGGTAGCGGCTAGAGTGAGAATCAAACACAGGGATGCAAAAGTATCTGTGGGAGCAAAAGTGTTTCTAAATTCAATATCTTCAACTTTTTTGAAACCTTGAGCCACATAGCGTGCTTTGTGTTTGACAATCTTTCCAAACTCATCTCTTTTGAGAGCAAAAACCCATTGAGCATCTGTGAAGGTTTTCCAGGAGGATGAGGAACAATATCCCATACCTTCATATTAGACATGTTGTCTAATTCTTGAAGACAAGCTGATTTCCATTCAACTGCATCTGTTTGCTTCATTGCTTGTTTGAAAGTTTGAGGTATACAATCAGAAAGGTCACAAGCATTATTGTTAATGAAATCAACCATAAAATCTTGAGAAGCAATAGTTTCTTCTTCTGTAAAGTTGCCAAATGTTAGTTTATTTAAAATAAATGGTAAATCACCTTTATACTGGGATGCAGCTGGATTTGATACAGTGAGCACTTTGGTATTGTCTGCTTCTCCTTCATAAATGAAATTCACCATTTCTGATTGAACAAAAGAATTAGATTCTGGATTCCAAAAAATCCAACCTTTACCTCCATCTATAAAATCAATGACTCTGAAGCACATTGCCTGGACCTCCATTCTTGTCCTTTTTTCAGTTGGAATGTGTACATATGCCCACTGACCAAATATTTTAATAGGTGACAAGTCTGCTTTTTTGTTGAAAATGATTTTATATGGGGTGCTGTTGGTAAATTTCATGCTTGCTAACTTATTTTGAATATAAGGAGCCCAAAAATAAGCAAAAGTTAAAAATCTGGGAGGAAGTTTCAAAGAAAGAAGAATGGTCCTAGCAATTTCACTGATAGTTTTGTTGAATCTTTCAGCCATTCAATTTTACTCATAATGATAAGGCATAGAGTGTTCATGGAGGATACCATGTTGGGAGAGATATTCAGAGAATTTTTTGTTTGTGTATTCTTTGCCATTGTCAGCTCTGAGGATCTGGAAACGTTGATAAGTGATGTTTTTTAACCTAGTTATGAAATTAATAAATGCATCAAAAAAATATGAATTTTTTTTAGAACAAAAATCTCTCCATAATTTGAAACAGATTCTCTGAAAGTTGCCACATGAACTTCACCCTTATCTGTGACATCAACCATGGGCCCTACTAAATCAGAAACCACAAGATCCATGAGCTCATGGGTATGCTTAAAAGCCATGCATGTATTCTTTTGTTTGCTTTTTAAAACAGCAAAAATATCACAGTTTAATCTGCAAGAAGCAACATAAGAGGGTGCATTGGTGCAAAGAACTTTTTGGGAAATCCTTTGTAGAATTCTGGTGCTAGTGTGACCAAGACTACAATTCCAATCCATAATCAAGTCAGGAACTGCTTTTGGATAATTTGTTTTGAAGGGGGTGAGGGAACAAAAGGGGCAGGAAGGGTAGCAGATGATAAAGAGTTAAAATAATTCATTTCAAAAACATTGGGTTCTAGATCACATTTAAAGTCCAGATCAACCATTCATTTTTGTCCAGAGAAAGAAATAATATTTTTTTTGTTTTTTGAAATAATATAATCATGATTTTTATTAAAAGAAATAGAAATGCCATTGTCTAACAGATCAAAAGGTGAAATAAGAGTAGATGTTGCCCTGTAACAATAAAAAACACCTTTGATTTTTACTAATTCTCTGCCACATACTTTAATGAAAATTTTCTCATAACCTGTAATGAAAGCAATAACAGAGTCAGTTGCTGTTTTGACTGGAATAGGAGTTTTCAAACTTTTGAAGTTAGAGAGAAGACATACATCACCACTGACATGATCTGTGGAACCAGAATCAAAAAAACCTTGACAGTATTTACTTTCTTGCTCTTCAGTCCAGCTATCAGTACCAAAATCCATCTCTTTTAAATTAGTAGTGAGAACATCTAGCCCTTTACAGGTGATTCTGTCTAAGTGGTGTTTTGAAGAACTTTGAACTGGCTGTTTTCTATTTTGTTTGTTCAGCAAGTTACAGATGGTATTCATAGATTCTCTATTACCACGAGCAAAAGCTTCACATTGAACCCAAACTGCAACATTAAAATCTTTACTGTTTGGATCATATGGACAAGTATTTTGGAAATGTTCAGATGACTTGCAGTAAAAACAGGATTAGCCAGGTTTTTTATTTCCAAGACAATAACTGTCCATTCAAAATTTTTTGAAAGCTAAGGATGAAATGGAATCAGGTTTGGTTGTCAGTTCAAAAGCTGTGGAAAGGGTAGGAGCATTGAAAGATGAAGAGTGAGATGAATTGATAAATGAGTTTTGAAGAACATTCATCAGTTTGTCAAAAGAGGGTTGAGAGATGTCTTTTCATAATTCAAAATGATGGTTTGCTTCAGTTGCAAGATGATTAACTGATGATGGTAATAGGGGTTGAGTGAAAACTTCTTCCATTTCATCAAAACCAAAAAGAAAACCTGAGTGTTGAACTGCTTCAAAAAGTCACTTCACTTTTTCTCCATGTTCCATGACATTTGTGAAAGGCAAGGTTTTAATATTTAAGAGATCATTAAAAAGAGACATGTTAGTGATGTGAGATACTTTATCAAAATTGGAGCTGAGAATAGAAAAAGCTTTATAGCTTTTAAGGCCAAAATAAATGAAAGCCTGATGTTTTTCATCAATGGTGTTGTAGATTGCATGCCAGCTCATCTTGTCTTCAGATTTTGTTTTATCATTTTTTATGGAAGTAGCATCTGATATATACTTGGCCAAACATACATGGCACATTAAAAAATGTTAATTTTATTTACCCAAGCTTTCCAGCTAGTGAAAACTGCTTTCAACTTAGACATTTTATTTGTTCTTTGAATTATTTCATCAATAACATCAGCACAGTCTTTGCCTTTGTAGGTTAAAAATTTTGTGTTTTCATTTTCAGATATAAACAAATCACTACTTAATGACAAAGATGAACTGGACTCTTGAGTAAGACTGGCTCTTTCATGACGCAACAACAAGGCATGCATAAAACTTTGTTTCAGTATTTGTGAATGCCAACCAGTCACATGTTGTGATTCCATTTGAGGGGGCACAGTATGGAGATGAGAGGGGGGTTCACAGGAAGAAGTCCCATTAAATACGCATGTTGAAGGTAGACTGGGTAAGGGGGTAGGGGAAGAAGGTGGTGGTAGTATATCCTCTGTTAAAATCCTTGGTGGGGTGGACGTGGGTTGGGGATCAGTGCTTGCACTGTTGCTAGAGGAAGTAGGTGAAGAAGCAGTGTCTTAAAATAAGTGTAATTGTTGCCTCTTTTGGGTATTCAAAGTTGGAGGTGGATTAATACTCTGTAGATCTTGGCTAAGTGGGGGCTGGCGCTTGCGAGCTAAGTGAGGACAGGATTAAAATGGGTTTGGTGTATCAGGGGAAGTTGGAATAAAATAAAATGTCTGATAGGGTCATGAAAATGTTGGAGTAGCCTCAACACCTGGTAATAGACATGTTTAATGTGAGGTAAGAAAGGGGAACACAAAAAAGGTTCCAGGAAAATTACAAAATTTAATTACCGCTAGTAAAAAATTAGGGACAGCCCATAACCTATGGTAGCTGTTTCAGAGCTTTGTCTGGAGTGAACCAGAGTTAGACATTTCAGCTGCAACAAAGACTATATACACATTATGTACTTAAAAATCCCTAAGATATAACTATACTATAATTAACAGTAAGAGAGCAAATTTCTTTTACACATCATATAGCTTTTTTGATTTCAGATTTTAAATGATATTTACTGCCCTAAATTTTTTTACAAAGGGGGAAAGGCCATTAGCCAGTCTTTCCTGTCAATTAGGTAAAAATGCTCACAAATTATACAAAATAGGGGGTGTAAGTTCTGGAAAATACGCACTTAACTTAAGTGTGGATTTCAAAGAAAATAAGCACTAAAATTTTGCAAAAAAGTCACTTATTTCAAAAATGGGTGTCAGTTATGACTTGAAATCAGCACTTTTTTCCCATTTTTTTTTTCACAACCACATGTTGGGCACATAATCCCTTCTTTTCCCACCCCATCCCTGTCACCCAAGACACACAGACCTCCATCCCCTCACCAATCTTTGGCACACACTCCTCACTGAGAATTGAATAATTTTATTAGGGGGTGTGAGTTATGACAAATCGGCACTTTACTTAAGTGCAGATTTCAAGGCAAATCAGCACTTAAATTTTGCAAATAATTCACTTATTTCAAAAATGGATGTCAGTTATGAATTCAAATCAGTATTTTTTTCTGATTTTTTTTCACAATCACATATTGGCCACATCTTCCCTTCCTTTCCCACCCCATCCCTGTCACATGAGACATGCAGACCTCCATCCCCTCATCAATCTTTGGCACACACTCCGTCACTGATATTTGAAAAATTTTATTGTGACATTTTAACCAGGCATGTTTTTTTCCTTCTTTTTTTATATCTTCAATGTCTCAACCTTTTTTCTTGTAACATAACAGTTTCATTGTCAAGCTGAAGAACTAATAGGTGCTCAGAAAGATTGTTGTCTAGAATTATTTATGGTCAAGTATGAATATTAGTTGTCCACCAATCCAATTTAAAGTAAAATATTATATCAACTCAAATATTGGTAACCTGTATATCAAATAATCTCACTAACATAAATATAAAAGGTGCTTAAAATTGACAGAAAAATAGAATAGAAATTTTATTTAAAAGGCTAATGATTGTAACCAGATAAATATATTATATATAATAAGATTGTGTTGTGTATTGTATGAAATAATTGAATTGAATGACTAAATATCCACCAAAATCCCCCTCTATATATACCCAAAATCCCTGGAGTACATTCCCCTGATTCCCAGACCTATTACACTGCTATCCCCCACCATTACAGCACTTTGAGGGCGCTCATCTCTCCATTATGTCCACTTCAAGTAGTTTCACAGGCCCAGTTACCAATAAAACTTCCTCCTCACAAAAGAAGATATCAGTACACATCATTGTAACCCCAAAAGAAGGAATAAACCCCAAATAAGAATGTCTGGTACCCAAAGCACTGATTGTGCATGACTACAAGTAAAGGAACCAATTAAAAATAACCCATAAAGGAACCAAATAAAAGCTTCATTAAAGAGTAAACCAAGAAAAATTAATAATAGAACCAATATAACTGATTCCCCACACAAAGAATACCATTCGTATGCCCAACCATTGACCCAATACCCAGATCCAGAGACCAGAAAAGGTGTGGTAAGTTCAGGGTGTTTTCCCATAGCCTTAAACAGTGGTTAAAAGCGTGTATTCTTGGTCTTTTAGGTGTATATATGGATTTGAGGCGTGATTGAGACCTTCTGGGCGCATATCTTGAGGTAATTGATACTGTCTGTGCATATAATAATGTTTTATGATGTCACCATGTAATTAATACACTTATTAAGTGAAATCCACTTAATTCTTCAGTGATCAAATAAGTGATAATCATACATAAGGTAAGAATTTAGACCAAAATGACTATATATGTTAATAATGCATATTAACATATGGGACTTATGCAGGCAGCATACTACCACTACAAAATAGCCAATTTTAAGTGACAAAACCTTAATATTGAAAAGTCATATTTTAAGACTTTTGAATATCCTAACATATTGTCCTGATAGGGGGCAATTGAACTGTCCAAGCACATTTTTTATACCTTTAAAAAATGTGCATATACCCAGCTTTTAGTTTGAATTTGTAGCACATTTTGCTAGAAATTCATAATAAAGTACAATAAACAAGTTATGACCACTTAATATGTTATATTACTATAAAATTAAGTCCTTAAAACTTATTGGGCTTAAACTATACTTTAAATTAAGTACTTAAGACTTAATAAAAGTACTTTTTTGACCTTTCTAAGGTGTTTTATTATATTATATTGGAGCATTAAAGGTGATTACTTCCAGTATCATTTACTTTTACTTTTCCACATGTCTTATACATGTGTTCAACATCTTTTGATGCTCCATTTACTCAGTACTGGAGGAACTAAGGCTGACATTCATAATGCCTCCCAGAAAATCCAACACTCAAAAGGCAACTCAAAAAATGCTACATCACAAAGGTTTTCCCATAATGCATGCCCCTCACAAGATAAATCAAAGTCTTGACAGCTAAAAAGGAGAGATTTTCTCATCATCACTAACTTCCTGAAAATTAAATCAAATTATGATGCATGTTTAGGATGTGAGAAGTCCACTCAAGTTGGACGTTGTAGAAAGAAAAGGTTCTATAATACTAAGCTATAGACACAATCTGTCAGCCAGGCTATTCCAGGAGTCCAGTAAATGATATATAAATTATAAAACCTTAAAGAGTGGGTAAGAATTGTATTTAATGAATATAACTTAATATTTTATTGCATAATGAAATTATATAAGTATTTTATTATATACAAGTGTTACATTAAATTTATTGGTTATATAAATTTTTATATACAGTTAAATTGAACATAATATAATATATTCTACAAATAAGGGCGCATTTTTATGTATTTAATAATTATAAATTTATATTTAATTAATTGAAAAACATATATTATAATTATAAGTGTAAAATTGACTTATAATATATTTAAATTAATTATTTAAATTTATATATTAAATAACACCTTTCATATAATACTAAACAGTAATTAATGACGCTTCTTTTGACCCTTAATTGTGTTAGAAAAAACCAATTAATTAATTTATACTAAATTGAGATTAATTACATGTTTTGTTGCGTCAAAGTATTTTTTGTTTCACTTAAAATATCCTTTAATCAGACTGTACCATCTGTTTGGAATTATTTTTCTCATAGTTCCTATGTTCCAATCTTGTTTAGTTATTCACTATTTTCACTTACTGATTTGGGAATTAATGGCGGGAAAATTGGATTCTTAATTGGGGTTTTAATTAATTGTTTCATGTTTTTCTCTATATTGTTATGTTTCATTTACTCTTTGATATATTTGTTTTATTCTATTCTAATCATTTTATTTACAAATATAGTAGCGCTTCAGAGGACCCATTGCCTATAAAAGGGCCTTGGATAATCCCCTGTAGCCTCATCACTTATTACACACTCAACAAATTAAATAACCATTTTATTACGTTTATATTTTTTTATTAGTAAAACAAATCTAATTAAAATTCTATATAACAAATTAAAGGTTGCTTTAAGTCTGATAGTAATTAAAAGTGTTTGCCGCGCAGAACCCTTACATTTAATAATATTGTTGTTAATAAAATCTAAGTTTTTGTCACCTCTCAAAGTTGCTCACCGTTGTTTCCCTCTCAAATAAATTAAATATATATTTTTGGTTTATTTCTTTATTTTCCCTTGTCCTCCTCCTTCTCTCCTCCTTTTTCTCCTATTTTTCTTACCTCTTCTAGATGACTGACCGACAACTGGGGACCTTTCCAAACGACGACGACGATCGAGCCTGGCGACAAACGACAAAACGCACGGACCACCTAGCAAAACGAAACTTTTTCCGCGACTGTGTTTCGAACTTGGGTTCGACATCTTAGGTTTATATATTATTAATTTTTATATTATTTTGAAGTGATTTTTCGATCACTATAGTAAGTTCACCTTTGCGCCTCTCACTCATATTACTATATTTTTATTGCAATAACAGTGATTGTGGCTTAATTGCTGATTCACTGAGTGTAAGTGTTCAATTTTTAAAATTTTTTTTTCCTAGTTGACCATTATAGAGTGTTAAATCCTCTTAGTCCTAGAAGTATTGACATTTTTTATTAATAAAAATTGAATTATTAATTTAATTTTTTTATTATTAATTATTGTTAATTTTGGTTGACTTAAAAGTACATTGTGCTTGGTCCCAAATATATTGCCATATTTTATATTG
Organism: Hemileia vastatrix; assembly: GCA_030280995.1. Classification (NCBI taxonomy): domain Eukaryota; kingdom Fungi; phylum Basidiomycota; class Pucciniomycetes; order Pucciniales; family Zaghouaniaceae; genus Hemileia; species Hemileia vastatrix. The sequence goes on from JASXTE010000011.1 coordinate 2,421,507, forward strand.
GTAATTAATTGCTTGAAATTAACTTAATTGTTATTCCCAATTTAGCCTTGCAATCCATTTTTTTTAAAAAAAATTAATTTTTTAATTATTACTTTATATTGAAAATTATTTTTTCTATAATTTAATTAATTAAAAATTTTTTATTTGGAGCAATTATTGACTAACTTTTATTATTTTTTTTATAAAATAAAAAGTAAATTATAAATCTTCCCACTAGTATGTCCAACAATTTGGCAGAAAAAATGGATAACATGCAAGTGGATGAAATTGAAATTGACTATGATGCTGACACTGTAAGTTCTTCTAAAGTTGGTCATAAAAATTCTTATGCTAACACAAAGAATTCACATACTGCAGGATGTGGAAATGACAGGAAATGCAAACAAACCAAACCCCCTTCCCCCAGTACCACAGAAGGAAGTAAAGCCTCTAGTGCCTCAAGAAGGTCTTCCAAAAGGCTTCAAAATAAAAAAGCTTCCTCTGCCACAACAAATCAGCAACCTATCCAGTCATATAAAAGAGTTGAAGACAGAAAATATGACGTACAAAGCAAAGGTAGACACATTGTGGGATCAGGTCCAAGAACTCAGGAACCAGATTCAGGCCCAGGCCCCTCCTCAGTTGCCTCCCAATCAGCCTCAGTTTCAGGCTCAACCTTCACAGCCACCCAGCTCAACCATCCAAAATCCAAATACTATGGAAGTAGAGCAATGGAAATGGGATTATCTAATGAGTCACTACCAACAGAATGTGCAACACCCTCCTCCTCATCAGCCTGGCCCATCCAGAACACCTAATTTCCATCCACCTCCTCATCCCTACCAACAAGGCAGGAGAAAGAAGGCCCAAGCACAATCCCAAACCCAGTCCCAGGGGAAGTTTCCTCCTCTGCCATGGTAAGTAATTTGGTTGATAGTCACTTGGGTATGATTTCTAATAAATCTTCTTCTGCAGGTAATATTATTGAACATGGTGAAAGAACAGTTAAACCTGTTAAAAGACAGCTTCCTGTAACTAGTAGCCCTATTGTTGTAATTAGCAAATTGTCATTTGATGAACCTTTACATTTAACTTCTACATCTTTAATTAATCCTTCTCTTGCAATTAAAAATGATTCTGTTCCCCCTGAAATCTATACCTTAATTGAAAAAACTTCTGAGGAAATATTGAAAGATACCCTTGATTTTAATATTGTGAAAGACAAACATGTGAGAGATGTGTTAATCCATGAAAATGATAGATTAAATAATTTACACTTGCAATGTAAAGTGAGTTCTTCTGTACAAGATACAGCTTATTTAAAAATCAAAGAAACCTTGAATATTGTTCTTAGTCAACAAAAACAAATAAGAAGTGACCATAGAGCTATCTCAGATAGAAATATCAGTCTACATAAGACCTTGAGTGAATTGAAACCCCTTATTGAGGAAAATTATTCATTCAAAAATGAAATAAAATCTCTGCAAAATGAGTTTAAGAAGCTAAAAAATGATTTCCATGCACTGAGTACCAAACACTCAGTTTCTGAGGACAGAAATGTTCTATCTCTTGTAAAAGTAAATGACCAGATGTATGAAATTCCAAGAATAAGAAACTATGTGTCTGACCTACAGGAAAAGTTCTCAACCTTAAACACCAATAATGAATTAAATGAGATTTCTGTAAATAAGCTGCATAAAAATAAAGGGAAAAGACCTGAGCAAAGTTCATCCTTTCTTCCTCATATTTCAACCATTAAACAAACTGACAATGACTCTGTAAAATCTTTTGCTACTAGCAAAAAATCTTGTGATGGTCATGCACCAGCTGTTTCTGTAAATAATGAAATTTCTGAACACCTGGCTAAAACTTCAGGAATTATTAATAATGAATAATTCAAACCAAAAAGTGGACCATCCGAGTAGTCAGAAAAATTGGCCTAAGTTAGACCAATATCCTACCTTTGATGGTGATTCTTCCTCTGATTGGCAACACTTTATCCAGAGAATTGATAATTTAAAGAGATCTTATAAACTACCTGATGAGGAAATTGTTTCTAAGCTAATTTCTTTATTTTCCAATGTAGCCTTGATGTGGTATGAATCTGTCCTCTTAGATAACAATCATTATACATGGAATGATTGGAAATCCTTGATTGAGAATCAGTTTGGTGGTTCAAAATTCAGGTTATCTCAGCAGAGACTGTATGAGAATACTAGATATGTATCCTCCTCTGTTGAAAAGCCCATTGTTTTTCTGATGAAAATAACTAAAATCCTTAGAGCAATTGATCCAAAGTTTGATTATGATATTTGGAGAGATAAAATCTTGTATAAATTACCAAATTCTCTTAGGGATTTGATTGTTGCTAGAACTGAGCATGTAAGAGAAAATTCTTCTTTCATTAATATCTGTAATGAAGTACTACTCAACCATAGATATGAACCAAAGAATTACCTTAGTAAATCTTATAATGATCAGAATAAACCTTCTATAAAGCTCCCAGAAAAATCTGGTAAACCCTCTGCCCCAGTTGCACCTAAAAAATATGCAACAAATACTTGTTATAAATGTAAAAAACCGTGGCAGAAGGGTCATGTTTGTGACAAGAAAATTCATCTTGTTGAACAAAATGAAGACACTGATGAAGTTGAACTTGATGTCAATAATTCTTCCAGTGACTGTGAAAGTAATATCTCCTATGACAATGAATCTGTAAAAGATGTTTTAATGTTGGAACATGATGTCCATTATTTAAATAATATATCTGAAGATTGTGTATTGAATTTATCTTCAGTAGAAAATGCTGAGATAATTAAAGATATTACTAACAATTCTATTCCTATATCCCCTTTAAAGGCACCTGTTATCATTAATGGTAAAAATTTGTTGATGTAGTTCTTGATTCTGGTGCTTGAGGAAGTGTAGTATCTGAAAAAGCTTTGGCTTCAGTGGATAAGGAATATTTGAGTAAATTATTGCCTATAACTTCTGAAAAATGGAGAGGGTATGGTTCTACCTTATTTCCTATTGGCAAATACAAAACCTCTGTATTTTTCAAATATAATGGTGGTTTTGTCAGAGCTATTTGTGAGTTTGTTGTCATGAAAAATGATAATTTGAGCAATTGGTTTATTATGGGAAATGATATTTTAACCATGTTTGGTGTGAAACTGGACCCAGCAAATAATTGCTTTACCTTAGGAATGAATAGGAAAAGAAAATTCAAAATTTCTTCTCCTAGACCTTCTGGGCATTTGTTAAAATCTTGTAACTCACTGACCCAATGTAAAGGTAGAACAACAACTGAAATGGATGATTTATTACATGAAATAAATACTGCTTCTTTTGGTGATCAGTTGACTTGTGAACAAAAAGATTTTATTGTTGCCTCTATTACCTCTTTCCCTATGGCTTTTGCTCATGGGTCTCATGTCTTGGGAATTGTTCAGGAAGAAATGAAGATTACCTTATCCTGTAATTTGAGTGATATTCCTCCTACCCTTAAGAAAAAACCATATCCTGCTTCTCCATCAAAAAGAAAAGATATTAAAGATAATATTGAAACATTATTGAAAATGAATATCATTGAGAAAGTGGATTTCACCCCCAAATATTGTGTCATCTCCCCAGTCTTGATTTCTTATGAAAAAGATAAAGCTTGATTATGTGGAGATTAAAGAGCTTTAAATACTTATACTGTTGATGATATTTATCCTTTACCCAGAATCAATTCAATACATGCTACCTTGCAAGGTGCAAAATTTATTAGTTGTCTGGATGGTAATAAAGGTTATCATCAAGTTCCAGTTGAGAAAAATTCTCAAAATTTTTGCTTATTGCTACTCATATGGGAATATATAAGTATATTAGGATGCCATTTGGCCCTAAAAATGCTCCTTCAGTTTTCCAGAAAGTCATGGATAACACTTTCCATCAAGAAATTATTGAAGGTTGGCTCATGGTTTATATTGATGATATTATTGTTTTTTCTAAAACTTTTGATGAACATATGATTCACTTGAATAGAGTTTTCCAAAAAATGGATGAAATCAATATGACCTTATCTTTAAAAAAGTGTAAATTTGGTTTTCAATCTTTGAAAGTCCTTGGCCATGTTGTGTCAGGCTTAAAAATTTGTGTAGACCATAATAAAGTTGCTGCCATTCAAAATGTGAAAGCACCAACTTCTTTAAGAGAAATCCAAAGTTTTTTGGGTATGTGTGGCTATTATAGACAATATATTAAAAATTATCAGGTCATAGCCTTGCCTCTTACAAAACTGACCAGAAAAGATGTTGCTTTTCTCTGGAATAATGACTGTCAGAAAGCTTTTGATACATTAAAAAGTTGCTTAATGACAGCCCCTATATTGGCTCTTCCAGATTTTAACAAGCCATTTGTCCTTTATACAGATGCTAGCTTTATTGGTCTGGGTGCTGCCCTTCACCAAAAGCAAATTATTAATGATAAATCCTCAGAGGTTGTAATTTGTTATATTTCAAGAACCTTAAGAAATAGTGAATTGAAATATGGTGCCACTCAATTGGAGTGCTTAGCAGTTGTTTGGGCTCTTGAGAAACTTCATTACTATTTGGATGACCAAAAATTTGAGTTGGTAACTGACTGTAGTGCTGTGAAATCTCTCTTAAACCTCAAGACACCTAACAGACATATGTTCAGGTGGCAACTTGCTGTTCAAGAATACAGAGGAAGGATGACTATTATCCATAGAGCTGGAAATATTTACTCTAATGTTGATATGCTCTCCAGATTGCCTCTGCCAAATAATGACTCGAATCCTGCTTATGTACCTGAAGATAATACTGTTCATATCCATGGTATATTTATAGTTGATATGGAAGAAGAGTTATTACAGTTAATACTGGATTCATATGATAAAGATTCTGATTTAAATAAATTCGTTACTATTTTGAATGATCCTAAGAATGCTTCAATTCAAGCATTAATAAAAACTCTTCCTGCAAATACCAAAATGCTTTAAATAAAGGAAAGTTCTCTATTGAAGATGGTTATATATATTATAGAAGGAAGCTTACCAATGTAATTGTTATTCCTCCTTCAATGAAAGAAACTATCCTCAAACTTTGTCATGATGACATATTAGCTGGTCATTTTGATCTTGAAAAAACATTGATTAGAATCAAAAACACTGCATGGTGGGCTAATATGTCTGAAGACACAAAATTATATGTTGAATCTTGTGATTCCTGCAAAAAATCTAAAAGGTTAACAGGTAAGAGAGCAGGGTTATTACAACATATTGAAGCACCTAGTGCTCCCTGGAAAATCATTAATATGGATTTTGTCACTGGTCTTCCTGTTGCAGGTAAAGACAGCTTTAACTCTTGTTGGGTAATAGTGGATAGATTCACAAAAATGTGCAAATTTATTCCAACCCACAAAGATGTATCCACCAAAGAATTAGCTTTCTTATGTTGGTCTTACATGTTTAATATTATTGGTTTTCCAAAAGCCATTATCTCTGATAGGGATCCAAAATTCACTTCTGAGTTTTGGACCTCTTTGATGGATATTTGTGGCTGTGAGTTAAAATTGTCTACAGCTCACCATCCTCAGACTGATGGTCTAGCTGAAAGAATGATTCAAACTCTGCAAGATATGATTAGAAGGTATTGTGCCTTTGGTTTAGAATATAAAGACAATGACAGATTTACTCATGATTGGGTCACTCTTTTGCCTGGTCTTGAATTTGCATATAATAGCACTGTTCATTCTGTCACTGAGAAAAAGCCTTTTGAGCTTTGGTTAGGTTATGTCCCAAACACTCCTGCTCAGATTCTCAATAATAAATTACCTAAGTTGGAACTACACCCTGGTGTAAAATCTTTTATGCAAATGCAACAGCTATGCAGAAAACATGCTCAGAGTTGTATTGATAAAGCATTTGAATATGAAAAGAAAAGATGGGATAAATCCCAAAAAGAATACACATTTAACAAGGGTGATGAAGTGTTGATCTCTACTGTCCATTTCAATTTACAAGGTAACCACAAATTAAAAGATCCTTTTGTAGGACCATTTGTTGTTAAAAGAATGGTTGGTGATAATGCAGTAGAAGTTGTATTGTATTCTCCATATGATAGGAAACATCCTGTCTTTCCCATTTCTTTACTTAAACCTTATACTTCCAACAGTGACGTATTTCCAAAAAGAAGAAGAAGACCTAAGAAGAACCCTCAGGAAGTCACAGAAACAGCAGAAATTGATAAAATTCTCAATGATAGAATTATCACTTCTGAAAGAGGTACTGAATATTTATTGAGATATAAGAACAAATCATCTGAACATGATACATGGATACCTGGCAAGGAAATTTCAAATCTGCCTGCTCTGTTGAAAAAATACAAAAAGAAAAAATCTTAGCATTTTTTTTATTGTTTTTTTTTAGAGTGAGGGAGTGTCAGCCAGGCTATTCCAGGAGTCCAGTAAATGATATATAAATTATAAAACCTTAAAGAGTGGGTAAGAATTGTATTTAATGAATATAACTTAATATTTTATTGCATAATGAAATTATATACATATTTTATTATATACAAGTGTTATATTAAATTTATTGGTTATATAAATTTTTATATACAGTTAAATTGAACATAATATAATATATTCTACAAATAAGGGCGCATTTTTATGTATTTAATAATTATAAATTTATATTTAATTAATTGAAAAACATATATTATTATTATAAGTGTAAAATTGACTTATAATATATTTAAATTAATTATTTAAATTTATATATTAAATAACACCTTTCATATAATACTAAACAATAATTAATGACGCTTCTTTTGACCCTTAATTGTGTTAGAAAAAACCAATTAATTAATTTATACTAAATTGAGATTAATTACATGTTTTGTTGCGTCAAAGTATTTTTTGTTTCACTTAAAATATCCTTTAATCAGACTGTACCATCTGTTTGGAATTATTTTTCTCATAGTTCCTATGTTCCAATCTTGTTTAGTTATTCACTATTTTCACTTACTGATTTGGGAATTAATGGCGGGAAAATTGGATTCTTAATTGGGGTTTTAATTAATTGTTTCATGTTTTTCTCTATATTTTTATGTTTCATTTACTCTTTGATATATTTGTTTTATTCTATTCTAATCATTTTATTTACAAATATAGTAGCGCTTCAGAGGACCCATTGCCTATAAAAGGGCCTTGGATAATCCCCTGTAGCCTCATCACTTATTACACACTCAACAAATTAAATAACCATTTTATTACGTTTATATTTTTTTATTAGTAATACAAATCTAATTAAAATTCTATATAACAAATTAAAGGTTGCTTTAAGTCTGATAGTAATTAAAAGTGTTTGCCGCGCAGAACCCTTACATTAAATAATATTATTGTTAATAAAATCTAAGTTTTTGTCACCTCTCAAAGTTGCTCACCGTTGTTTCCCTCTCAAATAAATTAAATATATATTTTTGGTTTATTTCTTTATTTTCCCTTGTCCTCCTCCTTCTCTCCTCCTTTTTCTCCTATTTTTCTTACCTCTTCTAGACGACTGACCGACACAATCTGACATGGGTTGGTTCACCTTTATAAAACTAATTTAAAAAGAAGCACCTGATACTCTAATTTTAAAGACGGTGAAAGCACGTATTGTAAGTGTGGTTATCTATATTTGTGGAGAATAAAATAGAATAGCTTTGTAGAGATTTGAGAAAGAGTAACATATTTTAATATAAGTAATCGATCTGTTGGCTAAATATAATCTCAGTTAGCACTATTACTCTCAGTTACTCCCTCTTGAAGTGCTCTATTCAATACTATCCTTACTGTAGCAATAAATTAACTCCACAGAGCTACTTCTGGTGTGCAAACTTATTATGTACAAAAAATTTAATATATCTATTTCTCTTTTCTCCTAATCAAAATATCTACTGCTATTTCTTCACACACATCTTTACACGCTTTTTAAAAGATGAGTTCTGCTTTTAAATACCTGTATGTTCAGCACCCTACCCCTGTGCTCTTTTCCCCTACTGGCTTTCCTACACAAGTTTAGTGCTAATACAAAATATCAAATGATAACTAAGTATATCAATAAGCTGTGTAAATTTGTTAGAATAAGTCTTGGCTCTAGTAGCATCTGAAAAATTTAGAAAAGAACAACTATGAGTGTCTGATGCTCCACTTTCCTGTACATACCCTACATTTCTTGAGATTCCTGACTTAACAACAGGTACTGTACTGCCTTCATACCTATTTTATAACCCACGCTCACCACATGAGTCCCTACTAATAGTGAAACAGTCTGCGCTAAGCAAATTTCCTCCCTATATCAGATCTTACCTGCTTATTGCACTCAATACTTATTTATCTTCCTAGTTCTACCTTCTTTCTTTGACATGTTTTTCATCTAGATGGAAAGAAACAGCTTTACATAAAAGACATCACCCTTATCTAAGCATGATTTTTTGTATCATCACTTGTTGCTTCTTCCTAAGTCAACATTATGCGTCTAGTGCTGTCCCTGACTCTGCAAGTACATACCGTATTCTCTTTTCCTATAGTCTATTATGTAATTTTGCCCTAACTCCAATTCTCACTGCTTGTATATTCATAATGCCCCTAAAAAAGTGTATGCAGGGAGTTTACTTTTTCTGCCTTTATAAAAACCCTTTTGTTGCGCTTCTGTAACCATTCTACCTGGAAAACCCTCTGTTGCACTTGCTGAAAGCTGAAACATTGCTGCATTACTGCGAGATGTGTACCACAGTCTCCCTCTACTTGCGACTGTCACCAGGCTCTATAAAACCAGGTGCATATCTTGCACTTTTCCAGATTTCTCATTTCTCTTCATATTTCTTCTTTCTTATTCTAGTTTCTCTTCATATATTCATCTTTATTGTGAACACCAACAACAAAATCATCAATGCTATCTGCCAATTTTTCAACACTCAAAAAACTTTCATTTCTAACAAGCCTACTGTAAAATAAGTCTTGACTGGAGCCGTGAGTTGTCAGTGCTGTACTAAGAACTGCATTACCCCATGTTCCTTCTCAAAATCTCTCCATGGCAATGGCTTCTTCACTGTATGATCCTTTTTCCATCTCTTTTCTTCTTATATATTCAGCACTGATCCCTTATTTTTATTTTTATGTTTTGTTAGTCTTGTGACTTCTTCAAAAGTGGAAAAAAAAGCAGTCTCAATGATTCCCCTACCATTACTGCCCCTGCAACTAATACCACTATCAACCCAAAAGAATAGACATCAAACTTAATGAGAAATCTGGCCATCAAGCACCCTTCACCCATTACCCCTACCATTTCTCCTGAGATAGCTAAACAAACACATTTGTCTCCAACTCCAAGCACTGCTTCAAACACAACACTTTGTTCACTCTTCTCTGAAAAGTCAATTCATACTGTAAGTTGCTCTTCTCTTTTATTTCTTTTTTTAATAACTTTTTCTTCATTTTCTAACAAAAATTCTATTTCTACTTTTCCTACTTAGGAAGTCCCTTACACTCCCTATGCTGAAATGCCTCCTACTCCAAATTTTCACGCGCCACGTGACACTCGAGGCAAAAGCAGCTCATTAAATCAATAATATTGAGTTCTAAATCTATACTCAAAGCGCAGAAAGCAATTCTCCATAGCAACTGCAATTCCCCTTTGTGTACTTACTATTCAACTGCGCTAGCCTAAACTCTAAATCTAAATTAGTCAATCTCTCAATAGTGTGTCTTAGTCTTAATTTCAATAAGCGACGCACAGCGCTATGATCAACGTAATAAATAGTACATTAGTAGTTTTCATTAAAAAGTTTGTTAATTAATTAAAAGGGGTAAATTGAATATGGACGGATATTAGCAAAGAGGGTCTAAGTGTATGTTATTAATGGTCTGTGGTATGGGAATGGTGCGTTGAGAGGGAGGTCAATGCGAGGAGGAATAAAGGATATAAAAGGGTTGGTTTTTTGGTTCGACATTCCTTAGAATCAAATTATAAAACGTATTTACATTTAATAGTGGTAAAATTACAAAATTAAATCATTGTTATTGTATTTTTCTTTAAACTTTCTCAGTAATCATTTCTAAAATCCTAAATCCTTGATTGTTGAGTTTCAAACCCTTTGTGAGATCTTAAGAATTCCTATTACCTTTGAAACTATATTATAATTCTTCTCGAACATACCTCGAACCCGTAGCTCTTACTTCCAGTGACCTTCAAATCACTTCCTCGAATCATACCTCTGTGCTTCAAAGAAGTTTCTAAATCCCTCATCTCACTTTCAGGAACATCCTTGACCTTGTGCGTAGGTCGTCCGGTGACAGTATAATTTAATTCTCCGTAGTTCTCATTCTTTGCACTACTACGTCCTTTTAGGTGTTTTTAAGATTTTAAAATGGCACCTTTTCAACGCACTCCTCCTACGGGCGCTACTACTAGAGCTCGCGCTAGAGGCAGGCCAACAGCCACAAGGCCTGTTTTGCGCACTCACTCTTTGGAACCACTCGACCTTAGGGAGCGGCAACATTCAGTTCAATCTGTAGAAGACATCCCACAAGATTTTGAGGATTCTAGTGATGAAGAAGAAGGAGAGGATACAATGCACAAGGCACCATCTGCCCCTGCCAATCACCCTTCTGGTCAATCCTCAGAACCTGGACCATCTAACTCTCTGGAAGATTTCATGAGACTTTTCATGAAAAACCTTTCAAATCCAACGTCTTCAGAGGGATCTAAGTTCAAAACTCCTTCTATGAAATCTCCTGACAAATTCAACGGAGATCACCCCAACAGATTGCGACCCTTCTTGCAAAACTGCAAGCTACTGTTCCATAATGACCCTCGAACCTTTAATAGCGACCGATCAAAGGTTGTTTACACTTCTTCATTCCTAGCCGGGAAAGCAGCAAGATGGTTTGAACCTTATCTGCTCATGCTTTCTTCGACAGAAACCCACTTACTTATCAATAATTGGGAAAAGTTCGAAGACCAACTCTTTACGTTGTTTGGGGACCCTAATGAAACTGACAACGCAGAAATTGAACTTGATTTTCTTCGCATGAGTGATAATGGTAAAGCCTCTGAATATATCTCAAACTTCAGAGCACTTCAAACTGGAGTAGGTTGGAATGATGCTGCCCTTAAGTATCATTTCAAGAAAGGACTTCCTTCGAGGATTCTGGATCAATTAAATCTTCACAGTCAGAAGATGACTACTTTGACGGATTTAATGGATCGAACCCTTGAACTTGACGGCGTTTATCAAGGACAACTTCAACATCGTTGATACGCCAACAAATCTCAAGGCCTAAATTTTAAATCGGGATCTTCTTCACACCCACGACCAAATCAATCCTCCTCGACTCAATCCAAACCCAATAAGGGGAAGGATAAACCTCGACCAAAAGGCTTGACTCCAGGCGATATCAGCAAAGTACTGGATCCTAAAGGGGAACTTAAAGAAGCTGAGAGGAAGAGATGAGCAGATAATGGGTTATGTGTGTATTGTGGGGGTAAGCACAAGTTGGAAGACTGTGTAAAGTTGAAGGAAAGAGAAGGTACCAGTTCGAATTCAAAAAACTAGTAGATAGTATACTTGTGTACAAAGCAAACTATCTTATCTCTCCCAGTGCACAGAACCTCCATGTCTTAAGGACTGGAGTTGCCTTAAACCACTTGAGATTCATTCTTTTTAAAGAGGATATCCCCTTCAGTTGTCTTATAGACTCTGGAGCTTCAATTTCTTTTGTTAGTTTATATTTTGCCGAAACGCTTCAACTAACACTTACAGATGTCAATCGAACTCCAATCTATTTGGTCGAATCAGAGGAACCCAAATATTGGGTAAGTAAGAAAGTTTTATGGGTTTTCAACTTTCCAAACTTTCCCCCCTTCGAGTGGGAATTATAAGTCTTGGATGCCACAAGGATGGACGATACCATTCTTGGCCATGACTTTTTAACGCATTGGAATCCCGAAATTGATTGGACTAGGGGAGTGATCACCCCACGCTCTAAGTATATTTCTGATTCTTCAATGCAGGTCAATAGGGAGTTAAACAACCCGCCTGAAAACTTCCTGCTAGAGGACGAATCTCTGCCAGATGCCTTGCAAGCATCTAATCTTTTTCTAAATGAGCAATTGGCTAACCCTCCTAGCTCAATGACTTCACTCGAGGAGGATTTAAATTGCCTCGAAGTAATCGAATTCTGCTCTCTCAATTCAGGTATCCCCTCGACAGATTCTCTCAAAGATGAAGAGGACGACCAAATCAACGTTGAAGCCATTAAATCAACTCTACCAGAAATCTACCACGATTTCCTCAATGTTTTCTCAATCTGCAAGGACAATAAGTTACCACGTCATTGACCCTACGACCATCAAATAGAGCTAATAGGCCCAGTACCTCCAGCAGGTCCTGTCTATTCTTTGTCAAAGAACGAATCTCAAGTTTTTCGAGACTAAATTGCAGAGAATGTAGCCAAAGGTTTCATCAGAGCCAGTAAATCTCCAACCGGCTCCCCTGTCCTCTTTGTAAAAAAGAAGGACAGTAGTCTTAGGTTGTGTGTTGACTATAGAAAGCTCAACACAGTCACTAAGAAGAATGCATATCCTGTTCCTCCTATGTCATTACTTCTTACCCTTTTCAATGGTGCTAATTTCTTTTCTAAAATTGATCTTAGAGGCGCTTACAATCTGATTTGAATTGCAGAAGGTCATGAACCACTGACTGCAATGTGCACTAGATTTGGTAGTTTTGAATATTTAGTTATGCCTTTTGGATTGTGTAACGCACCTTCAACTTTTCAAACTTTTGTTAATGACATCTTTCAAGATGTTGTTGAACAATTTGTAGTCGTCTATTTAGATGATATTTTAATATTCTCGAAAACACTAGATGAACATATTAATCATGTTTGACAGGTCCTAAATCAACTTCGAGATCATGGTCTCTACGCCAAGCATAATAAATGCGAATTCCACCTCAAATCAATTGATTTTTTGGGTTTTACGTTGTCCACTGACGGTTTAGTCATGGATGACCAAAAAGTCCAGAAAATCCTGGAATGGCCTGAGCCCAAAACCATTAAATCACTTCAAGGATTTTTGGGTTTTGCAAACTTCTATAGAAGATTTATTAAATATTACTCTAAAACTATTTCCAATCTTACTTCTCTTCTTAGAAAAGACATTCCTTTTGTTTTTACTTCTACAGCACGAAAGGAATTTGAAGCACTAAAAACGGCGTTCACCACAGCCCCAATTCTTCGACATTTTGATCCTTCTGCTTCGACAATAGTTGAGACAGATGCGAGCAATTATGCTAATGCAGGGATCATCTCTCAATTAAATCCTGAAACAAATTTGTTTCATCCTGTTGCTTTTGAGTCACGCAAACTCATAGCCGCAGAATTAAATCATGAAATTCATGACAAAGAGCTTTTAGCTATTATCCATTGTCTTAAAAAATGGCGTTCTTTTCTTCTCAGCCTAGATAGTCCTTCTCAAATTTTAACAGATCATAATGCTTTAAAATACTTCATGTCTTTCAAAGTGTTAACCAGGCGTCAAGCCAGGTGGGCTGAATTTTTGTCTGAATTTCCCTTGTCTATTTCCTATCGCCCAGGTAAGAACTGCATTGTCCCAGATATCTTGTCACTTCTGGACGACGTTTACCCACAGCGGGGGGACGCATTTGCTGACAAGAACCCAGCAAATGTGCAATCAATTTTCAACGAATCAATGTTAACGACTCATCAACTTAATTCGATGACAATTCAATCTTTTCAAAATCCACTATCCAACATCCTCGAATCTCAGTCGAAGGACGATTATTGTTTAGGGTTAAAAGACAAAATACTCTCGAAGCAAGGGGCCAAAAGATTTAGTATTGAATCAGGTCTATTAGTCTTCGAAGGTAGAGTAGTAATACCCGACAACAATGAGATAAAATTATGGATTTTCAACATTCGACATGATTCTCCATTAGCTGGTCATTTTGGTGTTGATAAAACATACCAGTTAATAGCCAGGGATTTCTTCTGGCCAGGTATGACCAGAGAAATCAAGGCCTATATAAAAGCTTGTTACGAATGTAATAGGAATAAGGCTCCCCGTCACCGGAAGCATGGGTTGCTTCAACCACTTCCTATTCCCTCTAAACCTTGGGAATCTTTATCGATGGATTTCATTTCTCAACTTCCTATTTCTAATGATTTTGATGCTATATTAGTAATAGTAGATAGATTTTCAAAAATGTCTATTTTCATTAAAACCACTACTACTGCTACAGCAGAAGATTTTTCAAAATTGTTTCCAGAATATGTATTTTCCAAACACGGCTTACCAAATGATATTATTTCAGATAGAGGCTCATTGTTTGTATCCACATTCTGGACCCAACTGTGTCAACAACTCAATATCACGAGGAACCTCTCCACGGCCTATCACCCTGAAACCGACAGTCAAACAGAAAGAGTTAACCAAATCCTCGTACAATATCTTCAAATTTATGTCAGTTACCAAAAAGGCGATTGTACCACATGGTTACCACTGGCCGTATTTGCTTATAATAACTCGACTCATTCTTCAACACGACAATCTCCCTTCAAAACCATTTATGGACGACATCCTCAATTCAACTCAATCCATGTAGGAACTAATCATCCTGCGGAACATTATCATTGAACTATATCACGACTCCAAGAAGAACTTAAAACAAATTTGGAATTAGCGATTCGATGATACAAGGAACAGGCCGACAAACATCGACAATCTGCTCCTTCCTTTAAACCAGGCGACAAAGTATGGCTCGACGCACGAAACATTCGAACAACACGACCATCAAAGAAACTGGCTTAAAAGCACTTGGGACCATTCAAAATCGACTCTGAAGTCTCTAAAACTGCATTTCGACTCAAGTTACTTCCTAAATGGCAGGCGATTCACCCTGTTTTCCATGTATCTCTCCTGGAACTGGCTCGAGAAATATACCCGGGCAAGAACCAACCCCCTCCGGAACCAGTCAAAGTAGAAGATCATCTAGAGTGGGAAGTAAGTCGTATCCTTGATTCAAGAATGCGCAAGGGGAAACTTAAATACCTTGTGGAATGGGAAGGCTTCCTCGATGACTCAGACAAAACATCCTGCGAACCAGCCATCAATGTTTCTAACGCCCCTGAACTTCTAAAATCTTTTCATTTAAAATATCCTTTAAAACCAAAACCTTAAAATTTCTTTTATTTTAAATTTTCTTTTCTTTTTTTTCTTTTCTTTCTTTTTTCTCTTTCTCTTAAAATCTAAAACACCTCTTAAATTTCTTATCCTTGTTTTCTTTTTTTTCTTTTTCTTTCTTCTCCTTCTATAAAGTTTTCTCCAAAACCAACTAAAATTAAAATTAAAATTAAAATTTAAAATTAAAAATAAAATAAAATTAAAAATAACATAAAATAAATAAATAAATAGAATAAACATAAATCATAAAATAAAATAAAAAACTTTTAAATCTCTCTAAATGTTTTTTTTCTCTGCTCTTTTTCAATTCTCTAAATACATTCTTCTCTTAAATTTAAAATTCTCTTTAAAATTTTCTTTTCTAAAATTTATTCTCTCTTTAAACTTTCTTTCCTTTGAAGCATCAAAATCTTGTAGGAATAACGACACAACCATTTCCTCGAACTTAAATTCAACCTCTAAATCTCTTTATAAAATTCTTCGAACAAATGATTCTTCTTTTTCAAATTCTCTTTAAATTCTAATTCTTTTTTTTCTCTCTTTTCAACTATCTAAAATTCCTAAAACATCAATAAACAACTTTTCGCAAATAACAAATTCTTCTTTCATTAAATTTTCATTTCAACAAACTCATCTCAATCACCAACCATTTTTTTCTTCTTTCTCTCTTCTCTTACATAAATTTTTCTTTTAAACTTAAACTTCCTTCAATTAATAACTTCTTTCTTTTTCTTTCTTTATTTAAATTTCTTCTTTCAAATTCTAAAGCAAAATTTTATTTAAAACTTTTTTTTCTCTCTCTCCCAAATCTTATAAAAAATAATATTCACCTTAAATACAATAAAATAATACAAAAATAAAACTAAAGACAATTCTACTTTTCTACTTCTTTACATCTCTCCCTTTCATTTCAAATTTTCTCTTTTAATTTTTCTCGAACCAATCCTTTCATCTTCTCCAAAATTACCCTTATCTCCTTCCTGCATTTCTCAAATACCTCTACCTCTGCTTCTTTCTCCTCCTCATCATCTTCAATGACCACCCATCGTTTTTTAAGTGTCCGCCTTGGAACAGGGACTTCATCCTCATCTTCCTCCACCAATTCGTCGATCTCTTCTTCGACACCCCGTTTTGAACCTGTGGCCTGGGTTACCCAGGTTGTGATCTTGTTATCTAGTTCCTTATTGTTCTCCCCCACCAATTGATTGTCTCCAACCGAGACATCCTAAATGTCTTCGACCACCTCTTTTGTTTTAGGGATCACCCAAAACTTAGTCTTGGTGAATCTTCGTCCAATCTCTGCGTTCTTTGTCAATGCATTGCACGCCACTTGTTGCCAACGGCAAAACTTGCACTTCTGGCGAGGGCCTCGAGTCGCCGTATTTTCGACACAAAAGTACTCCATCGCTTCACAAGCCGTGCAAGCCTGGGAAAACTGTCGCGTAACCATTCCCCCATCCGCTTTAGGGTGTGGAGGCATAGGCGTTGGGGTAGGACAGTTCATTATATAATGAGGAAAGTAATAAACAAGAAAAGATATATATAGAGGAAAGGGAAACTAGTGTGAGAAGATGGCTCAAGCTCAACGGAGCTCGCGATTCTTATACCCAGGCATCTGTCACGCGCCACGTGACACTCTAGGCAAAAGCAGCTCATTAAATCAATAATATCGAGTTCTAAATCTATACTTGAAGCGCAGAAAGCAATTCTCCATAGCAACTGCGATTCCCCTTTGTGTACTTACTATTCAACTGCACTAGCCTAAACTCTAAATCTAAATTAGTCAATCTCTCAATAGTGTGTCTTAGTCTTAATTTCAATAAGCGACACACAGCACTATGATCAACGTAATAGTACATTAGTAGTTTTCATTAAAAAGTTTGTTAATTAATTAAAAGGGGTAAATTGAGCATGGACGGATATTAGCAAAGAGGGTCTAAGTGTATGTTATTAATGGTCTGTGGTATGGGAATGGTGTGATGAGAGGGAGGTCAATGCGAGGAGGAATGAAGCATATAAAAGGGTTGGGTTTTTGGTTTGACATTCCTTAGAATTAAATTATAAAACGTATTTACATTTAATAGTGGTAAAATTACAAAATTAAATCATTGTTATTGTATTTTTTTTTAAACTTTCTCAGTAATCATTTCTAAAATCCTAAATCCTTGATTGTTGAGTTTCAAACCCTTTGTGAGATCTTAAGAATTCCTATTACCTTTGAAACTATATTATAATTCTTCTCAAACATACCTTGAACCCGTAGCTCTTACTTCGAGTGACCTTTGAATCACTTCCTCAAATCATTCCTCTGTGCTTCGAAGAAGTTTCTAAATCCCTCATCTCACTTTCAGGAACATCCTCAACCTTGTGCGTAGGTCGTCCGGTGACACACATGTTGAAATCATCATCCCAGGCCTTGAAGAAGACACCTTCTGAGCTGCCACCCCTGGAACCATCTTTTCATCCGCCATTGAAAATACTATTTCCTGGCTTGAAAAAGTGGCAACTCCTCCACCATTCACTCCAAATGACTGGTTTTCAACACCTCCTACATTGGCCTTTACATTTGAAGAAGAGCTCCTTGCATCCACCTCCCTTGCCCTGAAGACTGGAAAGTCCTCAATCAAGTTTTTGCCTCCTCTTACTACCAGAAAATTGAGCAAGTCAATACTTTTTTAATGCAAGTTTCACCTATCTTGAAAACACTCTTTCTCTCAAAAATCAGGATCTTCAAAACTGGTAAAAACCCTTAATTTGACTTACAATAATATCTACAACAGCTGGGAGTACACTTTTCTTGATAGGCAGTAAAGTAAGTCCCATCCTTTCCTTTATTCTTTCCCATAATACTAACTTCTTTTCCAATTCTTCATTCCCCTCAGAATTTCTTCTACTTTCCTGATTCTCTAATTTGTACTCCCCTGTAAAAAATGTATTTAGTAATTATTATTTCCCTTTTAATAATAAAAAATTATTTTCCCCAAAAAATTTCCATTGCCAAATATTGTCCATTACTTTCCTGTGAGAGTGAGAGAGTCCTACTAATTCTTAAGGAAAATAAAATTCCTTCTGCAAACTCCTCTTTGACTCCTTCTGGAATAACTCTGAGACATTAAAAAATTCTCCCTTCCTAACTTTACTTGTCAGCACCTCATCTGCCTTATGAAGAAGTTTTAGCACAGGGGAAGGCTAAAAACAGGTCAATCAGCAACTGTGCACCTTGCAACAACAAGTAAAAACAAAAAAGTGTGTGCTAAAACTGAACAAAAGACTCTATTATCCCCACACAGTGCAATGACTGTCAGAAGCAGCCAAAGGGGAAGCAAGGGACAGGAGGAAGCAATGGAAGGAACAAAGAGAATACACCATGGGAAATCTGGGGGTAAACTGCTAGCAGTTCCCTCTATTTGAAACTATCAGGAATTTGTCAGGAAACTGTTGGGAAACCATCCTGAAACTGTCAGAAATATGTTTTTAAATCTGATGAAAAAACATTGAAAAAATAAACTGTCACAGATTGAATCCAGAACAATCCCTCCTTGAGCAGAGCTCAGGAACCACATTGAACATCAGTTAATCTCAGGTTTGGCAAAAGGTTGAAGAACATCACTTAGCATGCCTTAATAGTCAAATATTAAACTTGAATATATGTTGCGTGTATGATATAGATGCATATGCATTTAAATTTGCATGGTGGATACTTATTGCATGTTAAAAATTGATGTGAAATGCCTATCTAAAGTGTATGCATAATGACTATGAAGAATAAATATGCATAAAAAATATGCATAAAAATATGAATATTGAATATGCATATTGAATATGCATAAAAATATGCATATTGAATATGCAAAAAAAGGTGCATATATGTATATGAATAAAATATATTAATATGCATATAAATCTGTATAATGAATATGCATATGCATATCTATAAATATGCATAATGATTGAAAAATGTAAAAAAATGATGCTTAACAAGTATATTTTATGCATAAATAGAAATATGCAATATGAATTCATATTGCATACAGATAACACTGGCAAACCAACTTGACCAAAACTCATACTAGATTTTCATTCTGGACTAAAGGTGTGAGGGAAGGAAGAAAAACATTCCGACGTAAGAAAAATGCTACATGCACTTATTTTGTAGCAGAGCAAATGAGAAGTGCTGAATTATGGTTGGTGCCCATAATTTAGAATGATATCATAATTTTATTTAATTGTTTTCAATATTGAAAAGACTTTAGGTTGGTTGGTATGGATCTAGCTGTGCCAGGGTCTAATCTAATTATTTTAACAATTTCTTAATAATTAATGGGTTTTAATACAAAAACAGGTTGTATTTTTTGTGGGATATTGGATATGATAAGGTCTTTTGTAAAAAAAACTTATATTGTTCAAAAATATTCCTGAATCAGATGTGGGATAATCACTACAAAAAATTGTAGTACTGTGGGCAATAAAATATATGCACAAGCAGTAAAGAAAGGACTGAGTGAACCCTTTTTGTGCAGTGGGAATCATTAGAGTGGAATTGTGGATGAAAAATATAATTCATTATTACCATTTTATTTGATCAAAAAATTTATAATATTAAAAAGAACTATTGATTAATTGGTATTTGACCTTTGTGTCTCACTCATATTTATCATTTGATTGATTTTTTGTCACCATTATGTTATTAATATTATAAGTATAGCAAAAACTTGTGTGCCCAACACATACCGGGTGATGTTACACCTTTTATAATATTATTAAATAAAGGTAAAAAAATATGAAAATGATTTGTTTTACAAAAAATAAATTGATATACAAAAGCAATATGAGGGATAAAAAGGTAAAATTAAAGGGATCAAATATGAAATAAAAAATTAAAGTAAAATTCCTGCCATCAAGAGCAAGTAGACATGATGGGGTGAACGCCCACCAGTGGCACTAAACTTGGACTATAATTTCTTTTTTGTAAAAATAAAAAAAAATCCACTTGAGCTTTACCAAAACTTCAGGATGACAATTTTGCAATATCAAACAACTTCTAGTGCAATTATTGAAGAAAAATTCATTTTCATTGCAATAGAGAGAATTGATCACATCAGACTGCATGTGACAAAAATTGTCCAGCACAAGTTTGGCTGAACTTGTGCTGGACACTTTTATGATGGAGAGTAGCTAGGGTGGAATTTTTCTTCAGTTCATCTGGTATTTCTTATAAACATGTCCACTGGTATTTGATATTTGTGCCTCACTCATATTTATCATTTGATTGTTTTTTGTCACCATTTTGTTATTTGTCAGCCAGGCTATTCCAGGAGCCCAGTAAATGATGTGTTACCTTATAGAACCTGAAAGAGGGCGTATGAATTATATTTAATGTATATAAATTAATATTTTATTGCATAATAAAATTATATAAATATCTTATTACATATAAGTGTTATATTGATTTTATTATTTATATAAATTTTATACATTTAAATTAAACAAAATATATTTTATATTCTACAAATAAATGGAACATTTTTATGTATTTAATAATGATAAATTAATATTTAATTAATTAAAAATATATATTATAATTATAAGTTTAAAATTGACTTATAATATATTTAAATTAATTATTTACATTTATATATTAAATTATATCTTTCATATAGTATTAAACAATAAGTAATGGCGCTTCTTTTGACCATTAATTGTGTCAGAAAGAAAATTAAATAAATTATAATACTTATTTTATAAAATAGTATTATAATTTCTCAAAGTAATTTAATTAATTGTTTCAGTTAACTAGTATTTAACTACATAAGTGAAAACAATTAAATTATATAAACTTCTGCTGAATTAAATTGATTTCATACCTTGTTGCGTCAAAACATGTCAATTGTTTCACTCAGAAATACTGAAAACAGATTGTATTACTTGTTTTGATTTGTTTTTCCCATAGTTAGTAGATCACATGGTTGTTTAGTTACTTATTAATCTATAGAAACTAATTTGGGGAATTTGGGATGGGAATTTTACAGTCTTAATTGGGATACTTGTTATTTTTTGTATATTTTTCTCTTAGTTACTATGTTACAAATGTCTACTCTTATCTTTTTGTTTTACTTCATTACTCTTTTGTATATAGGCATTTGTAGCGCTTCAGGGGACCATTGCCTATAAAAGGGCCTTGGATAATCCCCTGTAGAGGCATCACTTATTATACACTCAACAAATTAAATACACTTTTACATTACGTTTATATTCTTTTTATTAGTAATAAAATTCTAATTAAAATTATATATAACAATTGAAAGGTTGCTTTAAGTCTGATAGTGATCTCAGTGTCTGCCGCGCATAGCCCTTACATTAGAATAATATTATTATTTAATAAGAACCTCACTTTTGTCACCTCTCAAGAAAACCGTCGTTGATTTTCCTCAATAAATTAAATAATTTTTATAATTTTTATTTCTTTTATTACCCATAATCCTTTCCTCCTTCTCCTCTTCTACTTCTTCCCATTTTTCTTCCTCTCTTCTAGACGACTGACCGACAACTGAGAACCTTTCCAAACGACGACGACGATTGAGCCTGGCGACAAACGACAAATGCACAGACCACCTAGCAAAAAAGAAACTTTTGTTGCGACCGTGTTTTGAGCTTGGGTTCTATTTCTTAGGTTTATATTATTTTGAAGTGATTTTTTGATCACTATAGTAAGTTCTCCTTCGCACTTCTCACTCATATTACTATATTTTTACTGCAATAACAGTGATTGTGGCTTAATTTCTGATTCACTGAGTGTAAGTGTTCAATTAAAATTTTTTTGTTTCCTAGTTGACCATTATAGAGTGTTAAATCCTCTTAGTCCTAGAATAATTGACATTATTATTAATACAAATTGAATTATTAAATTAATTTTTTATTATTATTAATTATTGTTAATTTTGGTTGACTTAAAAGTACTTTGTGCTTAGTCCCAAATATATTGCCATATTTAATATTGGTAATTAATTGGTTGAATTAACTTGATTGTTTATTCCCAATTTAACCTTGCAATCCATTTTATTAATTAATTTTTTATAATTATTACTTTATATTAAAAATTTTTTTTTTATAATTTAATTAATAAAATTTTTTTTATTTTTGGAGCAATTATTAACTAACTTTTATTATTTTTTTAAAAAGTTAATTAATCTTCCCACTATTATGTCCAACAATTAGGCTGAAAAAATGGATAACATGCAAGTGGATGAAATTGAAATTGACTATGATTCTGATACTGTGAGTTCTTCTAAAGTTGAACATAAAAAATCTTATGCTAACACAAAAAATTCACATACTTCAGGATGTGGAAATGACAGGAGAAGTAAACAAACCAAACCCCCTTCCCCCAGCACAACAGAAGGAAGTAAAGCCTCTAGTACCTCAAGAAGGTCTTCCAAAAGGATTCAAAATAAAAAAGCTTCCTTTACCACAACAAATCAGCAACCTGTCCAGTCATATAAAAGAGCTGAAGACAGAAAATATGAGGTACAAAGCAAAAGTAGACACCTTGTGGGATCAGGTTCAAGAACTCAGGAACCAAAATCAGGCCCAGGCCCCTCCTCAGTTGCCTCCCAATCAGCCTCAGTTTCAGGCTCAACCTTCACAGCCACCCAGCTCAACCATCCAAAATCCAAATACTATGGAAGTAGAGCAATGGAAATGGGATTATCTAATGAGTCACTACCAACAGAATGTGCAACACCCTCCTCATCATCAGCCTGGCCCATCCAGAACACCTAATTTCCATCCACCTCCTCATCCCTACCAACAAAGCAGGAGAAAGAAGGCCCAAGCACAATCCCAAACTCAGTCTCAGGGGAAGGTTACTCCTCTGCCATGGTAAGTATTTTGGTTGATAGTCACTTGGGTATGTTTTCTAATAAAACTTCTTCTGCAGGTAATATTATTGAACATGGTGAAAGAACAGTTAAACCTGTTAAAAGACAGCTTCCTGTAACTAGTAGCCCTATTGATGTAATTAGCAAATTGTCATTTGATGAACCTTTACATTTAACTTCTACATCTTTAATTAATCCTTCTCTTGCAATTAAAAATGATTCTGTTCCCCCTGAAATCTATACCTTAATTGAAAGAACTTCTGAGGAAATATTGAAAGATACCCTTGATTTTAATGTTGTGAAAGACAAACATTTGAGAGATGTGTTAATCCATGAAAATGATAGATTAAATAATTTACACTTGCAATGTAAAGTGAGTTCTTCTGTATAAGTTACAGCTTATTTAAAAATCAAAGAAACCTTGAATATTGTTCTTAGTCAACAAAAACAAATAAGAAGTGACCATAGAGCTATTTCAGATAGAAATATCAGTCTACATAAGACCTTGAGTGAATTGAAACCCCTTATTGAAGAAAATTATTCATTAAAAAATGAAATAAAATTTCTGCAAAATGAGTTTAAAAAGATAAGAAATGATTTCCATGCACTAAGTGCCAAACACTCAGTTTCTGAGGACAGAAATGTTCTATCTCTTGCAAAAGTAAATGACCAGATGTCTGATATTCAAAGAATAAGAAACTATGTGTCTGACCTGAAGGAAAAATTCTCAACCTTAACCATCAATAATGAATTGAATGAGAATGCTGTCAATAAGCTGCATAAAAATAAAGGAAAAAAACCTGAGCAAAGCTCATCCTTTCTTCCTCATATTTCAAACATTAAACAAACTGACAATGAGTCTGTAAAATCTTTTGCTACTAGCAAAAAATCTTGTGATGGTCATGCACCAGCTGTTTCTGTAAATAATGAAATTTCTGAACACCTGGCTAAACTTCAGGAATTATTAATAATGAATAATTCAAACCAAAAAGTAGACCATCCAAGTAGTCAGAAAAATCAGCCTAAGTTAGACCAATATCCTACCTTTGATGGTGATTCTTCCTCTGATTGGCAACACTTTATCCAAAGAATTGATAATTTAAAGAGATCTTATAAACTACCTGATGAGGAAATTGTTTCTAAGCTAATTTCTTTATTTTCCAATGTAGCCTTGATGTGGTATGAATCTGTTCTTTTAGATGACAATCATTATACATGGAATTATTAGAAATCCTTGATTGAGAATCAGTTTGGTGGTTCAAAATTCAGGTTAGCTCAACAAAGACTGTATGAGAATACTAGATATTTACCCTCCTCTGTTGAAAAGCCCATTGGTTTTCTTATGAAACTGACAAAAATCCTAAGAGCAATTGATCCAAAGATGGATTATGATATTTGGAGAGATAAAATATTGTATAAATTACCAAATTCTCTTAGAGATTTGATTGTGGCTAGAACTGAGCATGTAAGGGAAAATTCTTCTTTCATTAATATCTGTAATGAGGTACTACTCAACCATAGTTATGAACCAAAGAATTACCTTGGTAAATCTTATAATGATCAGAATAAACCTTCTACAAAGCTCCCAGAAAAATCTGGTAAACCCTCTGCCCCAGTTGCACCTAGAAATTATGCAACAAATACTTGTTATAAATGTAACAAACTGCGGCAGAAGGGTCATGTTTGTGACAAGAAAATTCATCTTGTTGAACAAAATGAAGACACTGATGAAGTTGAACTTGATGTCAATAATTCTTCCAGTGAATGTGAAAGAAATATCTCCTATGAAAATGATTCTGTTAAAGATGTTTTAATGTTGGAACAAGATGTCCATTATTTAAATAATATATCTGAAGAATGTGTATTGGATTTATCTTCAGTAGAAAATGCTGAGATAATTAAAGATATTACTAACAATTCTATACCTATATCCCCTTTGAAGGCACCTGTTATCATTAATGGTAAAAATGTTGATGTAGTTCTTGATTCTGGTGCTGGAGGAAGTGTAGTGTCTGAAAAAGCCTTGGCTTCAGTGGATAAGGAATATTTGAGTAAATTATTACCTATAACTTCTGAAAAATGGAGAGGGTATGGTTCTACCTTACTTCCTATTGGCAAATACAAAACCTCTGTATTCTTCAAATATAATGGTGGTTTTGTCAGAGCTATTTGTGAGTTTGTTGTCATGAAAAATGATAATTTAAGCAATTGGTTTATTATGGGAAATGATATTTTAACCATGTTTGGTGTAAAACTGGACCCAGCAAATAATTGCTTTACCTTAGGAATGAATGGGAAAAGGAAATTCAAAATTTCCTCTCCTAGAACTTCTGGGCATTTTTTGAAATCTTGTAACTCACTGATCCAGTGTAAAGGTAGAACCACAACTGAAACGGATGATTTATTAAATGAAATAAATACTGCTTCTTTTGGTGATCAGTTGACTAGTGAACAAAAATATTCTATTGTTGCCTTTATTACCTCTTTCCCTATGTCTTTTGCTCATGGTTCTCATGTCTTGGGAATTGTTCAGGAAGAAATGAAAATTACCTTATCCTGTAATTTGAGTGATATTCTTCCTACCCTTAAGAAAAAACCATATCCTGCTTCTCCATCAAAAAGAAAAGATATTGAAGATAATATTGCAACATTATTAAAAATGAATATCATTGAAAAAGTAGATGTCACCCCTAAATATTGTGTCATCTCCCCAGTCTTGATTTCTTATGAAAAAGATAAGGCTAGATTATGTGGAGATTAAAGAGCTTTGAACACTTATTGTCAGCCTAAATATCCTTAGGACTGAGTATTTCTTATTCTTAAAATAAGATAACCTTAAGTAGATTAAGCTTATATCTTAAAAATAAGGTTAAAATAATAATATATATTATTTTATTATATATATATATAATTATTACTCTATTATATAACTTATAATAGTTTAAATAGCTTATCCATGGCCTAATAATATTTATTAAGGTGTTATTGGAGTCATAATATACTTATCTTAAGTGATATGAAGTAATTATTGACATACATAAGCTTATATGTATACATAAATCTCATATTCAGTGAAATATGCAGTATATTATGTATATTTAGGTATATAAGTGGGTTTTAGCCCCTTAATAGCCTATAACCTTTGTTTTTCTGCTTATTTTAGGTCATATGGACGAAATCAGTGGACTCACAATGCCTTCAGAAGCATAGACACCTATATCAGGCGCATACACCCAGTTTGGACAACTAAAATTACTTCCTTGGATGGTTATTCACGGATTTATGGGTTGGAAGGATGTTTCTGGGTTAATGTGGATGCTTGGGGATGTTATTGGGGGCTTGGACATTTTATTTGTTTCCTTTATATGCTTTTAGTTTCATTAAATCTCTTTTTGATTGTTTATTTTACCTGTTTCTTTATGGTATCCGCTTTTATCTGGATTTTCTATTTATGGTATGGATCAGTGTTATTATTAATAGTGATGGAGGGTCCTTACTGGAGGTCTGGGTGTTGAAACTGCTTGAAGTGGACTCCATGGGGAGGTGATGGGCCCTCACAGTGCTGTAATTGCCGGGGATAGTAGTGACATCATCTGGATTGAAGGTCTGTGCACTCCATTGGATTTGGGTATAAGTAAGGAGGGATTTTGACGGTTATTTATCATCATTCAATTACTACAACTCCAACAAACACTAATATACAATTATTAACCTTTAGAAATATATTATAAAGCCACTATAAATTGATTTTATCTTTATATAAAGCTATAACTATATTTTATTCATCTATTTTCCACCACTAGCACGCACTTAAATCCAAGTATTGTGAGTTTGACTTGAGTATAACTATTTTATTAGTCTTCCCCTGAGGTTTAATCACTAAATAATTTATCAATAAGTAGTAGGACCATAAATAAAAACTGTTATATCATACTTATATACTAGACTATACTGAAAATTGGGGGTCTTTCCTTATATTTTACTTATTATTTAGTATAAGCCTTGGGACATGATTTTTACCTTAGTACAGCTCAAAATAACCAAATATTTGGGTATGCTGCATATTAGTGGGTCATAATAACTCATTGATTGCAGAAAAAAACCCTTAAAATAATTGTACTAATTTTTTATCATAAATATTAGATATTTACAGTAGTAACTGTACCCAATATAAACCCAATTTCACTTGGTATTTGGACACCAATATAACACCCAATTAAATTGGTATTTGGTTAAATCTGGGTAAGCTACTTATTCACCCTTATAGAGGTCTAGTTAAACTTATTATTATATTTTTAACAGATTTTTTCGAATTTTTCTTACATTTTATTTAAATAAATAAAGATATAAATTCAGGGTAAGCTCCATTGCTTTTTTATTAGTAATATAATTGCTAATATCTTTTGTCTACTAATTCCATAGAGTTTTTTCCTTTTGTAGATGTAAAATATTGTCATTCTTAACAATATGAGTGCTCCCCAGGACAGTGTAAGTGAAAAGCCTGCTTATAATACCAGGTCTAAAGCTAACAAAAACTTTCCAGGACATCACCATGGAGGGCCAACAGTACCCCCAGGCAGAAAGCATGAGTATAGATGAAAAGGACGCCCTCTTAAAAAAGATAACTATAAAAAAGACGTCTCCTCCTCTTCAGGATCAACTGTCCCACCTGGCCAAACAGGTTCTGAAGTTGGAGGAATCAAAATCACTCATAATCAAAGAGGTAGAGCAGTTGCAAAAAAATTGTAAGGTAGGTTTTCAGCAGATGAATCAGGCATTGGCAGAGCTAAAGGGAGGCCAGCCAAGTCAGTCAAATCAGCAACCCCCTATCCAAGGCGGGTCAACTCACTCCCAGGAGAAAATCCTGGTAGACAAATGGAAATGGGACTGGTTTCATCAACAGTGGACCATCCACAGTTGCAACAGGGATCCACCCCCTCATCTGACTTCCTCAGCTCACGCTTACAAAGGAAAAAAGCGCCAAAAATCAGGACTGGAAACCATCCCTTGGTAAGTAGATTACCCTCTCAGATTGAAAATAATACTGATAATTACAACATAGGTAATCCTATTGATGTTAAATCTGTGCAAAAAATAGAGGAGGATTTAAGAAATTTAGGTTTTAGAGTAGATACACCTGACTTGTCTTTTGTCCACAATAACAGTACTATTTACAATGATAATACAGTTAACCCTCAGTTGCAACCACCTACTAGTGAGATGAGAAGTTCACAGGAGAGTGAGAGAATTGAAAAGGAGGACATGGAATATTTTAACAAAAATCCAACTGTCCATAGAATTGTTTCAGCATTGTGGAATAAAATGACTGATTGTGAGGAACAGACAGTTAAGCTCACTATTGATACAATTTCATCCTTGACATTAAACATTTCTCAATTAGCAACACGTAACAAAGAGTTAGAGAAAGAACATTTGTCTCTAACTCTTAAATATGATTCATTGAGTAATAAATATAATGACCTTTCAAACAAATTCTGTGAGTTAGAAAAATTATATGAAACACATTTATTGAAAACTGAATCAAGAACAAAGTTATCTTTTGCCCAGACAAATCAAAGTGTCTCTGAGTTGCTACAAAGATTAACTAAAGTTGAGATTGAAACTGCCAATCTACTAATGAACCAGGATAATCATAAGTATAATCAATATAATAATAATCCTTTCATTGGAAAAAGTGAATCTCATTCCTTCCCTGTACCACCACAATTAAAACCATCTGGTGGTAGTGTCAAATCTGAAAATTTAAGTCACAAATCCGTGCAGGAAGAAATACAAGACCATTTATCAAAAGTGAATGAGTTGTTGAATTTACCTAAGATTAGTGAGATAAAATCCAATCATAAAATCTGGCCTAAGATAGATCAGTACCCAACTTATGATAGGGAAGCCAGCTCTGATTGGAAAAATTTTATTCAAAGAATTGACAACTTAAAATTCTCATATAAGTTACCAGATGAAGAAATAACATCAAAATTAATTTCTTTATTTAAGGATGTTGCTTTATTATGGTTTGAAGCTGTCTTGAGTGAGGGTAAAGATTACTCTTGGTCTAAATGGAAACAACTTATTGAAAAACAATTTGGAGGTTCTAATTTCAGGCTTACTCAGCAGAGACTTTATGAGAAGACTAGGTATAATCCGTTGAATGGTGACAAACCTATGGTATTTTTAATGAATTCAAACAAAATATTAAAAGCCATTGAGCCTCATATGGATTTTAACTTATGGAAAGATAAGATAATATATAAATTACTTATATCTGTCAGAGACATTGTTGTAGCTAGAACATTAAATGTTACTGAATATTCTGACTTTATTAATATTTGCAATGAAATATTATTGAACCATAAGTATGAATCAAGGTATTCCACTTATAAACAAAATGTTGAACCTGTAAAAACTCAGAATTCAAAAACACTTCATGAGAAGCAGAAAAAACCTACTGCACCTGTAGTACCTAAGAAGTATGAAACAAATACTTGTTATAAGTGTAACAAACCTTGGGTCAAAGGTCACAAATGTGAGAAAAACATAAATATTGTTGAAAATCAACGTGAATCTGAAACTGAAACTGAAAAAAGTAAAGAATCAAGTGATTATGACAGCAATATCTCATATAGTGATGAAAATTAAGTCTGTATGTTGGAAGATGATTTGTCCATCTTTGAAAATCCAATATTAAATATGGAATCAAATGAATCTTTAATGAATTTTGAGGATGCTGAAATCATTAAGGATATACAAGCTGATAACTTTAGAATGACACCTATCACAGTTCCAGCTATCATTTCTGGTGAAAATGTTAATATAGTACTGGACACAGGAGCTGCTGGTTCTGTTGTTTCCACTAATACATTACAGAAAATTGATAGTGAATATAAGTTTAAGCTTGAACCACTTCAAAATAAAAATTGGAGAGGTTTTGGATCAGTACTACACCCCATTGGTAAATACAAAGCTGCTTTTTTCTTTAAACACCAACATGGTTATGCAAGGGTAACTTGTGACTTTGTAGTAATGGATAATACTAACTGTAGTAACTTTTTTATCATTGGAAATGATATTCTGACTAAATTTGGTGTAAAATTAGACCCTGCTAATAACAGTTTTACAATTGGCATGAATGGTAAGAGGAAATTTAAAATAAATTCTTTTAACACAGTCTTACACATTGAGTCAGTAACAAATTCCCCATGTAAAGGAAGAGAATCCAATGAGATGGAACTTCTGGAAACAGAAATTTCAAAAGCATCATTTGGCACTCAGATAAGTAAAACTGAGAGAGATAGTATTTTGGAATTAATTAAAGCTTTTCCAATGGCTTTTGCACATGGTACAAATGAACTTGGCCTTGTAAAAGATCATGAAATGAAGATTAGTTTAACCTGTGATATGGATAATATTCCTGCTAGTCTTAAAAAGAAACCATACCCTGCTTCACCAATGAAGAGGAAAGACATAGAGGATAATATTAAGATGTTATTAAAAATGAACATTCTTGAGAAGGTTGAAACTACACCAAAATATTGTGTAATATCACCAGTGCTTATTTCTTATGAACAAGATAAAGCAAGACTGTGCGGTGATTATAGAGCATTAAATACATTTACAGTAGATGATATTTATCCCCTGCCAAGGATTGCCTCTATACATGCTACCCTTAAAGGTGCTAAATATATAAGTTGCCTAGATGGAAATAAAGGGTACCATCAAATTCCTGTTGAAAAGAATTCACAGAACTTTTTGTTGATAACAACACACATGGGAATTTATAAGTATGTCAGAATTCCATTTGGACCAAAAAATGCTCCATCAGTGTTTCAGAAGTTAATGGATATAACATTCCATAATGAAATGATTGAAGGATGGTTAATGCTATACCTTGATGACATCATAGTGTTCTCTAAAACTTTTGATGAACACTTAATTCATTTAAGGAAAGTATTTCAGAAAATGGATGAAATAAAAATGACCCTTGCATTGAAAAAATGTAAATTTGGGTTTGAATCTTTAAAAGTGCTTGGTCATATTGTATCTGGCTTACAAATATGTGTAGACCAAAATAAAGTCGCAGCAATAAAAAATATTGGCATTCCTCAAAATGTGAAGGATGTACAATCTTTTCTTGGAATGTGTGGTTATTATAGACAAGATATAAAAAACTACCAATCAATTGCTGAACCACTGACCACACTGATAAAGAAATCAGAAGCTTTCATTTGGAATAATGAAAGACAAAAAGCTTTTGATAAGTTGAAAGAATGTTTAATGACAGCTCCTATCTTGGGATTACCAGATTTACAATTACCTTTTGTATTATATACAGATGCAAGTTTAATTGGACTGGGTGCTGCTTTGCATCAAAAACAACTTATTGAAGGTAAAATGTCAGAAGTAGTAATCTGCTATATTTCACGTACTCTGAGAAGTGGTGAATTGAAATATGGTGCTACTCAACTTGAATGTTTGGCAGTAGTATGGGCTCTTGAGAAGCTACATTATTACCTTGAAGACCAAAAATTTGAGTTAATAACTGACTGTAGTGCAGTTAAGTCACTCTTAAACATGAAAACTCCTAATAGACACATGTTTAGATGGCAATTAGCTGTACAAGAATACAGAGGACAGATGACTATTACACATAGAGCAGGAGCCTTGCACTCTAATGTAGATCTGTTATCTAGAGTACCTCTGCCTGATAATGATGATAATCCTGCTTATGTTCCTGATTCAGAGATTATTAACATTTATGGCATTTATATTGTAGATCTTGAGGATGAGTTTATGCAATCAATTCTTGATAATTATAATTCAGATCCTGACTTGAGTAAATTAACTACAATAGGGGGTGTCAGTTCTGGCAAATCCGCATTTAACTTAAGTGCGGATTTCAAACCAAATCAGCACTTAAATTTTGCAAAAAAGTCACTTATTTCAAAAAAGGGTGTCAGTTATGACCTCAAATCAGCACTTTTTTCCCGTTTTTTTTCACAACCACATTTTGTCCACAAAACATCCCTTCCTTTCTTACCCCATCCCTGTCACATGTGACACACTGACCTTCCTCACTACCTACCCATCAATCCTCGGCACACACCTCTTCCTGACATTTTCAATATTTTGAACAGGCATGTTTACATTCTTTTTTACTTATTTCTTCTACTTCTTAATCTTTTTTCTATGGGTGTCAGTTCTGACCTCAAATCAGCACTTTTTCATGATTTTTTTTTTCAAAACCACATGTTGGCCACATCATCCCTTTCTTTCACATACCATTTTGTACTCCCCAAATGTCCTCTTTGTGTACTTCATTCACTTGGGTTGGTATTTTGGTTTGTTGCATATTCATTTTTTTTTGGAATTTACGGTGAAATTTTTTTTTTTTGGATGACTCATTGGTTTTCTTTCACCAGCTCAACATGAAATCGCATATTTTCTGAAATCGCATATTTTGTCAGTGATTTTTTTTTTCATTCATCCCTCATATCCTTTTCCTATTCTCCTCCAACATCCCTCAAACAATTTGGTTTCATTCATTTTGTCATCTCATCTCTCCAGGTAAGTCACTTTATTCTTTTTTTTGATTATTTGATTACTAATTATAATTTTTTTTGTTTTTTTCTGTTTATTTTATTTTTTTTATCTAAATTTTTTTGTAAGTGGTTATTTTGGATTTCAATGGTATAATTAACCTTTTTTTCTCTCCCTCTTTACTTTCTTTTTTAGCTCCATCACCCTACTCTTCATCCCTCCTTGGCATGGTAATTATCCCCCCTTTCCCTTATTTCACTTTTTTTTGGCTCCATTTCATTGAAACACATACATTGCACATTCTTTATGCATTTCACTTACTCCATATTCAATTTACCCACAATTCCAACATCAATCTTTCTCACTCTATTTTTCCTACTTTTCAGTCAAGGTAAGTTTCATCTCCTTTTTTTCATGCCTATATGATATCTCATTCCTTTTATGAAAAGTTTATACTTAAATATATGTATGACTCTTATCTGGATAACAGTGAACTTATAAAACTCCTTTTGATCTCATCTTCATTACCACTTTTCAAGTTTTTGTAAAATTTTGAAAATCAGACTCGGAATTAGGGTTATGTTTATTCAAATCTAATGTTCTTTTTACTGAATATTTTCCTGAAGGCTACCTTTCATTTCCCACAAACAGATTTGAATTTGATCCAGTGGTTGCTGAGATATTGACCGTTAAAGTTGAGCCTTTTTTTTCCCAATTTAAATTTTTATTTCATTTTTTACGTAACAAGTTAGGGTTAGGTTTATTTAAATCACATGTCTTTTAACTGAATATTCTACTAAAGCATATCTTTCATTTCCCTCAAACATGTTTGAATTAGGTTCAGTGGTTGCTGAGATTTTGACCTTTGAAGTTGAGCCTTTTTTCCAAATTTCACTTGTCTTACTTCACATTTTTATATTGCATATTTAGAGGATAAGGATTCTGAAACTCTTATATGATTATTATCTAGGCATATATTTTTTGCTCAAGAATATCACTAAAGCTCAAAAAGATGAAGATTTTTGCCTATGGGACACTCTACCTTCCTTTAACTCTTTTCTTGCTCTTCGACTCAAAAAGCACTGTAATAAAGCATTTGAAAAAAATCATGAACTTGCAACCAAAGTTGGAATACCAAATTGGTGTGACTCCGAATGGGAAGATATCAGCCATGAATATCTTTTATTTT
Source organism: Hemileia vastatrix (assembly GCA_030280995.1). Lineage (NCBI taxonomy): Eukaryota > Fungi > Basidiomycota > Pucciniomycetes > Pucciniales > Zaghouaniaceae > Hemileia > Hemileia vastatrix. Next base: position 2,455,360 of record JASXTE010000011.1, read on the forward strand.
CTAATGTTATTATCACTCATTCTGGATTTCACAATAAAATTCACACCGATACCAAGGACACCAATTTTCTTACTTTTGGTATATTCCCATATATCAAACCGATTACTGGCCAACCAATACCATCTCCAGCTAAAATCAAATGACATGGTTTATATTTTCCAGACCACTGGTGCATCATTGATTTTGGTTTGGGAAATGGTATCATCGAAACTATTTGGAATTCTTCTAAGGATAATCATCAAATGACCAAAGCTCCTCCTGGTTTGGAATCCTGTCAAGATTTAACGCATTTTGGTTGCTCATTTCAAATCAGTCATAAGTTGATTCAAAGAATCAATAAGGTAATGAAAGAAGGTAAAGTTAATTGATTTAAAAAAACTTTATTTAGATCCAAAAAGTATGGGGATTAGAGTTGTCATCGAAAATTTTATATTTTTTCGTAAATTTTTAATAAATATTTTTTATGTATCAATTTCCTCAACTAAAGTAATGGGCAAACGACCTTGTGTTGTATAAAAGGTAATCATGATAACATTTATTTTTTTCATGGGGTTCCTCAAGCCTATACCTGTGGAAAGTCCCAAACTTTTGTTTCTAGACTTGGTCTGCATTTTGGCTTGAGGGATTGTCATTACTTTAAACTAGGGAAAGTGATATATATTAGATATTTATTTAATAATTTACGTAATTATATTAAATTTAGATGACTTCCACCACTTACTTCAATAAAATGCAGGGGGGGGTATCGCCAAATTTTCAAATATGACATGTGAAATTGATGACTTAGAAAAATTTTGGTGATATCCACCCCTTGCTTCAATAAAATGCAGGGGAGAGTATTGCCAATTTTTTAAAACAGATATAGAATTTTTTTGACTTGTAAATATTTTGGTGAACTGCTTGCATAACCTGAGATGATTCAAGTTGCTCTTCTTTTGTTGGCCAGGTGACAAGTTGAGATTACAAGGATTTGATGGCAGTGACACATTGTTTGGTATAAGTGTTAACTGAACCATACCCTAAATCAAAGACATTTTCTAAACGTTTCAAAGCGGCTCCATTACCATTTGAACCCAAATGACATAGTGTGATTGCCAATTGAATTGAAGGATGTTGTTGTTCTTTTTGAGAATTATTGTGAAATATGGGATGATCCTGAATAAGCTCAAGCAATTTAAAGAAACATTCCTGAGAAGTCCTGAACAGCTGTCTAAAACTGGGTGTAGATAGTTAAAAAGTGTTTGGATGGTGTACTTGGGGGTATGAAGTACTTGAGGCTTTCTGGGAAGAAGGTAATGTTTTGTGGCCATTTTTGATAAAAAGACAAAATCTTCTTCTAGATCAGAATCAGAATTGCAATCAGAGTCCAAGAGCAGTTCAAGAGCCATGAAAGTCATTGCTTTATGTAATTTATCACGATTTGAAAGTGAGGAAGGCATGACTCTTATATGATATGATATGAAAATGTAAATGATGTACGATGTTTTGAGTTATGAAGTGTTATGCTGCGGAGTGCTGCGTATGAATGGGATGATGCTGACAAATCAGTGAAATGGGACTTGATGGTGAAATCAGCACTTTTGGTTTAGAAAGCGCGGATTTGAGTGAAATAAGTGACTTATTTCATTTTGAAATCCACCAGTATTGGGGCTAGTGTGTTTTGGAAATCCGCACTTATTTAAGTGCGGATTTGCCAGAACTGACACCCCCTAATATTAAATGATCCATCTAATGCTTCAATGAATGTTTTAATAAAAACATTACCAATTAAGTATAAAGAGGCATTAGAAAAAGGAAAATTTTCCATTGAGGATGGTTTTATATATTACAGGAAAAAATTAAGTAATGTAATTGTAATTCCCCCTTCAATGAAGGAGTTAATGTTAAGTATATGTCATGATGATATATTAGCAGGTCATTTTGACTACCATAAAACATTAACCAGAGTAAAAAACACAGCTTGGTGGATTAACATGTCTGAGGATGTTCAGAAATATGTTGAAACATGTGATTCTTGTCAAAAATCTAAAAGATTAACAGGAAAAAGAGCTGGTTTATTACAACAAATTGAGCAACCAAAAGCTCCATGGGAAATCATTAACATGGACTTTGTAACAGGTTTGCCAATAGCAGGGCATAAGATTTATAACTCCTGCTGGGTAATTGTAGATAGATTAACAAAGATGTGTAAATTTATTCCTACCCACAAAGAGGTTTCTGAAAAGGACTTAGCTTTTTTATGGTGGACACAAATGTTAAATACAGCAGGTTTCCCCAAAGCAATAGTTTCTGACAGAGATCCTAAATTTACTTCTGAGTTATGGACGTCACTTATGGATGTTTCAGGGTGTCAATTAAAACTTTCTACAGCACACCATCCACAGACTGATGGGCTAGCAGAAAGAATGATACAAACCTTAGAAAATATGATAAGAAGATACTGTGCTTTTGGTCTTAATTTTAAAGACAATGACAAATTCACGCATGATTGGGTAACCCTTATCCCAGGATTAGAATTTGCATATAATAGTACAGTACACTCAGTCACTGGCAAAAAGCCATTTGAGTTATGGTTGGGTTATGTACCTAATACCCCTGCTAAAACTCTTAATAAGTTACCTAGATTGGATATCCATCCAGGTACTAAATCTTTTCTTCAGATGCAGGAATTATGCAGAAAACATGCTCAAGAATGTATAAATAAGGCATTTGAGTATGAAGAAAAGATGGGATAAAGCCCATAAAGAACAAATGTTCAAAGAGGGTGATGAAGTCCTTATTTCAACACTACATTTCAATTTAAATGGTAATGTTAAATTGAAGGATCCATTCATTGGACCATTTGTAGTTAAAAAGATGGTTGGTAATAATGCTGTTGAGTTATTCTATATGCACCATATGATAGAAAACATCCAGTATTTCCTATTTCTCTTATAAAACCATACCATTCTAATGATACTGCTCTATTTCCAAGAAGATCAGGAAGGCATAAACAGCAACCTGAAGAAATAGTTGAAAAGGCAGAAATTGAAAAGAAACTTAAAAAGAGACACCTTACTAAAGAAAAGGGAGTTGAGTATCTATTAAGATTTAAAAATAAATCAAGTGAATATGACCAGTGGATTCCAGAAAATGAAATCTCTGATCTTAAAAATCTCTTGAAAAAATTTAAATCTAAATAATACTGTTCATTCAGTATATGTATTATAAAAATTATTTTTTATTTTTTTTTATTTTATTATTTCACTCCTTAGTTTTAATTAAAATGTCATAACATTTTTTTATTGTTTTTTTTGGGGTGAGGGAGTGTCAGCCTAAATATCCTTAGGAATGAGTATTTCTTATGCTTAAAATAAGATAACCTTAAGTAGATTAAGCTTATATCTTAAAAATAAGGTTAAAATAATAATATATATTATTTTATTATATATATATATAATTATTACTCTATTATATAACTTATAATAGTTTAAATAGCTTATCCATCGCCTAATAATATTTATTAAGGTGTTAATGGAGTCATAATATACTTATCTTAAGTGATATGAAGTAATTATTGACATACATAAGCTTATATGTATACATAAATCTCATATTCAGTGAAATATGCAGTATATTATGTATATTTAGGTATATAAGTGGGTTTTAGCCCCTTAATAGCCTATAACCTTTGTTTTTCTGCTTATTTTAGGTCATATGGACAAAATCAGTGGCCTCACAATGCCTACAGAAGCATAGACACCTATATCAGGCGCATACACCCAGTTTGGACAACTAAAATTACTTCCTTGGATGGTTATTCACGGATTTATGGGTTGGAAGGATGTTTCTGGGTTAATGTGGATGCTTGGGGATGTTATTGGGGGCTTGGACATTTTATTTGTTTCCTTTATATGCTTTTAGTTTCATTAAATCTCTTTTTGATTGTTTATTTTACCTGTTTCTTTATGGTATCCGCTTTTATCTGGATTTTCTATTTATGGTATGGATCAGTGTTATTATTAATAGTGATGGAGGGTCCTTACTGGAGGTCTGGGTGTTGAAACTGCTTGAAGTGGACGCCATGGGGAGGTGATGGGCCCTCACAGTGCTTTAATTGCCGGGGATAGCAGTGACATCATCTGGATTGAAGGTCTGTGCACTCCATTGGATTTGGGTATAAGTAAGGAGGGATTTTGACGGTTATTTATAATCATTCAATTACTACAACTCCAAAAAACACTACTATACAATTATTAACCTTTAGAAATATATTATAAAGCCACTATAAGTCGATTTTATCTTTATATAAAGCTATAACTATATTTTATTCATCTATTTTCCACCACTAGCACGCACTTAAATCCAAGTATTGTGAGTTTGACTTGAGTATAACTATTTTATTAGTCTTCCCCTGAGGTTTAATCACTAAATCATTTATCAATAAGTAGTAGGACCATAAATAAACACTGTTATATCATACTTATATACTAGACTATACTGACACTTATACTTTTTATGATATCTATCCTTTACCCAGAATTAATTCAATACATGCTACCTTGCAAGGTGAAAAATTTATTAGTTGTCTGGATGGTAATAAAGGTTATCATCAAGTTACAGTTGAGAAAAATTCCCAAAATTTTTTGCTTATTGCTACTCATATGGGAATATATAAGTATGTTAGGATGCCATTTGGCCCTAAAAATGCTCCTTCAGTTTTCCAGAAAGTCATGGATAACACTTTCCATCAAGAAATTATTGAAGGTCGGCTCATGGTTTATATTGATGATATTATTGTTTTTTCTAAAATTTTTGATGAACATATGATTCACTTGAATAGAGTTTTCTAAAAAATGGATGAAATCAATATGACCTTATCCTTAAAAAAGTGTATATTTGGTTTTCAATCTTTGAAAGTCCTTGGCCATGTTGTGTCAGGCTTACAAATTTTTGTAGACCACAAGAAAGTTGCTGCCATCCAAAATGTGAAAGCACAAACTTCTGTAAGAGAAATCCAAAGTTTTTTGGGGATGTGTGGCTATTATAGACAATATTAAGAATTATCAGGTCATAGCCTTACCTCTTACAAAACTGACCAGAAAAGATGTTGCCTTTCTCTGAAATAATGACTGTCAAAAAGCTTTTAATAAATTAAAAAGTTACTTAATGACAGCCCCTATATTGGCTCTTCCATATTTTAACAAGCCATTTGTCCTATATACAGATGCTAGATTTATTGGTCTGGGTGCTGCCCTTCACCAGAAGCAAATTATTAATGATAAATCCTCAGAGGTTGTAATTTGTTATATTTCAAGAACCTTAAGAAATAGTGAATTGAAATATGGTGCCACTCAATTGGAGTGCTTAGCAGTTGTTTGGGCTCTTGAGAAGCTTCATTACTATTTGGATGACCAAAAATTTGAGTTGGTAACTGACTGTAGTGCTGTGAAGTCCCTCTTAAACCTGAAGACACCTAACAGACATATTTTCAGGTGGAAACTTGCTGTTCAAGAATACAAAGGACGGATGACAATTATCCATAGGGCTGGAAGTGTTCACTCCAATGTTGGTATGCTGTCCAGATTGCCTCTTCCAAATAATGACTCCAATCCTGCTAATGTACCTGAAGATGATACTGTTCATATCCATGGTATATTTGTAGTAGATATGGAAGAAGAGTTATTGCAATTAATACTGGATTCATATGAGAAGGATTCTGATTTAAATAAATTGGTTACTATCTTAAATGATCCTAAGAATGCTTGAATTCAAGCATTAATAAAAACTCTTCCTGCAAAGTATCAAAATTCTTTGAGTAAAGGAAAGTTTTCTATTGAAGATGGTTATATATATTATAGAAGAAATCTTACTAATGTAATTGTAATTCCTTCTTCTATGAAAGAAACTATCCTCAAACTTTGTCATGATGACATATTAGCTGGTCATTTTGATCTTGAGAAAACATTAATTAGAATCAAAAACACTGCATGGTGGGCTAATATTTCTGAAGACACAAAATTATATGTTGAATCTTGTGATTCCTGCCAAAAATCTAAAAGGTTAACAGGTAAGAGGGCAGGGTTATTACAACATATTGAAGCACCTAATTCTCCCTGGCAAATCATTAATATGGATTTTGTCACTGGTCTTCCTGTTTCAGATAAAGACAGCTTTAACTCTTGTTGGGTAATAGTAGATAGATTTACAAAAATGTGCAAATTTATTCCAACCCACAAAGATGTATCCACCAAAGAATTAGCTTTCCTATGGTGGTCTTATATGTTTAATATTATTGGTTTTCCAAAAGCCATTATCTCTGATAGAGACCCAAAATTTACTTCTGAGTTTTGGACCTCTTTGATGGATATTTGTGGCTGTGAGTTGAAATTGTCTACAGCTCACCATCCTCAGACTGATGGTCTAGCTGAAAGAATGCTTCAAACTCTGGAAGATATGATTAGAAGGTATTGTGCCTTTGGTTTAGAATATAAAGACAATGACAGATTTACTCATGATTGGGTCACTCTATTGCCTGGTCTTGAATTCGCATATAATAGCACTGTTCATTCTGTCACTGAGAAAAAGCCTTTTGAGCTTTGGTTAGGTTATGTCCCACATACTCCTGCTTAGATTCTCTATAATAAATTACCTAAGTTGGAACTACACCCTGGTGTAAAATTTTTCATGCAAATGCAACAGCTATGCAGAAAACATTCTCAGAGCTGTATTGATAAAGCATTTGAATATAAAAAGAAAAGATGGGATAAATCCCATAAAGAATACACATTTAACAAGGGTGATGAAGTTTTGATCTCTACTGTCCATTTCAATTTACAAGGTAACCACAAATTAAAAGATCCTTTTGTAGGGCCATTTGTTGTTAAAAGAATGGTTGGTGATAATGCAGTGGAAGTTGTATTGTATTCTCCATATGATAGGAAACATCCTGTTTTTCCCATTTCTTTGCTTAAACCTTATACTTCCAACAGTGACGTATTTCCCAAAAGAAGGGGAAGACCTAAGAAAAACCCTCAGGAAGTCACAGAAACAGCAGAAATTGATAAAATTCTCAATGATAGAATTATCACTTCTGAAAGGGGTATTGAATATTTATTGAGATATAAGAACAAATCATCTGAACATGATGCATGGATACCTAGCAAGGAGATTTCAAATCTGCCTACTCTGTTGAAAAAATACAAAAAGAAAAAATCATAGCATTTTTTTTATTGTTTTTTTAGAGTGAGGGAGTGTCAGCCAGGCTATTCCAGGAGCCCAGTAAATGATGTGTTACCGTATAGAACCTGAAAGAGGGCGTATGAATTATATTTAATGTATATAAATTAATATTTTATTGCATAATAAAATTATATAAATATCTTATTACATATAAATGTTATATTGATTTTATTATTTATATAAATTTTATACATTTAAATTAAACATAATATATTTTATATTCTACAAATAAATGGCGCATTTTTATGTATTTATTAATGATAAATTAATATTTAATTAATTAAAAATATATATTATAATTATAAGTGTAAAATTGACTTATAGTATATTTAAATTAATTATTTACATTTATATATTAAATTATATCTTTCATATAGTATTAAACAATAAGTAATGGCACTTCTTTCGAACCTTAATTGTGTCAGAAAGAAAATTAAATAAATTATAATACTTATTTTATAAAACAGTATTATAATTTCTCAAAGTAATTTAATTAATTGTTTCAGTTAACTAGTATTTAACTACATAAGTGAAAACAATTTAATTATATAAACTTATGATGAATTAAATTGATTGCATACCTTGTTGTGTCAAAACATGTCAATTGTTTCACTTAGAAATACTGAGAACAGATTGTATTACTTGTTTTGATTTGTTTTTCCCATATTTAGTAGATCACATGGTTGTTTAGTTACTTATTAATCTATAGAAACAACTTTGGGTAATTTGGGATGGGAATTTTACTGTCTTAATTGGGATACTTGTAATTTTTGTATATTTTTCTCTTAGTTACTATGTTACAAATGTCTACTCTTATCTTTTTGTTTTACTTCATTACTCTTTTGTATATAGTCATTTGTAGCGCTTCAGGGGACCATTGCCTATAAAAGGGCCTTGGATAATCCCCTGTAGAGGCATCACTTATTATACACTCAACAAATTAAATACACTTTTACATTACGTTTATATTCTTTTTATTAGTAATAAAATTCTAATTAAAATTCTATATAACAATTGAAAGGTTGCTTTAAGTCTGATAGTGATCACAGTGTCTGCCGCGCATAGCCCTTACATTAGAAAAGTATTATTATTTAATAAGAACCTCACTTTTGTCACCTCTCAAGAAAAACGTCGTTGATTTTCCTCAATAAATTAAATAATTTTTATAATTTTTATTTCTTTTATTACCCATAATCGTTTCCTCCTTCTCCTCTTCTACTTCTTCCCATTTTTCTTCCTCTCTTCTAGACGACTGACCGACATTATTAATATTATAAGTATAACAAAAACTTGTGTGCCCAATGAATACCGGGTGATGTTAAACCTTTTATAATATTATTAAATAAAGGTAAAAAAATATGAAAATGATTTGTTTTACAGAAAATAAATTGATATACAAAAGCAATATGAGGGATAAAAAGGTAAAATTAAAGGAAGCAAATATGAAATAAAAAATTAAAATAAAATTACTGCCATCAAGAGCAAGTAGACATGTTGGGGTGAACGCTCACCAGTGGCACTAAACTTGGACTATAATTGCGTTTTTGAAAAACCAAAAAGTTCCAATCTGATGTTTAACAAAACTTCAGCAGAACCATTTAGCCATATCAAACAACTTCTAGTGCAATGATTGAGAGAGAATCAATCACACCAGACTGCATGTTACCAAAAGTGTCCAGCACAAGTTCGGCCGAACTTGTGCTGGACACATTAATGACGGAGAGTAGCAGGGTAGAATTTTTCTTCAGTTAATCTGGTATTTCTTATAAACATGTCCATTGGTACTTGATCTTTGTGCCTCACTCATATATATCATTTGATTAATTTATTGTCACCATTATATTATTAATATTATAAGTATAGAAAAAACTCATTTGCCAAATGCATACCAGGTGATGTTACACCTTTTATAATATTATGAAATAAAAGTAAAAAAATATGAAAATGATTAGCTTTACAATAATTTAAATAGATATTAAAAAAAAAGAGAAATAAATAAGTAAAATTAATCTCAAAGAGATCAATTATGAAAAACAAAATACTAGTAAAATTCTTGCTCTCAAGAGCCAGTAGAAGTGTTGAAACAAATGGGAGCCATCAGGGCTAAATTTTAATAAGTGACCTTTTTTTATAAAGATAAAAAATTATACACCTGATGTTGGGAAGAACAACAGGTGGATGATTCAGCTAAACAAAACTACTTGTAGTGAAGTTTAATAAAAAAATGTTTTTTTGTTGCCATAGAGAGAATTAATCCCATCTGAGTGCAAGTGACCAAAAGTGTCCAGCACAAGCTCGGCCAAACTTGTGCTGGACACTTTTATGATGGAGAGTAGCTTGGGAGGAAATTTTTTTCAGTTCCTTCATCTTGTATTTCTCATAAACATTTCTACTGGTATTTGATCAGTTTGTATCTTTCATATTTATCATCCAATTAATATTTTATCACCATTATATTATTAATGTTATTAGTATAGCAAAAACTTGTGTGCCAAATGCATACCATGTGAAGTTATACCTTCAATAATTTTTTAAAATAGACGTAAATAAATATGGAAAGGATTAGTTTTACAAAACTTAAACAGAAATTTAAAAGTAAAAAGAGGAATAAAAGAGTAAAATAAAAGTCAAAGAGTTCAAATATGAAAAAAATACTAGTAAAATTCCTACTATCAAGAGCCAGTAGAGGTGTTAAAGCAAATGGGAGCCATCAGGGCTTAATTGTAATAAGTTACCTTTTCTTTAAAGATAAAAAATTATACACCTGATATTGGGAAGAACAGCAGGTGGATGATTCAGCTAAACCAAACTACTTCTAGTGAAATTTGATAAAAAAATTTTTTTGTTGCCATACAGAGAATTGATCCCATCTAACTTCACATGACCAAAAGTGTCCAGCAAAAGTTTGGCCGAACTTGTGCTGGACACTTCTATGATGGAGAGTGGCTGGGTTAGTATTTTTCTTCAGTTCATCTGGTATTTCTTACAAACATGTCTACTGGTATTTTATCTTTGTGCCTCACTCATACATATTGTTTGATTAATTTTTTGTCTTAATTATATTATTAATTATATAAGTATAGCAAAAAATCATGTGCCAAATGCATACTGAGTGATGTTACACCTTTTATAATATCATTAAATAAATGTATAAAAATATTAAAACAATTTATTTTCAAAATTATTAATTGATATCCAAAAGCAATATGAGGAATAAAAAATTAAGTTAAAGGGATCAAATATGAAAAAAGAAATCCAAGTATTATTCTTAATATCAAAGGCCAGTAGAGATGTTGAAGCAAATGAGAGCCATCAGGGATAAATTTTACTAAATTGACTGTTTTTTAAAGATAAAAAATTGTGTACCTGTGGTTTGGATGAACTCTAGGTGGATAATTCAGCTATATCAAACTACATCTAGTGAATTTTCTTATCAAATAATTTTTTTCATTGCCATAGAGAGAATTGATCCCATCTGACTGCACCTGACCAAAAGTGTCCAGCACAAGTTTGGCCAAGCTTGTGCTGGACACTTTTATGATGGAGAGTAGCTAGGGTGCAAGTCTTCTTCAGTGCAACTGTTATTTTTTTAAAACATGTCAACTGGTATTTGATCTTTCTGTGTTATTCATATTTTATTATCTGATTAATTTTTTGTCATTAAAATATTATTAATTTTATTAGTATAGAAAAAACTTGTGTGCCAAATGCATGCCATGCTATATTACACCTTTTATAATATTATTAAAAAATGTTAAAAAAATATGAAAATGATTTTTTTTCCAAAATTATAAATTAATATCCAAATGTAACATGAGTGATAAAAAAGTAAAGTAAAAGAGATCAAATATGAAAAAGAAAAATTTAAGGAAAATTCCTGCCTTCAAGAGCCAGTAGAGGTGTTGAAACAAATGGGTGCCATCAAGGCTAAATTTGATAAAATTTAATTTATTTTAAAGATAATAAATTTTTCACCTGAGGTTTGGAAAAACTTAAGGTGGATAATTCAGCCATACCAAACTACTTCTAATGTAATTATTTAGCATTTTTTTAATTTAATTTCCACAGAGAGAATTGATCCCATCTGACTGCACCTGAACAAAAGTGTCCAGCACAAGTTTGGCCAAACTTGTGCTGGACACTTTTATGATGGAGAGTGTCAGCCAGGCTACTAGACTTACCCAGTGAAATAATTAATTATTTACTGGATGAAGCCGCACCTTATCATTTTAATTATTATTTAATTATAATTTAGTTACATTAAAATTAGTTATAATAAATTAACTAATTACAGAATGATAAAATTAAATAAATAATTAAAATTAAAATATAAAATTGTCCCTTATATTTTTCTCTAACACCGTGCTCATTTGACAGGTTGGAAAAAATAAAAATTTATATTAAAAAATAGATATTAAGTTAAAATAAGATTTTAATATTTAAATAATATTAAATATATACAAAAAAATTCAAATTTCTTATTTAGAATTGACTTCTACAGTAAATATTAAATAAATTGATGTATTTCTGACATATTCTGTAAATACATCTTTTTGACGCCTTCTTTTTAGAATAACTTTATTATTTGAAAATACTCCTTCTGGAACATTCTTTTCTCTCTCTCATACTACTGTTTTTAGAATTTGATTGCCGTGCTTTGTATCTCCTTTGCCTGTATAAGGCCCCTCTTTTTGTTGTCTTTTAATCATTCCTTTACTACATTACTTTATAACAACATTAACAATCAAATACTTATTCTTATAATCTATAGCATTAGTATTTACAATACGTAACTCTAATATATAATTTATATCAATATTTTAATCATACCTCTTTTAAATTGAGTAAAATAATCATCCTAGATTGAAGAGATACGTACAAATTTGTTGAGAGTCCATTTAAACCTTCAAAATACTCGTAAAAACTTCATACAAATCTTCTAGACCAAAATTGTACCTTGAAAATTGGGAACCTTTCCAAAATATTGACGGCGCAACGTTACTTGAGGCGTAATCAAGGGGACCATTGGCGTACAAGTACCTGTAAAGGACAAGAGAAGGCGAGAAAACGACGAAAGTCATACGTCACGTGATAAAAGTTTTTGCTGCAAACCAGAATTGAACTGCGCTCCAAAACTTAAGTTCATATACTGACTAAACATCGTATATATTGTGGTAATTATTGTTATCACTATTTGTGGGTTACTCTTCACTCTTCATTTGCTACGTATTTCCTTTTACTCAGCATTCTGTAAGTGGCATTAATTTGTTCATTTTGCAGGGGGAGGTGTCTGGTAATTTGGAATTTAATTTTATTATTATATTTTTTTTTATTTTTCCTGGTTGACCATAATTGAGCAATAACTGTTCTTAGTCCCAGAAGTAATAAAATAATTATATTTTAATATTAATTATTATCATTTTCAGTTGACAATTGTCCTGATTAATTTGAATTTTAATTGTTCCAGTTGACAAATTGTCCTGACAATAATATTTTTTTTCAATTAATAAATAATATTTAATTACTTCAGTTGACCTTGAGTCCTGGTAGTTCAAGAAATTTTTTTTAATTAATAAAACTCATATTTAATTACTTCAGTTGACATTAAGTCCTGGTAGTTAAGTAATCAGTTTAATAAAATTTCAAAATTTATATTTAATTACTTCAGTTGACATTAAGTCCTGGTAGTTAAGTTTATCAGTTTAATAAAATTTTGTTAAATTAATAAAGTTTCATATTTGATTACTTCAGTTGACAATAAGTCCTGGTAATAAATTAGTTGATTTAAATCCTGAAAATAAATAATTATTAATAAAAATGTTTAATTTATTTCTACAATTGATTATATTATAATCATGGTTTTAAATTTTTTTTTTACTAATAAATTAATTTATTTAAGTTGATTTTTATCCTAAAAAAATTTTTTTTAATTATTTTTATTTTATTTCTGTTAAATAAAAATTAAAAATAAAAGACTAATTAATTTGTCTCTTTTTTTCATTTCAGTTAAATCTTAAAATGACTGACCAAAGTAGTTTTGCTGCACGTGAAGAAGAACTAGACTTGATTGATTATGATGAGCCTACTTCTGTAAGTTCTCCTTTAACAAGAAGAATTTCTCAAACTAATAAATCCTTGCCCCAAACAGGATGTAGAAATGGAAGAAGTAGAAATCCTAGTGGACACAACTCAGGATCAGAAGCCCATGACAAACCCACCAGAAGAGCTTCCAAAAGGCTTCAGGATAAAAAAGATGCCGTTGTCTCAACAGGTAAAGAATCTGTCTACCCACATAAAGGAGTTAAGGACAGACAGCTTTAGACTAAAGGTAAGGGTAGATGCCTTGGAAGAAAAGGTGAGAAGAACAGATACTTTTCTCCAAGAGAAGAAGAAACCTCTTCCTCCCAGGGATCAACAACAATTGGCTCCCCAGTCCCAAGAGATGGTGGAAGTTTCCAAGTGGCAGTGGGACTGGCTCAACACTCAGTGGGACTACTTGGCTCAAAACCAGCATCAGTTACCTCAGGTAGGTCCATCAAGGCCTACCCAGGTCAACCCCACTCCTCCCCACCCTTATCAAGGAGGCAAAAAAAGAAGGAAGCCCAATATGGTGATACCCAGCAAACCCTGTTACGTCCCTCTATTGATTCTCAAGTGCCTTTTCTTGTGGCTGACTCTGTTCCTTCAGGTAAATCTGGAAGGCAGGATGAAACCTTGAGACCTATAGAGGCTGGGAATAGTAGACAGATATCTCATGTATCTAATCCATTACTTTTAATTGCTACCTCAATGATTAATCCTGATATGGCTGTGATTGATGAAACTCTTGACCCTGAGTTCTATGAGAGTCTGGAAAGTTACTCAGTTTCCTTATTGAGAAACACTCCAGATGTAGCAAGAATTAATGATGAGCACTTGAGAGATATTATTGCCAAGCAAAATCATATAATGAAAAATATGCAATTGACTCAGAGATATAATAGTTTGTTAGCTGATCAGGGTTATCAAGCATTAAGAAGTGAAGCACAGAGAGTCTCTGATGAATTGTCTCATTACAAAGCAACCCATGAAAAGAAAGTTGCTTTATGGAAAAATATAAAAAATGATTTGTCTAAACTAAAAGATACTGTATCTGCCTGTTGCCAGGAGGTAGAGATAGATAAGATAAATCTGAAAAGATTGAATGACCATTTTTCATCTTTTCAACATAAAAATCAATTATCTTTTGCAACTATCAATGAGAGTTTATCTAGTCTTCCAAGAATGAAAACAAGACTAACAACCATTGAAGAAAAATTGAGCTCATTGTTAAATGACCAAAAATATTCTGACATTTCTGTGAAGGAACATATAGTGCAGGATGCTCAAATATTACCTGTGGCTAGTTCATATAAAATAAAAATAGATCCAGAAATACCTGTTGATAACACTGAGTTTTCATCAAAAACTGATGATGCACCAGGATCTGCAACAGAAGTCTTAAACAATGAGATTTCAGCACAATTAGAGAAATTACAGCTGCTTCTTACTCAGAAACAAGCTAGTACTAAGGAGACTCCTTCAAATCAAAAGAATTGGCCAAAACTTGACCAGTACCCAACATTTGATGGTGACTCTTCCTCTGATTGGCAACAATTTATTTGCAGAATTGATAACTTAAAAAATTCTTACAAACTCCCAGATGAGGAAATTGTGTCCAAATTAATTTCTTTATTTACTAATGTTGCCCTGATGTGGTATGAATCTGCTCTCCTGGATGGGAATGACTACTCATGGGAGGATTGGAAGAAATTAATTAAAGCACAATTTGGTGGCTCCAAGTTCAGAATGGCTCAACAAAGGAAGTATGAGGAAACTAGATATAGCTCTTCTACTGATAAACCTATTGAGTTTTTAATGAAACTTGTAAAAATCTTAAGAGCAATGGACCCAAATATGGAGTTTGATTTATGGAAGGACAGGATCCTCTATAAATTACCAATGTCTCTGAGAGACTTGATAGTGGCTAGGACTGAGTTCTCCAAAGAACCCTCTTCTTTCATTAATACTTGCAATGAGATACTTCTAAACAATAAGTATGATGCCAGAAGATTCATTCCTAGGACCCCTTTGGAGAAACCCTCCACTTACCAACAGAAACCTCTGGAAAAGGTTGGTAAACCTTCTGCCCCTGTTGCACCAAAGAAGTATGCAACAAACACTTGCTTCAAGTGCAACAAGCCTTGGCAGAAAGGCCATGTTTGTGACAAGAAGATAAATCTTGTAGAACAAACAGAGGAGCATGCTGATGACACAGTGGTACTGGATGATACATCAAGTGATTGTGCCAGCAATATTTCATATGAATCTAAACAAGAAATCTTGATGCTGGAAGAGGATATCCATTATTTAAATACTATTGATATTGATACATAATGATTTATCTACAGTTGAAGATGCTGAGATCATAAAGAACATTGAGGATAGCTCAATTATTATTGCCCCTCTCAAGGCACCAGTCTTGATCAATGGAACCAGCATTGAAGTTGTTCTGGATTCTGGAGCTGGAGGAAGTGTAGTATCTGAAAGAGCACTTGCTTCAGTAGATCAAGACTATAAATCTAAACTGATGCCTATCATTTCTGAAAATTGGAGAGGGTATGGCTCTGTTTTGTCCCCCATTGGTAAATACAAAGCCACAGTGTTTTTTAAATATAACCATGGTTTTGTAAGAGCTATTTGTGATTTTGTTGTCATGAAAAATGATAACTTGAGCAATTGGTTTATTGTAGGGAATGATATTTTAACCAAGTATGGCATAAAATTGGATCCTTCAAACCAATGTTTCACAATGGGGATGAATGGGAAGAGAAAATTTAAAATTTCCTCCCCTAAAAAATTATTAAAACCAGAATTGAACACATGTAATTCTGTGGTTCAATATAAAGGAAGATCTACAAAGGAAATGCATGCCCTTATGTCTGAAATTGACAATGCTTCTTTTGGAGAACAACTTTCTGGTGAGGATAAAGATTCCATCATTAACTTGATAAAATCTTTTCCTATGGCCTTTGCTCATGGGTCACATGAACTGGGATTAGTTAAAGAGGAAATGAAACTTTCATTGTCTTGCCCATTAACTGATATACCACCTAGTTTAAAGAAGAAGCCTTATCCTGCTTCTCCCACAAAGAGAAAAGATATTGAAGACAATATCTCTACCCTTTTAAAAATGAATATTATTGAAAAGGTAGTTGAAACACCTAAATATTGTGTTATCTCACCTGTCCTAATTTCTTATGAGAAAGATAAAGCCAGGTTATGTGGTGATTATAGAGCACTAAACATTTATACTGTTGATGATATCTACCCTTTACCTAGAATCAGCTCTATACATGCTACTTTACAGGGTGCTAAATATATCAGCTGTTTGGATGGTAATAAAGGATATCACCAGGTACCTGTTGAGTAACATTCTCAGAACTTTCTGATGATTGCCACTCATATGGGTATTTATAAGTATATTAGGATGCCATTTGGCCCTAAAAATGCCCCTTCAGTTTTCCAAAAAGTAATGGATAACACCTTCCATCAAGAGATAATTGAAGGATGGCTGATGGTTTATATTGATGATATCATTATATTCTCAAAAACATTTGAGGACCATCTTAACCACCTGTGTAAAGTATTCCAGAAAATGGATGAAATAAATATGACACTTGCTTTGAAGAAATGTAAATTTGGTTTCCATTCTTTAAAAGTTCTTGGTCATGTTGTTTCAGGCTTACAGATATGTGTTGACCAGAACAAAGTGGCAGCCATACAACAGGTGAAGGCTCCTACAACAGTGAGAGAGCTCCAAAGTTTTTTGGGAACGTGTGGATACTATAGACAGTATATTAAAAATTACCAAGTCATAGCTTTACCCCTTACCCAATTAACTAGAAAGGATGTTGCTTTTGTCTGGAATAGTGAAAGACAAAGAGCCTTGGACACTATGAAACACTGTTTGATGTCAGCACCAATTCTTGCTTTACCTGACTTTAATCAACCATTTGTTTTGTACACTGATGCCAGTTTCATTGGTCTTTGTGCTGCCCTTCATCAAAAACAAGTGATAAATGATAAAGTTTCAGAAGTAGTAATTTGTTATATTTCAAGAACCTTGAGAAATAGTGAATTGAAATATGGTGCTACTCAATTAGAGTGTTTAGCTGTAGTATGGGCTCTAGAAAAGCTTCATTATTACATAGATGACCAGAAATTTGAACTTGTCACTGACTGCAGTGCAGTTAAATCCCTTTTAAACTTGAAAACACCTAACAGACATATGTTCAGATGGCAGCTGGCTGTTCAAGAGTACAGAGGGAGAATGACAATTATTCATAGGGCTGGTATTGTTCACTCAAATGTGGATATGTTATCAAGGTTACCTTTACCAAATGATGACTCTAATCCTGCTTATGATCCTGAGGATGAAATTATTCATATTCATGGGATATATGTGGTTGATATGGAGGAAGAGCTATTACAGCTTATTCTGGAATCATATGATAAGGACACTGACTTGAAAAAGTTATGCACCATATTAAATGATCCAAAGAATGCTTCAATACAAGCATTAATTAAAACCCTTCCACCAAAGTACCAAAAAGCTTTGGAAAAAGGTAAATTTTCAATTGATGAAGGATATCTATATTATAGAATAAAGTTGAGTAATGTTATTGTTATTCCTCCTTCTATGAAAGAAATCATCTTGAAAATTTGTCATGATGACATATTAGCTGGACATTTTGATCTTGACAAAACAATGATCAGAATTAAGAACACTGCTTGGTGGGCTAATATGTCTGAAGACACAAAATTATATGTTGAATCTTGTGATTCTTGCCAAAAATCAAGAAGATTAACTGGTACAAGAGCAGGATTAATGCAACATATTGAACCTCCTGATTCTCCATGGCAAATAATAAACATGGATTTTGTAACAGGATTACCTATTTCTGGTAAAGACAGTTATAACTCTTGTTGGGTTCTTGTGGACAGATTCACAAAAATGTGTAAATTTATCCCTATGCACAAGGATGTTTCCACTAAAGAATTATCTTTCTTATGGTGGTCTCATATGTTTAATACTGCTTATTTTCCTAAAGCCATAATCTCTGACAGAGACCCTAAATTTACTTCTGAATTTTGGATGTCTCTGATGGATGTTTGTGGTTGTGATCTGAAACTTTCTACTGCCCATCACCCTCAGACTGATGGTTTAGCTGAAAGAATGATTCAGACTTTAGAGGACATGATAAGAAGATATTGTGCCTTTCGCCTTGAGTATAAAGATAATGAAAGATTCACTCATGATTGGGTTACCTTACTTCCTGGGTTAGAATTTGCTTATAATAGCACTGTTCATTCTGTTACTCAAAGAAAGCCTTTTGAGTTCTGGCTTGGATATGTTCCTAATACTCCTGCCCAAATTCTCAATAACAAAATACCTAAATTGGATATACATCCTGGTGTAAAATCTTTTCTTCAAATGCAACAACTATGTAGAAATCATGCTCAAAAATGTATTGAAAAATAATTTGAATATGAGAAGAAAAGATGGGACAAATCCCATAAAGAATACACTTTTAAAAAGGGTGATGAAGTGTTGATTTCTACAGTCCACTTCAACTTACAAGGTAATAACAAATTGAAAGATCCATTTGTTGGTCCATTTGTTGTTAGAAGAATGATTGGAGATAATGCAGTTGAAGTTATTCTGTATTCCCCATATGACAGAAAACATCCTGTTTTTCCAATATCTCTTTTGAAACCTTACACATCCAATAGTGATTTATTTCCAAAAAGGAGGGGTAGACCAAAGAAAACTCCAAATTAAATCACTGAAACAGCAGAAATTGAAAAAATTCTAAATGACAGAATAGTCACTTCTGAAAAAGGTACAGAATACTTATTGAGATTCAAGAATAAATCATCTGAATATGATTCTTGGATACCTGGGAAGGAGATATCTAATCTTCCTACTCTACTAAAAAAGTATAAAAAGAAAAAATCATAGCATTTTTTTTATTGTTTTTTTTAGAGTGAGGGAGTGTCAGCCAGGCTACTAGACTTACCCAGTGAAATAATTAATTATTTACTGGATGAAGCCGCACCTTATCATTTTAATTATTATTTAATTATAATTTAGTTACATTAAAATTAGTTATAATAAATTAACTAATTACAGAATGATAAAATTAAATAAATAATTAAAATTAAAATATAAAATTGTCCCTTATATTTTTCTCTAACACCGTGCTCATTTGACAGGTTGGAAAAAATAAAAATTTATATTAAAAAATAGATATTAAGTTAAAATAAGATTTTAATATTTAAATAATATTAAATATATACAAAAAAATTCAAATTTCTTATTTAGAATTGACTTCTACAGTAAATATTAAATAAATTGATGTATTTCTGACATATTCTGTAAATACATCTTTTTGACGCCTTCTTTTTAGAATAACTTTATTATTTGAAAATACTCCTTCTGGAACATTCTTTTCTCTCTCTCATACTACTGTTTTTAGAATTTGATTGCTGTGCTTTGTCTCTCCTTTGCCTGTATAAGGCCCCTCTTTTTGTTGTCTTTTAATCATTCCTTTACTACATTACTTTATAACAACATTAACAATCAAATACTTATTCTTATAATCTATAGCATTAGTATTTACAATACGTAACTCTAATATATAATTTATATCAATATTTTAATCATACCTCTTTTAAATTGAGTAAAATAATCATCCTAGATTTAAGAGATACGTACAAATTTGTTGAGAGTCCATTTAAACCTTCAAAATCCTCGTAAAAACTTCATACCAATCTTCTAGACCAAAAGTGTACCTTGAAAGAGAGTAGCTAGGGTGGAAGTGTTTCTCAGTACATCAGTTTTTTGTTTTCACATTTCTATTGGATTTTTAACTTTTTTTTATCATTCATATTTATCTTATAATTAATTTTTTGTCACCATATATATTATTAATGTTTCTAGTATAGCAAAAACCTGCATGCCAAATGCGAAATTGGTGATGTTACACCTTTAATAATATTATTATATAAAGTTAAAAAAATATGAATATGATTTAAAAAAATAAATTGATATTTAAAATTAAAAAGAGTAATAGGAAAGTAAAATGAGAATAAATGGGATCAAATACGAAATAAAAAACACAAGTAAAATTTTACTATCAAGAGCCAGAAGTGGTGTTGGGGACCCCTAGGTCAAGACTTGGTCTAATCTTACTTTTATGTATAGCTAACAAATTTTGAGCTGAGGTTTGGACAGACTTCCAGGGGACAATTTTACAATATTAAACATTCTTTACTTCAATAATTGAGTGAAATATCATTTTCATTGCCATAGAGAGAATTTATCTCATATGACTTCATGCAACCAAAAGTGTCCAGCACAAGTTCGGCTGAACATGTGCTGGACACTTTTATAATTGAGAGTAGGCATACAGCAAATCTTCTTAAACTCAAAAGGGATTTCTTATAAACATTTCCACTGGTATTTGATCTTTCTGTGTCATTTAAATTTACCATTTGATTAATTTTTTTTCATCATTATATTATTAACATTATCACTATAGTAATAACTTGTGTGAAAAATGCATACCAGGTGGTGTTCCACCTTTAATCTTATATTATTAAATAAAGGTATAAGAGTATGAAAATTATTTATTTTAAAAATTAAAAATTGATATCCATAGCAATATGAGCAATAAAAAAGAAAAATAAAAGGGATAAAATAAGAAAAAAAATCTAAGGAAAATTCCCACTATCAATAACAAATAGAGGTGTTAGATCAAATGTGCACCACCAGGGCTAAACTTGGACTATATTTTCTTTTTTTGTTAAACCAAAGAAAGTGTCCTGATGAGTTTTGAAAAATCATCAGGAGGACATTTTGGCAATATCAAACTACTTATTAAACAATGATTGAGCAAAATGTCATTTTCATTTCCATAGAGTAAATTTATCCCATCTGACTGCATGCAACCAAAAGTGTCCAGCACAAGTTCGGCTGAACTTATGCTGGACAGTTTTATGATGGTGAGTATCAAGGGTGCAGTCTTCTTCAGTTCATCAGGTATTCCTTATAAACAAATCCACTTGTATATGATCTTTCTGTGTCATTCATATTTATCATTTGATTCATTCTTTTTCACCATTATACTATTAATCTTATTAGTATTGAAAAAAATTATAAGCCAAATGCATACTAGGAGATGCTTAATCTTTAATAATCTTATTAAATAAAACTAAAAAAAAATATGAAAAGTATTAGTTTTACAATAAATAAATTGATATTTGAAAGCAAAAAGATGAATAAAAAAGTAAAATAAAAGTGATTAAATATGAAATTAAACATTCAAATAAAATTTCTGCCATCAAAGAAAATTTGAGTTTTCAGACCAAAATTGCACCACCAGTTCTAGATTTGGAATATATTTTCATTTTTTTTAAATTAATAAAAGTGTCCACCTGAGGTTTTCAAAAAAATTAGCAGGATAGTATAGCAGTATAAAACTACTTCTTGTGCAATGATTGAGCAAAAATTCATTTTAACTTCCATTGAGTAAATTTATCCCATATGACTGCAAGCAACCAAAAGTGTCCAGCACAAGCTCAGCTGAACTTGTGCTAGACACTTTTATGATGGAGAGTAGCTAGGGTACAAGTCTTCTTCAGTTAATCTTATATTCATTTTAAAAATGTCTATGGGTATTTGATCTTTTTGTGTCATCCATATTTATTATTTGATTATTTTTTAGTCACCATTATATTATTAATGTTTTTAGTATAAAAAAACATGTGCACTGAATGTACACTGTGTGATTTTACAACTTTAATAATATTATATAATAAATGTAAAAAAATGTGAAAGTTATCAGTTTAACCAAAATAAAATTGATATTTAAAACCTAAAGGATAAATAAAAGGGTAAAATTAAAATTAAAGAGATCAAACATGAAATAAATATATTAAGTATAATTTCTGCTATCATGATCCATTAGAGGCTTCAGAAAAAATGGGCACCATCATAGATTAACATGGATCAAATTTACTTTTTACCAAAGTAAAAAATTGTCTACCTTAGGTTTGGACATACTTCCAGGGGACAATTTGTCCATATAAAACTACTTTCAGTGCAATGATGGAGTGATCATTCAGTCTCATTTCCATAAAAAGAATTGATTGCATCTGACGGCATGCAACCAAAAGTGTCCAGCACAAGTTTGGCCAAACTTGTGCTGGACACTTTTATCATGGAGAGTAGCCAGGGTGCAAGTCATTTTAAATCATCTGGAATTTCTTATAAACATGTCCACTGTTATTAAATCTTTGTGCCTCACTCATATTTATCAATTGATTAATTTTTTGTCACCATTATATTATTAATATTATCAGTATAGCAAAAACTTGTGTGCCAAATGAATACTGGGTGATGTTACACCTTTTATAATATTATTAAATAAAGGTAAAAAAATATGAAAATGATTTATTTTACAAAAAATAAACTTCTATCCAAAAGAAATATGAGGGGAATAAAGTAAAATAAAAGAAATCAAAGATGAAAATTAAAATCCAAGTTAAATTCCTGCCATAAAAAGAAAAAAGAGATGTTGAATCAAATTAGCACAATAAGGGCTAAACTTGCACTAAATTTTCTTTTTTGTAAAAATAAAAAAAAAATCCACTTGAGCTTTACCAAAACTTCAGCATGAAAATTTTGCCATATCAAACTACCTCTAGTGTAATTTTTTATCAAAAATTTATCTTCATTTCCATAGAGAGAATTCCTCCCATATGACTGCACCTGACCATAAGTGTCCAGCACAAGTTTGGCCAAACTTGTGCTGGACACTTTTATGATGGAGAGTAGCTAGGGTAGAATTTTTCTTCAGTTCATCTAGTATTTCTTACAAACATGTCTACTGGTATTTTATCTTTGTTCCTCACTCATAAATATCATTTGATTAATTTTTGGTCGCCATTATATTATTAATTTTATAAGTATAGAAAAAACTCATGTGCCAAATGCATACCAGGTGATTTTATGCCATTTATAATATTATTAAATAAATGTATACAAATATGAAAATAGTTTATTTTAAAAATTATTAATTGATATCCAAAAGCAATATTAGGAATAAAAAATTAAGTTAAAGGGATCAAATATGAAAAAAGAAATCCAATTAATATTCCTACTATCAAAGGCCAATAGAGGTGTTGAAGCAAATGAGAGCCATCAGGGATAAATTGTACTAAATTGACTTTTTTTTAAAGATTAAAAATTGTGCACCTGTGGTTTGGATGAACTCTAGGTAGAAAATTTGGCTATATAAAACTACTTCTAGTGAAGTTTTTTATCCAAAAATTTTTTTTCATTGCCATAGCGAGAATTGATCTCATATGACTGCACCTGACCAAAAGTGTCCAGCACAAGTTCGGCCGAACTTGTGCTGGACACTTTTTTGATGTTGAGTGTCTAAGGTGCAGCTCTTCTTCAGTGCAACTGGTTTTTTTTAAAACATATCCACTGGTATTTGATCTTTCTGTTTTATTAATATTTTATCATTTGATCAATTTTTTTTTCACCAGTATATTATTATTTTTATTAGTATAGCAAAGAAACATGTGCCAAATGCTTACAGGGTGATGTTAAACCTTTAATAATATTATTAAATACAGGTAAAAAATTATGAAAATGATTTTTTTTACATAAAATTAATTGATGTCTAAAAGAAAAAAAGGGATAAAAAGAAATAGGTTGAAAAAAAAGGGATTTTATATGAAATTCAAAATTCAAGCTAAATGCCTACTTTCAAGGCTCAGAAGATGTGTTGGATAAAATGGGCATCATCAGGAATAAAATTGTACTTAATTTGATTTTTTGAAAAACTAAATGAAGTTTTCAACTGATTTTTTTCCAATATTTAGTTGGACACTTTGTCTATATCAAATTACTTCCAGTACCATGATTGACCAAATTAAATTCTCATTTCCATATGCAGAATTGATCCCATATGGCTGGACCAGGCCAAAGGTGTCAACCACAAGTTTGAGAATTCTTCTGGTGGACACTTTTATGATGGACAGTAGTAGGGTGCAAGTCTTCTTTAGTTAATCTAGTATTCCTCATAAACATTTCCAACTTATTTTTGGCCAAAAATCAGGTGGAAAGTTTGTCCATATCAAATTACTTCTAATGCCATGATTGACTAAAAATTGATTGTCTTTTCCATATATAGAGTTTATCCCATATGACTGGATCTGGCAAAAGTGCCACCACAATTTTTGATAAACTTAAGTTTGAAAATTTTATGATGGAAAGTAATTGCAAGTCTTCTTCATTTCATCAAGTAATCCTCATAAAAATTTCCACCTGTATTTTGGCCAAACTTCAGGTGGACACTTTGGCCATATTAAATTAATTTTAGTTCCATGTTGATAAAAAACTGATACTTATTGCCATATATAGATATTAAACCCATCAGACTGTGCCTTTCCAAAAGTGTCTACCTGAATTATGGCTAAACCTCAGTTGGACACTTTTATGATGCAGAGTAGCTAGGGCAAAAGTATTCTTCAGTTAATTTGGTATTCATAATAAATTTATCCTCCTGAAGTTTAGCCTAACTTCAGGTGGACAATTTTGGAAAGCACCAGTTAGTCACTATCCATCAAAAAAGTGTTCACCAAAATTTTGGCTAAACTTGTGGTGGACCCCTTTGATCAGCCACGGTCAGATGAGATCAACTCTTTAGATGGAAATGAGGATGATGTTTTGGTCAATCATGGAAATAGAAGTAGTTTGATGTGGCCAAATCACCCCCCTGAAGGTCATACAAAACTCACAAGGACACTTTTTAGCAGGGAGTAACTGAGAAAAATCTTTTATTGGATAAATGCCAAGGTTTTATACTTGTGTATTATGTTCAGTATTAATTTTGAAAGTGTCTGTCCAAGCAATTTCATTACCCATCATGACACATTTTGTTTTAAATGTATCAAACTGCATGATACAGTATTAAGGTGTCACATAGTATAATTAAGTTCTATTAAGTGCCCTCCTATGATGCCTAAATTTATAATTTAATATCTTAAATAATAATTTTTTTTATATAGATTCATCAATATTTTATTTTATTATCAAATTTAATAGAGCAAGTATCCTGAATTATTATATATGCATAAGCTTAGGTTAGATTGATTTGTGCTCAATTTGTGCTCAACAGAGGACCAAAATCAAGTTCTGGAGGATCAACTTGTGCATGATTTGGAATCAGTTGATATTCTGTCTATAATCAATCTGAGAATAAATGTAAATCTAACTCTAATTTACTTATGTTTATAAAGTATTCATAAACCTGGCATAATTAAGGGACACTCTAAATTTCAAGAGAGGGGATTGCTAGCAATTCACCCCTAGATTTCCTGTGGTGATAGAGAGAAAAAGATTTGGATGAATTGCGAGAATAAAACATACCTAAACACAGGTCAATCAGCAACTGTGCACCTTACAACAACAAGTAACTACAACAAAGTGTGTGCTAAAACTATAGGGGAAAAAAATTGTGAGCTTCTGTGGTTAGAATTAAAAATATTAGTGGAAAATAAAACAGAAAAGAAAAGGAAAGAACCTGAACAAAAGACTCTATTCTCCCCACACAGTGCAATGACTGTCAGAAGCGGCCAAGGGGAAGCAATGGAGGGAACAAAGAGAATAGAGAGAAAAAGATTTGGATGGGGAAAAAGGAAACAGCAATCAGAGGCTTGATTATATGACAAATTCCACCATACAAAACAACAGAAAACTACTTGACGTTGACAGAAACTACTCAACTACAATACAGAAACAAGAGAAAACAGTTGAGGGAGAAATTCCCACACAATGACATTTTGACATTTCAAGTCCAAAAACACATCCTTGAGGTCCAGGTCAAGGAATATGACTCTGGGTGGGAAAGAACAGTTGCCCTTGATGTTTGAGCTTGTATCTCAATGATTCCTCAGCCAAAATGAGCAGGAAAAGACAATATGAGCTTGGGGAATGAGGAGAAAATGAAGGAAAAGAGCTGGAGAAAATATGGGTCAGGTATTAGATGCAGAAATTTCTACACCCCCCTTTAATACCAGACTCATAAGTTTGAGAAGATGATTCAGCTTGACTTTTCCCAGTGATTTTGTGAGGAGATCAGAAATCATGTGCTCAGTGGAGATATGTTGAAGCTGAAAGTGATTTGTGTTGAGGCTTTCAGCTATCCAGCAAAGTTGAGTATCAACATGTTTGGATCTTTGACAGTATCTGAGTGAATCCTTGCATTGGGAGATGGAACTAGAATTATCTGCAAGGATTAAGGGTGAAGGAGACTTGGGAATATTAAAAGAAGTGAGAAGTTTTGTCATCAAAATTGCTTCACACCAAGCATCAACAATATCTCTTAATTCAGCTTCAGTGCTAGAGATGGTGACAACTTGTTGCTTTTTAGAGCTCCAGGAAACAGCTCCTCTATTTAGCATAAAAACATACTCTCCAGTTGAGTGCCTTGTGTCAGGATTTCTAGCATAATCTGTGTCTGAATAAATGAGAGGACAAAGAGAAGGATGATTGGAAATGGGACATTTTCCACCAAAAGTGAGAGAAGATGATGATGTGGCACAAAGATATCTGAAGGTGTGTTTGAAAGCTGACCAATGTTTGATCCCAGGCTCAATTAGGTGTTGAGATAGTGCACCAACTTCAAAGGAAAGATCTGGTCTTTTGGAAACAGATAAACAATTGAGAGCCCCAATTGCAGAGTGGTAATTGATCTTGAGAGCATTAAATTCAGAAATTTCTTCACTAGTGGCTTTGACAGGGTATTCATTTGGAGATAAAGGAGCGTTACAGGAATTGCAATCGGCTATATTCCAGTCAGAAAGAACTTTTTCAGCATAAGAATCTTGTGACAGAGAAAGAGTGCGTGCTGATCTGTTTCTGGTGAGGCGCATTCCCAACATCCAAGTGGCTGAACCAAGATCATCCATTTCAAATTCATTTTTGATTTTGTCTTTGAACTAGAGAAAATGGTTTTCAGTAATAACTATGTCATGCACATGCAGATAAATGATACAGATTTGTGATTTGTCTGTCCAAACATACACACACTGATCACACTTGAGAGGAGAGAAGTTGAGTTGGCACATATACTCATTGATGCATGAATTCCAGCAGAAAGGAGCCTGTTTGATGCCATAAAGGGGACACAAAAGTTGACAGACTTTACCTTCATTTCCAGTAGTTAAAGTGCCTTCAGGCTGCTCCATGTAAAGAGTTTCATTGAGATTTCCCTGAAGAAAGGCAGCCACCACATCCATTTGATGAACATCCCAGTCAAAGTGAGCTGCAAGTGAAAGAATGGTCCTGAGAGATTTAATTTGACCAGTGGGAGAAAAAGTTTCATGAAAATCTATTCAAAGGATTTTTGCATACCCTTTTTCTACACAACAGGCTTTGAACTTTTAAACACCACCATCAGCATTAGGTTTAACCCTGACAACCCACCTGAAACCAATTACATTGGCTTTTTTAGGCCTGGGGACAATTTTCCAGGTGTTACAACGCTGAAGTGCTTGATGTTCATGTTTCACAGCCTCTGCCCATTCTGCTGAGTATTTGTAATAGATTGCTTGTTTATAATACTGGGGTTTAGGAACTTCATGAACCAATAGGGGAGCTTCCAATGAGAAGGCAAAAGCATTTGCTGAAAACAGCCCAAGAGGATCAGGAGAATCAGAGTAGGAATCATGTTGATAGTAGTCATAATAAATTTGACACAAATGTTCAGGAGTGGAGGTTTCAGCTGATGACATATCTGAATCAGGGGAAGAAACTGAGGGTGGAACTTAATAAGGATCTTCTGGATTATCAGGCTCAATCAATGAGTATGATGGATCAGATTGGATGGAAACTTCTTCATCTGGGACAAAGTAAACATTGGTTGATGAAAATCTTGTTAGATGACCAGGTGAGGGAAAGGATTTTGAATTTGATGGTGTGCCAGACATGAGAGGTTCAGAGGGCAAGAAGGAGGAAGCCATTTCTGAATTGGAATCATCAGGATTGTTATCTGAAGAAGGAAGAGGAGTGTGAGATCTGGATGATGAGGAGGAAGGAGGGTAAATAGGAACCCCAGGAATTGACAAGGATTGAGTATTGCAGGGAGCCTCAGAAGCTTGTTTTAGAAGTTGTGACCATTGAAAATGCTTGGAACTTCAGGAAACAAAAGGAAAAAATAATTCATTAAATGCCACAGATTTGGCAATAACTACTTTCTTGAGTTCCAAGTCCCAAACACAATAATTTTTTTTTCCTTCCTCATATCCTAACATGGCACACTTTCTGGAATTGGCTGAAAACTTACCAGGACACTGAAGTTTTTCAAGAAAAGCATAACATGCACAACCAAAGACTTTGAAATGTGAAACTCTGGGCTTGGATTTATTCCAGGCTTCAAAGGGAGTTGATTTATTAGAAAGAGCTCTGGTTGGTAATCTGTTTTCAAGATAAACTGCAGTTTTGACTGCTTCAGACCAAAGTTCAATTGGAACATTTGAGTGAAAAATCATTGTCTTGTATTTTTCAGTTGTGATACGGTTTCCTCTCTCAGAAATTGGGTTTTGTTGAGGAGTGTAAGGAGCCATAACTTGAAGGGAAATGCCATGTTGTTTAAGAAAGTTGGTAAGACCAGAATTGATATATTCACCCCCACCATCACAAACTAACTTTTTGATCTTAAAACCAGTTTGAAACTCAAATGACGCTATAGACAATCCTATAGTACTAGCTTTAGGCCTTGACCAAGGGAGTTGGAGAAAAACCAGAGAGAAAATCCCCTGTCCCTTTAGAAAAATAGAGTGAGATTTACTTGCTAAAGTAAGTTGGTTCCTGTTTTGCTAAAGCTCCTTTTTAACACACTTGACTGCTTGATGAGCCAAGAAAGTAGTCCCCAGATAGACTACCAGACCAAAGAACTGAAATGTAGAACAAAGTCCACACCAGAGACAGCAAAGATACTTGATGTAGGCTGCAAATCCACACCAGAGACAGCAATAATACTTGCTATAGCTTGCAAGACTATAAAAGAGAAAACAGTTGCCAAAGTTAAGTTAAATGAAGAACTTACTTGCAACAAACACAGCCAATTGTGGCCAGAAAACAGTGAAAACTGAGTGAGGAACAATGAGATCACCTCCGGATGGTTGTATGATGATTAAGGTTGCCCCAAACTGTCTTATTCACTATGTACACACAGACCACTAACTAAGAGCCCATGCGCACCCACCAATCTGGTGCCTGTACCTGCCAAATTGCATAAAAAACCCTCCTGGAGCGCTCCCCAACCTCCTAAAACAGAGGCGGGCGGGCCGCCCGATGTCGGAGATGCCGCCTGAAGCGGCCCGGCCTCCCTGAAGCCAGAAAACCAATAAAAACAACTAATCTACTTAGAAAAATTAGCTACAACTACTAAAACCTTTAAAACACAGAATTTCACTATAACAACATTGAGACATGAAATATAGAGAAAAATTAGCTCTATCCAATGGTACTAAGCACTTAACCCTAAGACTTAAGGTTAGCCCGTAAAACACGAAAAACAAAATTAAACAGCAATCTTTTATAAATGAAAAATGAGGAAATGACCCCTTAAAACTTTGAATATGAAAAATGTCTTCAAGGCATAAAATATAGAGAAAAACCAGGGCTATCCAATGATAGTACCCACATACCTGCAGACCCAGTATCCACGGAATAAAACCAGAAAAATACCCAATTCTTTAACAGATGTCAATTAAGACATGCACAAACTGCGCCAAATCACACAACAAAGGCCCCTGCCAATGTTGGAAGACCACAAGGCCTTATATTCTAGAAAATACTTAAATAATTGGGCTTTGGAAGAAATGAGGTAAACATGGCAGTATGAAGTGGCCTTATCCATAAACTCAAGATAATACTGTGAACCATCTAAGGAAGGAGGCTGAATTTTTCCAGATAAAGATGTGTGTACAACTTCAAGAGGGTTTTTGGAAACAGGAAAATGACCAGGAAAGGAAGAATGGGTTTGCTTACCCAAAACACACAGTTCACAAAAATCTAATTCAGAGTCAGAAAAACTAGAGCTAGATACATCAGATGCCAATCCATTAAAGAGTTTTTAGATGTATGGGGCATGAGGATGTCCTAGTCTGTTGTGCCAAAGAGTTAGAGATTGCGTTGAAGGTTTGGAAGTGAGGGCTGAGGAGGTAAAGAGAGACATGCCTTTTGGAATAACAGAAACTTCAAACAAAAAGTTGGAGATAATTTCTCCCATGTAATTCTCTCCATTGTGTCAAATGATGAAGTTGGAGATCGGATTTATGGGAGCAGGAATAAGAAGACAACCAGTTCTCCATAAACATCCAAGAGAGATAAGATTCCTGCCAAGATCAGTAACATACAAGGAATCAGTGAAATAAATTTTTCCTTCAAGGCCTCCTGATGCAGCAACAATGGATTTTCCTACTCCAGCAAGTTGAATTCCAACATTAGTGGGCTGAAAGGTGATGAAACTGTCTCTGTGGTTAAAAATATGGCAGCTGGCGCCAGAATCAATGATTGGAGGAAGATTGGTGGAATGAGCAGCCATAGATGCAGAAACATTGGTTATAACAATGGGGTTCTCTTTGTCAGGTGGATGGAAACCACTCCAAAGAGAAAATTTTCATCAGCAGGAAAAACCCAGGCAGAATTGGCTGAATGTGTAGGTGGTTCTTCTTTTGGAGTTTCTGTTTAAGGTTTAATAGTTTTTTCATTGGAAGAAGAGGAAGAAGCAGTGTTGTCTTGGTTTTTCTTGGGAGGACAGAGTTCAGGATGTTGAGCAAAACAGTGATTGTCATCATGTCCAACATTTTAGCAGTGAACAGAGTAGGAGAGTTTGCTGCATGCCTTGTATTTGGATAATTTTGAAGGTTTGTGAGATTTAGAATGAGCATTAGCAGTTGACATAACATTGTGAAAATCATCAACCACTTTTCATCAGAAGAAAAATCCAGGAAAAAAGATAAAACATCATCTAGGCGCATATTGTCAATTTCTTGCCTATCTCTGGTATGGAGACCACACCAATGTTTGAAGGAAAGAGGGACAGTAGCAAAGAAGAAATAAATAAGGACTTCCTGGGAAATTATGAGCCCAGAATGGATCATATGAAAGTTAATCCTTTTTAAGGCGTCCACATGAGCCTTTTAATCTCCTCCTTCAGGGAGAGAGAGTGTAACCATGGATATGAAATGAAAGATTCTTGATCCAGCTTAGTTGCTAGCATGCCTGCATGCCAATGCTGCCCACATGGCGTAAGCGCTAGGGCATGTATGCACCAGCTTCTTGTTTGCTTCATCAACTCTGGTGATAATTTCATACTTACACCTGGTGTCATTTCTTATCCATTGTGCAAGTTCAGCTTTGGTTTCAGAGTCTGCAGGGGATCCATCATTAGAAGGGAGAAGAGCAGGAACTTTGCCAGAAATCAAACCAAAAAGATCCAGAACTTCAAAGTGAA
Organism: Hemileia vastatrix; assembly: GCA_030280995.1. Taxonomy (NCBI): domain Eukaryota; kingdom Fungi; phylum Basidiomycota; class Pucciniomycetes; order Pucciniales; family Zaghouaniaceae; genus Hemileia; species Hemileia vastatrix. The sequence goes on from JASXTE010000011.1 coordinate 2,487,204, forward strand.
GGCACATGGTGCTTTCCCAAGTGTCATAGGAATCATCAGTGAGAAGAGGAATCATTGATCTACTGGAATCCTGATTGGAGACCATAATCACGTCGAGTAAACAGCAAGAGATTTGGAGAATAAAGGATGTGAAGAGAGGAGTGATCCAAAATCTGAGAGAAAGGCTGTTTTATTTTTCAGTAAGCAGTTTTGTTGTAAATATGCTTGAAGGAGGTGCTTTAGGCAACTAGGCCCATAACCTGAAGAAGTTTTAGCTCAGGGGAAGGCTAAACAAAGGTCAATAAGCAACTGTGCACCTTACAGCAACAAGTAACTACAACAAAGTGTGTGCTAAAACTATAGGGGAAAAAAATTGTGAGCTTCTGTGGTTAGAATTAACAATATTAGTGGAAAATAAAACAGAAAAGAAAAGGAAAGAACCTGAACAAAAGACTCTATTCTCCCCACACAGTGCAATGACTGTCAGAAGAGGCCAAGGGGAAGCAAGGGACAGGAGGAAGCGATGGAGGGAACAAAGAAAATAGAGAGAAAAAGATTTGGATGGGGAAAAAGGAAACAGCAATCAGAGGCTTGATTATATGACAAATTCCACCATACAAAACAACAGAAAACTACTTGACGTTGACAGAAACTACTCAACTACAATACAGAAACAAGAGAAAACAGTCGAGGGAGCAATTCCCACACAATGACAGTTTGACATTTCAAGTCCAAAAACACATCCTTGAGGTCCAGGTCAAGGAATATGACTCTGGGTGGGAAATAACAGTTTCCCTTGACATTTGAGCTTGTATCTCAATAATTCCTTGGCAAAAATGAGCAGGAAAAGACAATATGAGCTTGTTAAACAAGGAGAAAAAGAAGGAAAAGAGCTGGAGAAGATATGGGTCAGGTATTAGATGCAGAAATTTCTACACCTTATCCTCAAATTCTTGAAGAAAGTTCAGATCTTCCCAAAATCTTGCACTCCTTAGTGCTAGCTTTCTTTTCCCATAAACCTTGTTACACCATATTCTTCTGATTACCATACCCACATAAATACTATTCAGCACTTGCTTTTTTTTGTTTCCTCACAGCGCCTGAATATCATAAATAGGCCTGTAATACACTTTTCTATGTTATGCAGTCCATTACACTTCACAAGTTCTAATTAGCCATGACCATATACCATACTTTACCTGGAGATAAGTCTTGTGATTTTTTCTGTTGTTGAAACTTTAACTGTACTTTCTCCAAGCCTTGTGGCTATGCTGCTTTTAAACCGGCTTTCAATAATTGCTTCAAATTTCATAAGACTTGCACCTTTTCTTATGAATGTCATAATTCTTCTAATGGCTATATCCAGTTCCCTTCTGGAGATACTTCTAGCGCTCTTACTATAATAGCTAGTCCCAGTAGCACTACTAATCCTTCCTCTGAAACCTTTCCTGCTGACAGCACATCTCTCCCTACATACTTTCAGCAAGAAATCTCCATCCAGCCCAAGGCAGAATCTCCTTCATCTTCCAAGAAAAACATGGTGTTACAACCATCTGCTTCATAGGCTCTCAACTCTTTGAGAGCTCTATCCTCATCTGGGCATCTTCCAAATCTTTTAGCTAGTGAGTCCATCACCCTTAATTTTACACAAAATTTTCTAATTTTAATTTTTTCAAAGGTTTTAAAAAATCTATTTGCTTAGGACAAGTTCCCCAACCTCTTCTATTTGTTCATTTGATGTGAATCTTCTTGCGCCTTTTCCTTATTTATGATTCCATGTCATCTTCATACAAACCTGCTCTTGCATTTTCTGAAAATGAAATAAATTCATGCTACCATCACATTGAAATGATTAGTCAGTTGATGAATGAAATCAGTTCTACCTCTATCCCTGGCTTTCCTGAAAATCCCAATAAATTCATCATGCCCAAGGAAAGGAAAGGATTACCCACCAGTTTTGAAGAAGACTCAGATTAATAATAACTTTCCTTTTACCTCAATTTGACTAGGGCTCTTCTTCTTAACACCTGTACATAGCTCCCTTCAAACTATGCTTCCCCTTCTCAATTATTATACATCATAGCTAAAAAATAAGCCCAGAAAGCACTTCCTGTGCTCCCTCTACTATCTTTAAATAATTATTAACCTTAATAATTATTCATTAATACTGAGATTTGTGAATCCAGGTCCCTGAATTGGGTGTTTTATCTTACAATCTTCTTCAACTAAGTTTCCCACCTTCTGCTAAGCATACATTAGCTTTCTGATTTGCCCAGACAGGTGTTCCTCTATCCAGTCTACCTTCTTCTTCATATCTCTTTGAAAAACATTAATTCCACACAATTTACTTCAAGCTTTAATGCAAACTTCTTGTTCAGCCATATTCCCATTGCCATTGCTAGCGCCTTATCTGTCACAATTGCCTCATAGCCTCCTTAAAATCTTAACAAACATACTGATGATAGTTTATTCTTGTACCAGAGTTAAAAAAATAATTTTTAGTTTAACCTCATCCCAGAGGTAATTCTTATGTTATTGGTATCCCTCTTGGGTAGAATATTTTGATCTGATTGGCCACCACATGTTGTTTCCATTCAGTACTATCCAATTTCTCCAGTTATTTGTTTCCTGACCCTATAAGGTCCATTCCATTTATCCGCAAACATTTTTCCCCATTGAACTTCAAGAATTCTATTGTATACATATACCAAGTCCCCTGGCTTCAATGGTTCTCATAATCTGTGTGCCAAGTGCTCATTTAAATATTTAACTGAATTGTCCCTAATCTGAATCATTCTTTCATATGCCTTTTCTAAAAATTTTTCCTTTCTTTCAAGCTGGGCCACTCTTGCTAAAATTAAATTCTCAGTTGAGCATAACTGATCCCAATCACATCCTAGAAAAGATCCAGCTTCCAGATAGATAGGTAATACTGCCCTTTGACCAAACATAAGTTCATAAGGTGAAAAACCCACAGACCTCTTCATTAAAATCCTATCTGAAAATAATACTAAAGGCAAATAACTTTTCCATTTAGCCCCATTAGTTCCACATAGCTTAACTAGCACATCTTTAATTACTTGATTCCCTCTCTCAATCATACCATCCACCTCTAGATAATATGGTGTTTCAAATAAAATTTTGGCACCAATCCATTTAAAAACTTCTTGAAATTCACCAGAAAATTCAGCGCCCCATCCACAGTTACAATTTTCATTACCCAATATCTATATACCCATTCCTTCTTTAAAGACTCATCTACATTACTTGCCTTAAGATTTACCAAAGGCGCTGCCTTTACCCATACTGACAGATCATCCCTGGCTACTACCAATTACTTAAAGCATTCTTCTTTTATATGAACCACATCTAAGATAATCCTGCCAAAAATAGTATCTTCACCATTTTCCTTTCCCTTTTCCTTAGGCTTTTTGTAACTTCTTCTCTGACATTCCGGACAAGATTGGACCCAATTCTTGACCTCTGCTTTCATTTTAGGCCACCAGAACCACTCCTTGACTCTCCTATAAGTCTGATCCTGTCCCCTATGTCCCAAATTTTCATGTAATTCTCTAAGAATCTTTTCTTTTCTGCCTCTATCTGATATAACTAATTGTGGCATAGAAGAGAATTCTCTCCATACTCTTCTGTCTTTAATAAAATAATACTTAGAACATTTCTATATCTTGCACCATGTGCCTTCATAATTGTTTTCCAGTTGACTATTGCCTTCTAGATATGCTTTCAAAAAATATACTTCCCAGTTGAATCCTTGATTAAATCTCCTCCTTCTGAATGCATATTACTTTCTCAACTGCTGCTCAAGTCATCCTCTTCATCTGGTGCTCCTCTTGTTATTACATTAGCTTCTACATTCCATTCTTGCCTGTTTATATCCTCATGATCATCTCTTTCATGAATTTACTCCTTAAATCCTCTTACTTTTATGCCATTGTGGACGCTCCTATACAATGATGATAGTTTAACACCTTTCTGGACACTGGTTATTAGTTTTACGCCTTTGCAGATGTTGTTCATTAGTTTTAAGTCTTTGCAGACATTTTTAATTAGTTTTAAGTCTTTTCAGACATTGTTCATTGGTTTTACATCTTTGTGGACATCCTTTTTCTTGTTTCTAAAACTCTGATATCAATAATCTATCCCATTTATCTACATTTTATCTTCTTCAAATTCTTCTGCCTCAGAATCCTCTTCACAAAACAGCTTTCTAGATGAAGAATCTGGAATTTTGAAGGCTTTTCCTGGTTTATGGACTAAATCAAAAGAAAATAAATTAATCTGCACCACCCATCTAGTCATTGGTGCATCTGGTAAACTTGGACTACTAATCATTTGCACAAAAGATAGTGCATCAACCTGCAACTCAAAATGTTGCCCCCAAAGCATCCATTGCAATTTTTCAGAATCTTTGCAACCCAAACCAATTCTAACTAGGATTGAGAGTACCTAGACTCCACCTTTGTAAAAGTATTTGACTCATAAAGGACAGGCTGATCATTTCCTTCCTTTTCCTCTTGCATCAAAACTGCGCTTACAGCAGACACACTGAATTCATTCTGGAGTTATCCTATTAGTAGGCTTGAATCGGGGGGGGAACTTTGTTAAAGATGTGTCATAAGGATTTATTGATAGCACAAAACTCTGAAAAAGAAGGTTTAAATACGGAATCGGCACATTTTCTGGTTTAACTTTAACTACTAATGGTTTATACTTTGATGCTAGAAAGTGCCAGCTGCTGCCTTCATTACTTAATATTAGACCTATTCTAATATAACTCTGAGCTGTACCTACATCATATATTTATCTTCTCTTCCTAATATAAGCATAACAAAATCCATAATCAAAGAAATTAAAAAGTCCAGACACAATACACTTTATAGTAGTATTACCAAGACACCTGTGAAGCCCCACTTTATGTATCCCTTCTTGGACTGACTGGTCACTATCTGGGCTCCTCTCAACTTGAGAGATAGTAATACCTAAATTTCCAGCCCCTAATTAAAAGATTGGTGCAACCCTGGTGGTCACCCATTCTCTTCATCCTCATAAAACTCTCTTTCCTTCTCTAGACTCACAAATCCAACATACTTGGTTTCCCAGCCACCATCCTTAGGCGCTACTAAAACCGCTTTTACTGAAATATTATCATCACCCATAATCCTGATTCCTATAGTCATATTCAATAAATAATCTATTGTTGCTGAATAAGCCATCAAAAATGGTGTTCCAAAAACTTGTTTTACTACAACCATAGGAACATAAAAGTGTAGATATCTTGACACTCCCACAACTTACATCTTTACATATTCTGCTACCCCTATAGCCGGTAACCTAACATCTCAAATACCTGCCACAGTTCCTTTTCCATCTTTTACTAGAAAAATGAAATCCACAGAATCCTCCACTGAAACTACATTGATCTGAGAACCAGTATCTACTAGCGCTCTAATCTGCTTCCCATTAATTGTAACCATAAAATACCCTATTAACCCTGCATAATATGGTGCCCTTGATAGTTCCACAACTTGTGGAAATGAATGTTCTTCCACATCATATTCAACACAATTTGCAACTCTTTTCTTCCTACATTTGCCTACTATGCCATTTGCTATGTCTGGCTCTACTGCCATTAACCCCCCAATAGCACTGAAACCGTGGTTTTGAGACATTCTGTATTTAAATCTTCTTCTGCCCTTGGAAACTCCGCATGAAATGGGTGCTGGATCTTCCATTTTGGTTGAGAAAAATTTGCTCCAGTTTTGGCCCTACCTGGAAGATTCTTTGGAGTATTATGTTTGGCTCCTGCAATTCCTTCCACCAGTATTTCTCTCCATTGTACTACTTCTGTTTCTTCTAATGATTTCTCTTTAATATGCTTATTCATATCATAATACATTTTATTCCCAGATTCATCTTCAATATCCACATCCTCAAGTGGTACTGGTGTATTTTCTCTTGTAGTATACCCTACCTCCTCAATATTCTCAGGATTTGCATACTTATTGCTAGCCCTCCTTGGCCTTCTAACAGATGGTGGAGTCATCTTCTTATGCTTTTCTGCAAACATTTCCAACTATACTGTAGTGAGTGGTGCTACAACTGCTCCTTCTTTAGACTTAAAATCAAATACTGCACAAGTTACTGAAAAATTAACTGACTTCAGGTTTTTATCTGTGGACTCCTTGTCTTTACTAGTCTTCACTTCCATAGCCTATTTTTTAATATGATTGATGACTTTAGCTTGCATCCCTTGATCCTTATTAATAAAAAGTTTTGTGCTGTCTTCCAACATTAGCACTTTTCCTTCTTCAAAAACAACTTTTTCTTCTTTATCCTTCTGAAGTGCATTACACCTCATCCTTGTATGGCCTTCTGTATTACAATAATAACATATAATAGACATAAATTGCGACAGCTGATGGGTAAATCTAGTTTTGGGTTTATCCACTTCCCTCAACTTCTTCTCCAACTCTTCAATCCTTGCTATCACTGATTTTAAATCCTGTGTTGTTGCCTTAGCTTTTGGAGTTGACACTGAAGAAGGTGATCCAGTACTAGGCAAAACCTCTATCACCTCTAAATCCTCTTAAGAAACCCTAGCTGATTGGCCCTCTACCTGACTCTGTGGTACACATCTTGCAATAACACAGCAAATGTCTTAGGTAGCAGGAAGTGCAACAAAGGGGCTGTCAAGAAGGATGGATACACAAGCGCAATAAAGGGGTCTTCAAGATCACACAAAAAGTAAAATCTCTTCCCACAGTATTTTTTTGTCTACTATGGCTATACAAGCTGCGGCAAGTAAAGAAACAAGGGAAATTTCCACTGGACTATACAATAAGAGGATATGGTATGTACTTGTGAAAAGTTATAGTTAGCACTAGACGCATACTACAGAGTTAAGGGAAAGCAACAAGAAATGGAATGAAAAATAACGCTTAGATAAGGATGATAGCTTTTAGGTAAAGCGGTGTTCACCTGTCAAGACAAAAAACATGTCAAAGAAAGAAGGTAGCGCTAGAAAAACAAATAGGCTGAAAGGAGTAAGAAGTAATATCTGAAATAGGGAAATTATTCTCTTAGTGTGGACAGTTTCACTGTTAGTAGGGAATCATGTGGTGAGTGTGGGCTATAAAATAGGTACAAAGGCAGTAAAGTACCTATTATTAAGTCAGGAATCTCAGGAAATGTACAGTGTGTACAGGAGAGTGGAGTTTCAGGCACTGATAGTAGTTCTTTTCTAAATGGTTCAGGGGCTATTAGAACCAAGACTTACACTAACAATTGTACATAAAATAATGAGATATTTAGAAACCGTTTAAAATTCTTGTATAGTGTTAGACTTGTGTAGGAAAACAAGTAGGGGAAAGGAGAATAGGGGTAGGGCACTGAACATACGGGTGTATATAAACAGAACTCATCTTTAGGAAAGAGGAGGAGAGGAGGAGAAAAACTAGTGTATAGACTACAGTATAGAGTGTAATAGATAAAAGAGAAAATAGATATATTTTATTTTATTTGTAAATAATAGGTGTGCATACCAGAAGTAGTACTGTAGAGTTATTTTATTGCTACAGTAAGGATAGTATTAAATAGAGCGCTTTAAGAGGGAGTGACTGAAGATACTAGCGCTTACTGAGTATAGAATTAGCCAGCAGATTGATTACTTATATTAAAATATATATTTCCCTTTTTATTAACAAAAATCTCCACAAGTTTACTCAATTTTCTTCTCCAACAAAGTTACATAACTATAATTATAATACGTGCTTTCACTGTCTTTAAAATTAGAGTGGCAGGCACTTCTTTTTAAATAGTTTTCTTTTTGGAAAGAAGAACCAACCCATCTCAGACTGTGTCTACACCTAAGTATTATAGAACTATTTCTTTCTATAATGCAACTTCATTTCTTCTTCCACAGCCATTTCCACTTCCTCCAACCCTGGATACTTTTAATCCCCATTCTTCTTTCTAACCAATATTCCTTCATTATCAAGGCACCTCTTTTCCCAATCTTCAACCTAAGGCACTAGCATCTCACAAAACCAAGGTAACAATGCACTAGTATCACTAAAATTTTTGTTACTGACCAAATAATCTAAATACTGATGAAATTCTTGTTGGAAATTTTTAAAATATTTAGGGTCTCTGATACCCCCTCTAGCCTTTACCCTGTTTACCAAAACATCTGGGTACTTGATTGTATACCTTGTCTCATCAGTATGTTTAGTCCATCTTTTCAACTCCTGCGCTTTTAACCCTCTTCAGTTGCAATTCTTGTGACCATCCAGTTCCTCTAGATTTTCTTTACATTCATTTGCGACAAAAAATAACACTTGATGCACCATATACTTCCACTGCTTTCTCAAACCTCCTCAAAAGATTTTGAGTGTTGATTCCAGTAAATTTCAACCTTTCATCCTTGCACCTAATAATTGTAAAAACCTTGGGTAGTATTGGCACTTTAGAATTGGGTAATGTTAAACTTTCCTGAGTGACTCTAGAGGTAGTTGCTTGAGGTTCTATACTACCTTTTCAAGAAGAAATGAAAAACAAGTATAAAAAAATTTATACTGACTATATTCTTTCAATACATCCCTACACTACCCTCTGATAATGGCTCAATCCACTTGTTTTAGACCCTACAACTCTTCTTTTAAAGGTCTGGCTTGATTATGTCATCTTCTACAAAACCCTGAAAAACAAAATAATAACCAAACTTACAATCTGGCTGCCACTGTTTGGCCACCAATTGTAGAAAGGAAAAGTTATATAATACTAAGCTAGAGGCACAATACAAGATGGGTTGGTTCTCCTTTATAAAACTAATTTAAAAAGAAGTGCCTTCCACTCTAATTTTAAAGATGGTGAAAGCACGTATTGTAAGTGTGGTTATCTATATTTGTGGAGAAGAAAATAGAATAGCTTTGTAGAGATTTGAGAAAGAGTAATATATTTTAATATAAGTAATCAATCTGTTTGCTAAATCTATTCTCAGTAAGTGCTAGTATTCTCAGTCACTCCTGCCTGAAGCTCTCTATTCAATACTACCCTTACTGTAGCATTAAATTAACTCTACAGTGCTTCTTTTAGGTATGCACAATTGTTATGTACAAAAAATAATATATATATATTTCTAATTTATCTTAATAAAAATATCTACTTCTATTTCTTCACATACCTTTTTACACACTTTTTAAAAGATGAGTGCTGTTTTTATATACCTGTATGTTCAGCAACCTTCACCTGTACGCTTTTCCCCTACTGGCTTTTCTACACAAGTTTAGTGCTAATATAAAATATCAAATGGTAACTAAGTATCTCAATAAGCTATGTAAATTTGTTAGAATATGTCTTTGCTCTAATAGCAGCTCAAAAATTTAGACGAGATTAACTATTAGCGCCTGACTCTTCGATTTCCTGTACCTACCCTATGTTTCTTGAGATTCCTGACTTAATAATAGGTACTGTACCACCTTCATTCCTATTGTATAGCCCACGCTCACCACATGAGTCCCTACTAATAGTGAAACTGTCCACGCTCAGAAAATAGCTTTGCTATTTCAGATCTTACTTGCTTATCCACTTTTTTGAGCCCTACTTGCTACCTATTTATCTTCCTAACTCTACCTTCTTTATTTGACGTGTTTTTCATCTTGATGGACAGACACAGCTTTACCTAAAAGACATCTCTCTTATATAAGCATGATTTTTTGAATCATTGCTTGTTTCTGCTTCTTCAGTTTATATTTTGTGTCTAGTGCTGTCCCTGAATATGAAATTACATACCAAATTTTCTCAACTTATAGTCCATAATTTACTTCTGCCTTCTCACCAATTGTTGCTTCTTATATATCCATACTTCCCCTAAAAAACTGTAAGTGAGGATTTTACTTTTTCTGTGCTTCTGAAAAAACTTTTGTTGCACTTCCATAGCCATTCTACCTGACAACCCCTTTTTGTACTTGCTGTAAGCTAGGAAATTGGAAAAAGGATGCACCACAGCAAAAAAAAGGAGCATATTAGATTTAGGAGATAATAAAGAAAAAATAAGGAATGTGTTTATTGGTAGGCTGAATTGTTGTTTGGGAGATGGTGCAAAAATAGAAAGTATTTGACCTCATGTTTGACATGTCTAACCCCAAGTCATCCATTCATGATGGTGTCGTGAAATGTTGTTTTTAGAAAGAAGTCCTCCAGACATATACACCAATTTTTGACACCCCCTAATATGTATACATGAGTGAAATAAGTCATATACTCACCTTTTATAAGTCTCATGTATATAATACTAAGTGGGAGTAATAAGGTAATCTTAAATACCTTAGAAGTAATATTACATAACTTGTAAGTGTTATTAAAGTTTTTTTACATTATTATGTTAAAATAATTGATAGATGTGCTTTAAATCACTTAAAAGCTGGATATATGAACTATAAATTTAATTATATTAAAATTGCGCCTTGGCCAATCAATTTGCCTTATTTAGTTCCATTTCTTTGCCTACTTAAATGTCTTAAAATAATAATTCTACAAATTGATGATTTTTTATGCTAGAATTGGCTTAAGTATACTGGCCTTATGCTTCTTGCATTTACCCCATGTGCATATCTTAATTAATTTAAAATTTAGTAATTTCACGCTAATTACTGACTTGGTTACATGCACAATATGTTTAATCACTCTAAAATAGGCATGATATGCTTATTTATTCTCCTGATTGCCTTACAAATGCACTAGTAATTGCATTAGCCTCAAGATCAACAGCCACAATTCAGAATCACATCTAAAATTACCTGGATGCACTAAAATATTCAAGGATTTACCTGTGAAACCACCTTCCAAGTCTCTGTATTCAGGTACCCCACATTCCACATCTTTTTTTAGTTTCTTAATAAATTTAATTGCTATATTGGGTCTTTTTAAGTGGGAATTTCAATGGAGAAAGTTGTTATTGTTAGTTTTTTAATTTCTAATTATGATCCAACTAATTTAAAAGATTTTTTTGGTACTTTTATTTGATTCTTAAATGGTCTATTCAAAGAATAATATGCATATATTGTGTTTATAGGTTATTTCTATATTTTGATGGATTATCTCATGTTATTCTTTTCTTTTTCCTGAGATATGGTTTTTCTTTTGTGTGTGGAAATCCCTTTGTTTACTAGGCCTGTGAAACTTCTTGAAGTGGACAACATAAGGATATGAGCCCCTTCAGATTGCTGTAATGGCTGGGGATAGCAGTGTAATGGGTCTGGGAAATAAGGGGTGGACACCAGGGTTTAATGGGTATAAAAGGAGGAGGTTTGGGAGCTATTATTCTACATTTTTTCATCACGATTTAAACATATAACCAACCAGCTACAATGAATATTCATTATTACTGTTATAGTCTTTTAAATATTGTTTTAAATCACTAGCTCTGTTCTTCTGCAAACTGTAAGGCGTATGTCATATATTATAGTGAGATTAAATTACTGTGACCATTAGGTTGAGTTATATTTTAATACTTATTGGATTTGGAGAACTCTATTCATACTGGACCATTAGAATATTCTACAAAACTTAATAATCAAGCCATTAATGTCTCTGCACTTGAACTCAGCCTAACAGTAATGAGTTCAAACATATATATATCAATGATTTTTTATCTTCTGTACAAATATCTTCATATTTTTATAGTATTTAAACTATATTCTAGCTATTATTAAAATAACTAAAATACCTGACTTCTGGTAGTATTTGTAGAGCCTAGACTCTGACTCAAATTTTTTCAATGAAAAACAAAAACAATTCATAAATAATAATATATTTTTATTTTATTTTATTTTTATTTTATTTTTATTTTATTTTTATTTTATTTTTATTTTATTTTTATTTTATTTTTATTTTATTTTTATTTTATTTTTATTTTATTTTTATTTTATTTTTATTTTATTTTTATTTTATTTTTATTTTATTTTTATTTTATTTTTATTTTATTTTTATTTTATTTTTATTTTATTTTTATTTTATTTTTATTTTATTTTTATTTTATTTTTATTTTATTTTTATTTTATTTTTATTTTATTTTTATTTTATTTTTATTTTATTTTTATTTTATTTTTATTTTATTTTTATTTTATTTTTATTTTATTTTTATTTTATTTTTATTTTATTTTTATTTTATTTTTATTTTATTTTTATTTTATTTTTATTTTATTTTTATTTTATTTTTATTTTATTTTTATTTTATTTTTATTTTATTTTTATTTTTATTTTATTTTTATTTTTATTTTATTTTTATTTTATTTTTATTTTTTTTATTTTTTATTTTATTTTTATTTTATGTTTATTTTATGTTTATTTTATGTTTATTTTATTTTTATTTTATTTTTATTTTATTTTTATTTTATTTTTATTTTTATTTTTATTTTATTTTTATTTTTATTTTTATTTTATTTTTATTTTATTTTTATTTTTTTTATTTTTTTATTTTATTTTTATTTTATGTTTATTTTATTTTTATTTTATTTTTATTTTATTTTTATTTTATTTTTATTTTATTTTTATTTTATTTTTATTTTATTTTTATTTTATTTTTATTTTATTTTTATTTTATTTTTATTTTATTTTTATTTTATTTTTATTTTATTTTTATTTTATTTTATTTTATTTTTATTCTATTTTTATTTTATTTTTATTTTTATTTTATTTTTATTTTATTTTTATTTTTATTTTTATTTTTTATTTTTATTTTATTTTATTTTTATTTTATTTTATTTTTATTTTATTTTTATTTTATTTTTATTTTATTTTTATTTTATTTTTATTTTATTTTTATTTTATTTTTATTTTATTTTTATTTTATTTTTATTTTATTTTTATTTTATTTTATTTTTATATTTATTTTATTTTATTTTATTTTTTTTTTTTTTATTTTTATTTTTATTTTATTTTTATTTTATTTTTATTTTATTTTTATTTTATTTTTATTTTATTTTTATTTTATTTTTATTTTATTTTTATTTTATTTTTATTTTATTTTTATTTTATTTTTATTTTATTTTTATTTTATTTTATTTTATTTTATTTTATTTTATTTTTATTTTATTTTATTTTATTTTATTTTATTTTATTTTATTTTATTTTATTTTATTTTTATTTTTATTTTATTTTTATTTTTATTTTTATTTTTATTTATTTTATTTTTGTTTTATCACCATGCAATATGGAGGGAAGACTTGCTAGCAGGTCTGCAACCTTGAACCCTAATTTATATCTAATTGAGCACACATTGAGGCAGTGATGAAACAATCATGAAGAAATAGTGAATTTACTTTGAAAACACCTTGAGACTAATTTGAACCTTCATTGAACCACATTTGATTAATAGTTCAAAATATATTTATACTTGAATTAGAGGATTTGTTGAAGGGATAAAAAATAAATGAGCCCCACTATCAATCTAGCCTTGTGACTACATAAGATTTTGTAAAATTGTAAATTTTTTCATTTTTTGAATCTAATGAAACTCTCAGATTCTTTGAATATAAGAGATTTCACAAAACTTTATAGGGTATTAACCCTATAAATATATAGATAAAACATCCAATATTCTAAGAAATTATTCATTAAGAAATATTTTTTGAATTTCTATATTTCATTAAATTTTGATCAGTAAAAAATTGAGAAATAAACACTGTTTCTCATTATATCAATCAATATCATTATTTATTTATCCATTTTCAAAACATTTGTGGAAGTTGAAACACTTTAAAATAATTTAACACTAAATTTGGTCAATAGAACAATTTGTAAGATTGATTTACACCCCATATTTATATAAGTTAAAAAAGGAAATGGGCCCAATTCTATTAAAAGTATAACTGATCATGATCTTCATTATATCAAAAGAATAGGGGGTATCAAAGTTAGAAATTTGTAATTATTTAAATCTTATTTCACAACACAAAAAGAAAGCCAAAAACTTGACATTAATTCTCAGTAAAAAGGTGTTTTGCAGGCACAATATGGCATATTTAACAAAATAATAATGGTTGGTTTGGTGGAAAAAAGAGGTATTTTAAAATGAAAGATTTCTAACTTTGATACCCCCTAATAAAAAATCCAATTTTTGTGAGAATAAAATCTATGGTTAATAAAAATTGAAAATTAGTTTTGGGTTTTATTTTGGGATGTTTCATGCCATTATGATTTTGAAGTCTCAAAATATATTATATAATTTTTGTGCTTACATTGTTTCAAAAAGTTCCTTACAAGTACTTTCCTCCCTCAAACTTCAAATCTCATTCTTCTCCCATCTAAAATTTTTCTCCCTCTTACATTTTATTTATGTCTAGCAAGAACTGTCCCATCCCAAATCCCTATTCCCCCTTCTCCATCCCCTAACATCCCATTACACCCCTCCTCACTTATTTTGCTCCCCTTAACACCCTATATATACCCCTCTTTACCACTTTCCACCCCAACTTTCTTGATATTACTCCTTTTTCTCTCCTTCTAACCCCTTTTACTCTATAGGCAGAAAAGGGGGTGATTTGGAAAGCCATAGGGGTTGGATGGAAGTTGAATGGGTGGATTGGGGTGGTGTGGGGAACGTCTGGGGTGAAGAGTGAAAAAATGGTGCTTGAAAGAAAAAACATTTTAATTAATTATAAAAATAGTGGAGTGGAGTTGAGTTAAAAATAGTTAGGGTAGGGTAGGGAGAGGCAGAAAGGAGTGTTGAGGGATTAGGATGGTATTGAAAGGGGTTTAATTGTGCTAAAAGTGAGAATAGAGTTGAGGGGAATATTAAGGAGGGCTTAAACTTGGATTTTGAAGTTTAGAGGGTGTAGCAAATGCATCAGGTGGGAAATAAAATGATGGGAGTGGTAATAGAATTAACAGAAATGACAAGGTAGAAAAATTGTAGTGGAGAGATTGTGAGGTTGTCAATTGAGGTAGAAAAAAATGGAGAGTGTACTCTATTCTTTGGGAAAACATCAGAGTCCACCCCCTCAATCTACAGCTCTATTCTGCCAATATGAAAAATGATTGATAATTATCTTTTGTTGATATTTTTGAACTTAAATCTATTGTTTATACATCTTTATTTAATATTTTTTGTTTACAATGCACTTTAAGACTAAGAAAGTAATATAATAAAATTATTAGTAACAAAATAATATTTTGCTTTTTTAAACAAGAATTGAAATTATGCTTCTGATAAGTATACATGATATAAATAATTTATATAATTGGAAAATTGTAGCAAAAAGTTTAAAACTAAAACAAATCATTTATAGAAATTTTAAACAATTGAACATATAGATTTTATGAGTTTATTGTATTTATTTTTAAATGCAATAGTGAAATATGTTGGTTAGATTAAAAATATCTTTAAATTAATGTAAATAATTCAAGTTAAGTTTTAAGAGAAGATCTATTTATATATATAATCATTTAGCTCCATTTCTTGTTTTTCAATTACTATATATAACTATATAATTAACTGTAATAACTGCAAATTTGAAAAACTTTAATAATTTATCTGCCTAAATATATTTACAATAATCTATTCAGTAACAAAAAAATATTTCTGAGTCCTTTCTTTTACTAGTTTTATTCATTAAGGGATATCAAAGTTAGAAATTTTAAATTATTTAAAAGGTATTTCACAACACAAAAATAAAGCTACCGATTTGACATTATTTTTCAGTAAAAAGTTGTATTTGGGGCACAATATGGCATATTTAAAATAATCATCATGGTTGATTTGGTGGAAAAAAGAGGTATTTTGAAATGGAAGATTTCTAACTTTTATACCCCATATTGCAACAACTATATATGTTTTCAAAAAAAATATTTATCATGTTTTTGGTGGAACTTACACCCCAAAAAATTAAATGGCACCTGCTAGCAGGTGCCTATCTATATATTCAATTTTAATTTAAGAGTAAATTTGATTTGATGTTGAGCAAGCTAGTGTGCTCATTTTTCAGTGTGCAGTCTTTCCAGAAGAATTAAAGCTGATCTGAAGTTGAGTTAATTCAAAGATAGGGATGGGCACCTGCTATCAGGTGCTCATGTTTCTTTTCTGGTGTTAGATTGAACTCTCAATGCAATCCTGTTTCCAAGTGTGGTTCAAGCTAAGTTAAGCCATGAAAAAATTTATACTTTTTTAGAATTTTTATTTAGTGTTTTTAAATATAAAAATAATTATATTTTTATATCAAAATATTTTTATCAAATACTTTGAAGTTGTGAAAATAAGTACAAATTGAGAATCATTTTGATAAAATATCATATTAATAATAGTTTTCAGTTGATCATATATTATTATGACATGAGTTCTTTCCATATGGAAGATTAAGAAAATAGCTTAAAATTAATTTTATACAACTATATTATATAAAAAGGCATTAGCACTTTTGCTTAAATTTGAAGTACTTCAAAAAAAAATTTTTGCTTTAGGTACACATCATATAGAGTCTTCAGAGCATCATATTAATTTTTTAGACTTATATTTTTAAGTTGAAGGGAAGCCACACAGGATAAAATTGCCAGTTTTGTAAAAAAAAATTAATTAATTATTTTTTAAATCAATATATATTTCTATAAAAAGTCAAATTTAAATATTTATTTTTTGTTTTAAATATTTAATGAAGATTTTAAATAATGCTATTTAAATTAATTTTTATAACAATATACTCATTCCAGTATTGCCTTGTGATAAGGCCAATTTTAAGAAGATTTATAAATTCTTCTATTTAAATTAAATACCAAAGGGATTATTTTTCATACACTTAGAAATTGAATAGAAACATCATATAAGTTCTACAAATCAGAATGAATATCATTATTCCAATATATCATTGATAGATCCTGAACCCATATTTTTAATTTTAGAATTTTGTGTAAGTGTTCAGTTGTGAATTACTCCTATCAAAACTTTTATTCTAAAGACTAAAAAAAGTGTACCTGAAAAAATTCACTTAATTTATTTTTCAACACCATAGAATTGAAATATTTTTTCTATTCATTTTAAATATGGAATAATATTATTTTTAATCAAAATATGATTTCATTTACAGCTGCTTTGCTACAATGGCATAATCTAAAGTACCTATTGTGTCTTTTTTACAAAATACATATCATATCATAGTTTTTCAATTTGAAACTGATAGAATTATTAAGAAGTAAAACTTCTACCTATTTAATTCAGTTCTTGAACAATAATACAATCATAAATCTTATCTGAAGCACATTTTTTAACATGATGACACTTTGTGAAATATATGGTGCTTATTCCCAAGTTGACACTGAAATTATCCCACAATACAGCATTAAAGAAAAATCAAGCACTAAAATTTAAGTTTAAATAAATTTATACTACTTTGTTTTTTTATCTTTAAAGTTTTACATCTAGCTTGAATTTCAGTTTTTCATATGGAAAATTTACTCAGTAGTGATTTATTATTTCAACTCATAAGATTACTCTACCAAATAACCAAATTTACATGCAATTTTGATGAAATGAATCATGAAAAGCTCCAGAATATTACATATGTATTACATTGAATAAATTTATATTGCAAACATTCTTAGTAGTTGAATATTCAACAAAACAAAAAAAAGAGCAAAAATTAATTTTCCTTTAATTTTAATCATCTTCTTGCATATAAAAATGTAAAAAAATTGATTAAAATCCACTGGTATAAGAATTATAATTCTTTCTAAACTTATAATAAAACAATTTATTAATTATTAGTGCTTAGTGTAAAGAAGATATGAGATGATTTCATTGATAAATAAA